>CM030844.1:15960582-16560582 GCA_018105865.1 Metaphire vulgaris
AATATTGGGCGATTTTTGTTTCTTTCATTGCTTAAAAGTGAAGTTTAATCATATTTTGTGCTGTTATTTATTAATTACAACACTAGTTTCTCGTTCTTTGTTTTTCATCATTCCGTTACATATGTTACATCTATAATAACTTTGATTAATATTATCTAATAAGTTTTATTGTGTTCTATTACAGTTTGTTCGTATATCTTGTTTAGTTTGTACATTACAACCCTATTATTATGTCCTCAGCATGATTTAAAGTGGCTTAGAAGGCATTACTGCCTGTGGGAAAGCCACTAGGGCCACTAACGGAGCTTGAACCCGCTCCGTCAGCCTGACGCTCCAGCACGTAAACCCACTCTGCCATCTTCCGCCCCTGCTCACTTATGGTACCTTTTTCAATTACTGTGTTCTAGTATTAGTCATTATATTTATTTAAATGTTCTACTGATAAAATAGTTACGGATGAAACTTTAGAGATAGTTTGCATATATGACAATTAATACAGAGATAAAATTTCATCTGTAACTCTTGTATAGTTTTAAAATTTGGAACGCTTTAGTTTCATCAATAATTAATAAATTCTCAATTTCTTAGAATTTTTAATTTGATAGGCATGATGTTTGGATGCTGGTATCTCTGAAATGACAAGGTATATTTCTCTAAAACTTTGCTGTGACTGAGCTATATATATATATATATATATATATATATATATATATATATATATATATATGTATATATATATATGCAGCATATGTAACTCCACATATGTAATATGTAACCACGCATATGTAACCCCACATATGGTACCTTTTCTCCCAGCGGGTCACATTTCATGGGCTCGCTTAACAGTAGATTGATGTGTTTGATCTGTCGCGAATCAGCCAGCGTATTCTTTAGAATACAGTTGTAGGCGGCATTATGAAACAAAAACGTACCAATACTTATAATGACTTGCAAGGTGGGCTGAGAATATAAAAAAGAGCAGTTTCAAAAAGACTCTGTCAGTCGAGCAAAGTTTTTCCACCAAATGTTTCACACTGACCAACTACAAAGTGGTCGAGCAAATTGCCAAGTCTTCAACGGCCTTTCTCAGACGGTTAATTTGTTTCGCGAATGCCTCTTAAACATCTGCACAGAAACAATATTATGTCCAGGCAAAGAACATGTTCAGCAAGTTCCGATATTAGTGTTCACGAGTATGCATATTTTGTGTGAGCAGACTATCTCGATCACGAACCTGAATTTGCGACTAAGCTTAACTTCGACTTTAAAGGTTGCAACGACTGCACTAGAGCCAGAATTGAGAAACTACTTCAAGTCATTCAGTCGCTTCCATCACTTTAAACTAGAAGTATTAGATCAGATTGATTCGTATCTTCGGAAACTGTACAATGATGCGTTGCTAGGAAAATAAGTAAATATTGGTGTTCGGTGTTCGTGTTCACTTTGATACAGTAGTATGAGAAGATCAATGACATTTTTGTTTCAACGACGTATTTTGAGGCTACTATTATGCAACATGCAATTTTGTTTATTCGGCCCGCGAGCTATGTGAAAACATTGAATTTGGCCCTCTGTCTCAAAAGCTTGTGCGCCCCTGGCGTAGACGAAGTAGGCGGCTGTCTACGACGGCACTTACTTTCGGGGCATTTTTCAGTCAAATTCTGATTATGTCCGTTAATAATTTTTGCCCATGTTGCGGGCACGATTCTGAAAATAGTCGTTCCGAAGTTACTTTAAAATGCCTAACAACTGCGCTACACTGTTGAATACTATGAATAGATATGGATCTACAGCGGCAAATTTTTCCACTCTAAGGGGCGGCACTTATAACGAATGCAATAAAAGTAAAATTATAGTGATAATAACCAAGTTATATATTGTTCGTACATTCGTATTATTGCTTGCGTTTGTGGGGAGGCAACACACTGCCTACTCTAAAAGGAAATTAAGTGGTTTGGTAGGGTTTCTTCTGTTTTGAAAACTACTAAAATTCAGGCTCACAACTTTTCATACACATAGTCAAAGAACAGTAGCGGTCCACAAGAATCATCCTCGCGGTCCGGACTGTGGACCGAGGGCCGCCGCGATTAAGTACTTCTGGCCTATACTATGCACTCTCAAACTGTCTTTTGAGGTGTGAACTTTGTACATGTACAAAGATTCTGACGAAAATTATGAATTAACGCATAGATACTCTGGATTTACGCATTAACAACAATCTTCGAATTTTAATCTTTCGCCTTAATTCTTCCTATAATGAAAACGTATAAAACAAAACAATAATTATAAACGCCACCTCAAGTGTGTAATTAAAAACCATTATAGCTCACCATAAAGGTCAGATTGATTTTTAAATTGCAGTCTTCTAATCGTACGATGTCTCTCACAATGTCTTTGCATCTGCAGAATAATATAAACAACAGTCAGGTCCATAATTTGGCTATCTTAAAACTTGCAAATTGTTGCTAGTTATTTTTTAAAAATGAGCTTCAAACGTTGATGCCAGTTGCAATGACTTTTTAACTAAGGTTTGATGGTAAAATTCCACCATACTTGGAATGTTTATCGGGCTTTAGGTGCAAAATTTTAAGCAGAGCGCTCTACTGATCAATCGCTTTTATCTTGTTTTACTTTTTCGTTATGATTATTAAAGAACTGTAGTTATTCGGAAAGAATTTGTTCCCTTTTTCGAAGCGATTTTTACTACTGACAGCCATATTGATAGGCATCTTTTTTGAATATTGGATTCTCCACTATCCAAAGTATCGGCGTTTGCAAGCAATGTTGTTTGCAACGTTACATTGCTGTTGCGGCACTTTTGATGCATGCATGCAAGTGAGACAATTTGGTCACTGTTCTTGTTATTTCTTGACGCCTAAGAAAAATGTAACTGAGATATTACTTTCTAAACTATAAATTTAAGAAGTTCGACTGTTTGAAAGCAAAAACGAAGACGTGGAGACGAGCGGCGCACATCAGTGCGCGGCCCGAATGTATCATTCAGTATCCGTGCGTTTCAGTATGGGCTAGGGTTAGGGTTTCGGTAGGGTTTAGCGTTAGGTTTAGAGTTAACCCCTTAGTTAACTGGAGAAGAAATGCAAAATATAAAGAAATTAAATAACAAAAACTCCTTGCGTGAAATTTCAGACGAATTTCGTAAAAACGGTCGTGCGCAATGCAATAACCCGTCGCCGAATGCTGCTGATGCTATTTTGTAGTCAACAAGACACACATACACATTTTTTCTTTCCTGCATTTAATGTTTCTTTCACTTATGACCACTCCGATGGCATCTCTCCTCGCCTCTTCCTCTCAGGAATCCAAATTGATCATCTGCCAGATGGCTTATGGGCCATGCTTTTGCTTCAATTCGCTCTTTCAGGATCTTTGATGCATGACGAATGAGACCTATTGTTCGGAAGCACTGGTCAACAAGGTTTTTGTTTCCTGTGCAATTTCTGGTGTTCCAGGTAGATTCTGTCATGCTGATTACAGGAATAATTTTGAAATTTTCCTATCACGTAAGTTTTTTGAGGAAAAGCTGATTTTAAATTTTAAAATTATAAGAATTTTAAAATCGTGGTTTTCAAGAGTTATCTTAGTTATGCGTATTCAGGTTAGGCAAGAATCTTATGTGACCGCCATAACAGATGTAATATGCACTGCTGGCTCACTTAACTACATGGATTTTTAAAATTAGTATAATTAGGCATGTCCAGACGCACCCAAACCTGTCTTCAAGACTACATGCCTAGCATGTATTGTTGCTATGGTCACGCAGTCCTATATAAATACCAAGCAGCACTAGGAAGCAGCTGCAGTATTTCTATTTGATGAGATATAACTGTTTAGTTAAAGGCTGTGAATTGAATATATTAACTAATTTAATTAAAGTTTCTGAAATGTCGCGTCAATGTCGCAATAGCAGTGACACGTTCTGCTACATGTGTGGTGAGTTTACGTTGAAATCACAGAAGCGGAGTATGACAGCAATCATAAAGAAAGGATATGAGTTATACTTTGGATGCAAAATTGGCGACCAGGACAAAGTATGGGCACCTCATATATGTTGTTCATCTTGTGCTACCAGTCTGCGAGCTTGGCTTGCAGGTAAGCGTCCATCCATGCCATTCGCCATACCAATGATATGGAGGGAGCAGAATAATCATGTAACGGATTGCTATTTCTGCATGACGAATGTTACAGGATTTTCTTCAAAGAATAGGAAGTCTATTGAGTACCCTAACCTTGCCTCGGCAATGGGACCAGTTCCACGCGACGAGAGTCTTCCTGTTCCAAACCCCCCGAGTTTTGGACACTGGAGGACGAGGACGAGCATGCAGAGACAGATGAAATGCTGCAGATAGTTGATGATTCAGCTACGGAAGACCCAGAGTTTGAGCCATCGACATCCAGCAATCCTCATTTGATTTCTCACGCAGAGCTCAATGATCTGGCCAGAGACTTAGATTTGTCAAAAAACCAAGCAGAATTGCTTGTATCTAGGTTGCAAGGATGGAATCTGCTCTCTCCAGGTACAAAAATTTCAGTATTTCGTAAACGGCATGAAGACTGGACTCGATTCTTCAAAAAAATTGACAGTCTTACTTTTTGCATTGACATTGATGGATTGCTTTCTGCTTTCGGCTGTAAGCACAATCCGTCCGAATGGCGACTCTTTGTTGACTCTTCGCTGTTAAGTTTAAAGGCTGTTTTGCTGCACAATGGCAATTCATACCCTTCAGTACCTATTGGACATGATGCTTACATGAAGGAAACATATGAGAACATGCAGCTGCTATTGAAACACATAGAATACTCGAGATACAACTTGAATATATGTGGAGATCTGAAATTTGTTGCAATTCTACTCGGTCTGCAGCTACATGCAGGCTACACCAAGTACTGCTGCTTTCTTTGCGAGTGGGACAGCCGAGCTAGAGATTCACATTATGTGAGAAAGGTCTGGCCACCTCGCAGGGACTTGGTTCCAGAACAGAAGAACGTTAAACATGATCCTCTCGTTGATCCGAAGAACATTTATCTCCCACCTTTGCACATCAAACTTGGGTTAATGAAAATCTTTGTCAAAGCAATGAACAAAGAAAGTGAAGCCTTTACAAACTAATGACAGAGGTTTCCACGCACCAGTGATGCTAAAATAAAAGAAGGCGTTTTTGTTGGCCCACAGATTCGAGAGATGCTCAAGGACAGTCACTTTCAGGGCCTTCTGCAGGGTGCCGAGCATGTTGCCTGGACAGCCTTCAGGGATGTTGTTGCTAACTTTCTGGGCAACTACAAGGCGCCAAACTATGTTGAACAAGTTGGAAATCTGCTACAAGCTTACAAGGTAATGAAATGCAACATGTCACTGAAAATACACTTCCTTCATTCTCACTTGGACTTCTTCCCGGACAATCTCGGCGCCGTCAGTGATGAACACGGTGAAAGATTTCACAAAGACATTGCCAGCATCAAGAAACGCTACCAGGGAAAGTGGAGTCCGTCTATGCTCGGAGACTACTGTTGGTCACTGATACGTGAAGCACAGGACAGTGACTACAAACGAAAATCTACAGCAAAACATTTCTAATTTTCTCATGTCTTGTCATTATTGCCTAGATCCTTCTGTAGGATTATGTTGCAGAAGACGTTACAATACTAAATGCTAAATTGTCGATTTCTTAAAAACCTTACGTGATACAGAAATTCTAATTACATATTTGTGTTCAGCAAGTCAAAATCTATTAGTTTCACCAAAATTTGTAGAGGAAACAAAAACTTGCATAAAATTTGTTGACCAGTGAAGTCTTTACAGTGTTTTGGCATTTGCTTTTCTTCTATAGGTAAGTAAAAAAAGTAAGTAAAATCTCGTTAATTTCTAAAGCGCTTTCAAAAGATGCACCAAAGTAGCTCCTTATTCCTATGCGCTTAATCTCAAAAATGAAGTAGCTATAGCAGTATAGCCAAAGGTGGGTCATTCATGCCGGGTCATTTAATCAAAAGGGCAAGTGGGCATGATGCTATAGCCATGGAGGAAATGATTTTATAAAGATAAATAATTTTAGTTTAGAAAGAAAAACATGAGGAGATGTTGCAAGAAGGGGAGAGAATTGTGACTCAGAGTTTATTTGGCTTTGATGTAGACAGCGAAGGGATGTTGGCATTGAGTTCCAAAGCTCAGGTGCCGCATATGAAAAAGCACGATTGCAAATTTTGAGAGATGATTGATTCAGAGGTCGAAGGAGAGTTACATGTGAAGAGGATCTAGTAGATCCAGGTTGTTGTGGAATTATCAGATTTCTTAGGTAGACTGGTTTTGATGTATGAAGTGAGTTATAAGTCATCGATATTATTTTATATTCAATGCGTTCTGTTATTTTGAGCCAGTGGAGAGATTTGAGTAATGGTGTAATGTGGCAAAATTTAGGCGATTTAGTTACTGCACGAGCTAAGGCATTTTGAATCGATTGGAGTTTACATATGGAAGCCTTTGGAAGATTGTGAAACAGTGAGTTGCAGTAGTCTAACTTAGAGTGAACTATTGAAGTGGCAATAGTGGAAGCAGTTTTAATATCAAGGTAGGGACGAAGGCGACGTAGATCACGAATGTGAGCATAACAGGTATTATTATAGAATCTTTGGAGTTTTTTTGGCCAGTCCCCGCCTTATAAGGAGCTGTCCATTAATTACGTGAACAATTTAGGGGAGGGGGTTTCAACAAGTTTTACAGTTGTTTACAGGGGGAGGGAGAGTCAAGAGAAGTTGACATCAACAATTTAACTTTTTCCAAATAATAAAAAAACTAGGAAATTTCATGGAATACTACTTATTACAATGGAAAAACCATGGCAAAAAAGTCATAATCATAAAATTTTGACACTCGACGAGCAAAAAAGGGAAAAAATGAATGGTCATCACTGCAAAAATAAGTAAGTAAGTAAGTAAGTAAGTAAGTAAAATCTCGTTAATTTCTAAAGCGCTTTCAAAAGATGCACCAAAGTAGCTTCTTTAATAAATAATAAATAATAAATAATAACCTTGTTATTGGGACCTGTCATTGATCTTGGGAGAGGGGTCAAAAGTCTTTGACGTAATTATGGGGAGGGGTTAACTGAAAGTTGACAGTTGTTGACAAAGGGGAGGGGGTCAAAAATTGCCTAAAATTGTTGACATAATTAATGGACAGCCTCTAAATTTCTTGGCATATTTCTACTAATTCTTTTTGCTACTTCTTCCCTTAGGCATTTAAGCATCTCTGCAGGTATTTCATTAACTCCGACAGTCTTCTTGTTTTCAATTCTTTTATTGCCTTTATTATTTCTTCTTTTAGTAGTTCAGATCCGTTGTCTTCTACATCTTCTTTCAATAGGCCTCGACTTTGGACGAGGACAGTGATGCAGACTAGACGCTCGGAATTTTGTTCCGTTGAGTTTGTTAATTATTATTATTATTATTATTATTATTATTATTCGACGATTTGTGAAGCGCCGTAACATGGCCATCGGCCAAAACCAAAAGCGCTGTACAGTCAACAGTCAACTGTACGATATGGTGAACAAATGCGTTTTCAGCTCTTTAGCAAACGTTTCAGGTGAAGTAATCCCGGCCAGCGCATCAGGGAGCGCGTTCCACAGACGTGGGTTACCGCGAGTCATAGAACGCTCGCCAAACTTCGGAGTCCTGGCCGGAGGAGGTACGTACAGCCGGTGGCGGCTGCTGGATCTCAGCTGGAGACGGCACCCGTCTTATTATTATTATTATTATTATTATTATTATTATTATTATTATTATTATTATTATTATTATTATTATTATTATTATTATTATGAATTATTGTTATTGTTTTCATGAAAGATCTGCTATTCGGACTTGACAGCAGAATTCTTGCTGTCCTTCGTGTCCTGAGAGCCCTTTGCTTTCTTAGGCGCTGCTGCCTGTCTCTTCGTGACAGCTTTCGTTGATGTCTTTGGAGCATTGCTCGGTGGAGCAGCTGCCCGCTTCCTCAGACTCCTTCCCTCCGACAGATCAATGTCAACAAATGCAGCTTTGGCTTCAGCTACTGTTTTTTCAACCAGTGACTGAGGCTTCTTCTTTGAAGCTGCAGGTGGTTTTTTTGAGTGCTTTGCTGTCTTCCCAGCCTCTTTGCAGGTCGGTCGTAAGTGGAGAGTATGCTCGTACTGAGCGGTGTAGCAGCCACCCTTGATGTCGCAGAGTGGAGGATACGGATCGACGATTCCCATGTCGCACAGATTCTTCAGCACCATCAGAAACTTGGTCTGATACAGACGATCGAGCCAACGACGGCAGAACGCAAGCGTGCCGAAATGCTTGTCGATCACTCCGAGAAGCTGCATCGATTTCGTCACTGGGGTCGGAACATGACCGCTTCATAGTTTTTCATGTAATGAGACGTCTCCAATTTTAAATTTTAGTTTGTTAATTAATTCGACAAATCTCGATATTGTTCTTGCAAATTTTTAACATTTTACTCTTTAATTTTAAGACGTTTTCAGCTGTTTATGTCGGTATATTTTTCTTTAACTATTTTTTATTTAACTCCGCCACAATCCCTTTGACTCAGAATCAACATGACCTATCATCGTTCATTTCATTACCGTTACTATTTGTAATTTAACTCCAAGCATTCTTTTAGTTTTTCTATTAAATTAAATTATTTAACTCCACACTAACATCGGCTGCACTATTGACCTCATGCTGAGCTTATGATCCGCTGCATGAGCTGAAAAACAATTTGACTTTTCTTCACAATTTTAATTTCCTCGTTAATCTCAGCCTGACATCATGACATTATTTCCTCTCTATTTGTTTGTTCTAACTGTTCATTTCTTTTCCTCGAAACTTGATGTACGCAAACCAATTAATCACTGGACCTACCGCACTGCCGTTGTCTACTCACATTTTAACAAAATTCCTATCTCCTTTTCATTAACCCTCCGTTGTTCAAATATTCGTATTCACCGTTCACATTTCCGTCTCACGCGACGCTCAGATATCATCTTCATCCTTCTTGCTCTTTCAGGCGATATCCACCCAAATCCTGGACCATCCCAACAACACATAACACTCTGCACTCTCAACATTAGATCCCTCACTAATCCTCAACACACACATTCACTACATGAACTCACTAACATCAAATTAGACTCCCTCTTTCCTATGCACACACTTCATCCTCTACCATAGACATAGTTGCACTAACTGAAACCTGGGTATCTCCGTCTACTACTTCTTGTCAACTGATTGAGGCAACCCCACCTGGCTTTTCCCTCCTAAGTTTTCATCGTTCAAAAAAGTCTACCAACTGCTTTTGTAACTTAGGTGGAGGCACCGCTTTTCTTATTCGCGATCATATACAAATTAGCAACTCCTCATCAATTAATTTCTCCTCATTTGAATGTTCATCTGTCCTTCTCAATCTTCCTCTCTCAAAACTATTTTTAACATTTACCGCCCCCCATCATCATCAAAATATTCAACCTCATTCATAACATTCTTCGACGAATTTTCTTTTTTTTAGGCTCTGCAGCCACAACTCCACATGAGTTCTTAATTACCGGTGATTTCAACGTACATGTTGATAAGTGTGATGATCCCAACTCTATCCAATTCACACAACTGCTTACTCAGACTAACTTCACACAACACATATCTCTTCCTACTCACACTTTTGGACATACTTTAGACTTGCTCATCACGTCTTCTTCTTCATCACTATCTCCAATTTCAGCAATTAGCCAATTCTCTCCATCTGATCATTTTCCCAGCTTCTCCATTTTAAGTATCTGCTCGCCAACTCCTCCGCCTCGTGGCACCTACTCATTCCGCTGTCTTAACAAAATTGACGTAGCCTTGTTCTGTGACAACATTAAATCATCTGAACTAATTACTAACCCCCCCACTTCTCTGCCATCGCTGATCAATAAATACAATTCTGTGTTATCCGGTCTTCTTGATAAACATGCTCCTATCATCACAAGACCTCTTTCATCACACAACAGCAAACCCTGGTATAACTCTTTCATTCACGCTTTCAAGTCATTTCGCAGACGTCTTGAACGAACATACCATAGAACACATTCTCCATCTGACCTTTTAAATCTTCGTTCCGCCACCAACCGCTACCATAACCTCCTTACATCTGCCAAAAAGAAGTACTATTTAAAGTAGTAGAAGTATCATTTCAACAAATAGCTCAAACCCACGTAAGCTCTGGAAAACCGTAAATGATCTTTTCCATCGCAAAGAATCAAAACCTCTCCCTCAATCCATTTCTCTGTCAGAACTTGCTGAATCTTTTGCTAATTTCTTCTCTACAAAAATCTCTAAGATTCGCAGTGTCCTTAAGTCTCTCACTATTACTCAAACCACCTCTCCTCATTACCCTTCTCCGCCACAACCCCAATGCAATTTATCCAGCTTCACTCCTGCAACTGATGAAGAGGTATCCAAACTGCTACTTTCTCTCCCAAACAAACAATGTGACCTAGATCCCATACCTACCTCTTGACTCAAACAGTGTGCCATCGTGCTTACGCCTATCATAACTAGAATCATTAACCTCTCTCTTACCTCAGGCACTTTCCCAAATAAGCAGCTACTGTTGTGCTGCTTCCCAAGGCGCTATAGAAATCCACGAGATTTGACTTTACTTCACTTACTTCTTCTGGTTCTAATTAAATTTCTTCAGGTCTTCTTTCTTTATTGTATAGTTCTTCAATATATTGCTTCCATCTTTTAATGATTTCTTCTATATTCGTCACTAGAATGCCATCCTTATAATTGATCAACTCATTTGGTCCTCTTTTTTTCTTACTGTGTTTCTTCATGTGGGAAGAATTGAAGCCTTCGATTACGACAAATTCTAAGAGTTTAATGAACAAAAAGTAAGAAACGAGTGGGTACTAGAACAGGCAGGTGCGACAAGAAGTTTGCTGAACACCATTGAAAAAGCGAAGTATGTTATTTTTGGGCTTGTCTTGTCTAGAAAAAGAACTAATTCAAGGACCATTATCCGGCGGACGATCACGCGTAAGACAACGAACAGTCTGGTTAGATAACATAACAACATGGACTGGACTCTCTTGTCAAAACATGATTCAGAAAACAGAAGAACAACAGATATGGAGAGATGTGATATACAACCTCGCATCGAGGATGGTTACAGAACAGAGCAGAACTGAGTTTCTTCACTTTGTCATATACTAAATCATGTATTCATTGTCATTGTAGTTCTTCTAGTCTCGTGCATTGCTGTTTATACCATTTTTCTCGGGCTTTGTGTGATTCTCTTCTCAGTTCGTTGTTTAGTCTTTTATATTTTTTCTGGCATTGTTGTTTCCATTTCCTTTTGTCATCCATTTTTCTCAATAATTTCTTTTGTGACCCAAGGCTTTATAGGTTCTTTATCTTTTTTGTGTTCTATTGGCCTTGGTCTCTTCTTTTATTATTTCTGTAAGCTTCGCCCATCTTGTTTCTGTTGTTTCCTCAGTGTTTTGTTCTTTTACTTTGCTGTCCACTCTTATAGCCCATCTGTTCCCTTTTTTCTTAATGCCTTCTCTGTCCCGTTGTTTTCTATTCGTTTTTCTCTTTCTTATTGTTTTCAGTCTGAGGTCTATTTTCATTCTCACCAAGTTATGGTCTGTATCTGCATCTGCTCCTGGTCGGGTATGGACATTCTTGACACTATTCTTGTATCTTTGTTAACCATGATGTAGTCCAGTTGATATCTTTCTCCCTCTCCAGGCATCGTCCACGTCCTCTTCATGTGATGTTTAAAAAAGTATTCTTTAGTATCAGCTTTTGGTTCTTAACTCTGCTAATCTGCTACCTCTGTTGCTTCTTTTTCCAAGGTCATATCTACCTAAACAGTCTAAATTATTTAAAGCACCGAAAAGACTAGTAATTGATTGGAGGGACAGAAGGCTGATTATGAATTTATACATGAAACAAACAATACAAATACGGAGTGGTAATGATAACTCAGAGACTGAAGAAATTGGAAGAAAATCGCGACAAGGTTGTCAACTATCACCTCTGTCATTCAACACTTACATTGAGGAACTAATAAGAGCAGCACTAGACGAAGAAAAAGCGGGACTAAACATTGAAGAGAAACTGATAGAAACCATACGCTTCGCAGACAATCAGTAACAGAGAGTAGAAGGGAGCTACAAAGAATAATGGACAAATGAAATACATCAAAAGAATATGGCATGAAAATAAACACGCTAAAAACAAAAATCATGTCAATAAAAAGAGCAAAAATCCACCAAAATCAGAGATTCCCAAACTGTTTGGATTGCGGACTTTTTGGGGACTTTGCGGACTTTGTATTTTATTTGTTTTAACCTTTATTATCCCAAGGTATATAATTGTTGGAATAAATTTACAATATTGGAGTGGTGAGTTCCCTATAGCTAGATATAAGAATACTTTCAATTTAAATAAATTGCCATATATATATATATATATATATATATATATATATATATATATATATATATATATATATATATATATATATATATATATATATATATATATATATAAGAGGAGAAAAAAAACTAATTGAATTCTGCAAGTTAAGAAACATGATGATAGCAAACACTTGGTTTAAAAACGAAAAGAGAAGAATATATACATGGAAGATGCCGGGAGACATAGCAAGATACCAAATAGACTACATTATGGTAAATGGAAGATATAGAAACTGTGTAAAAATGCGAGAGCTTACCTGGGAGCAGATGCAGACACAGATCACAACTTGGTAGTAATGAAGGTGAGAATACAACTGAAATATATAAACAAGAGAAAACAATTAAATATACAATGGGATAGAGATAAAATCAAAGAAAAGGCAACAGAAATTGCGGGAAGATTGAAAAACAAGTGACGACAACAAACACAGGAGAGACAACGGAAGAAAGATGGGAAAAACTAAAATCTGTGGTAGTAAGAGAACTAGAGCAAGAAGTAGGAAGGAAGAAAAGAAGGAAAGCTAAAAAGCCATGGGTGACAAATGAAATGATAGAAGACATGGAGCAGAGAAGAAAATGGAAGAAGCAGAACACAGAATATGCAAAAAAGAATATAGGAGACTAAATAACCAGCTGCGAAGATCAACAGAAAAGGCGAAAGAGAAATGGTGGGAGAATAAATGTCAAGAAATAGAAAAGTTACAAGGACAAGGGAAACAGGATCAAGTATATAAGGAAGTAAAAGATTTAACAAAGAAAGAAGGTATGCAAGGGAGCAGGGCGGGTATTAAAGACAAACAAGGAAATACACTCACAACCCAACGAGAAGTGGAAGAGAGATGGAAAGAATATATAGAAGAATTATACCTGAAAGACAGCAAACCAACGGAACTCAATATAGAGGAACAGCAAACAGTTGAAAGCGAAGAGTTAGGACCAGGACTGATGAAAGAAGAAATTCTGCACGCATTAGAAGAGATGAAAACAACAAAAAGCAGAAGGAGGGACCACATACCAGCAGAAGCAATAAAGATACTAGGAGAGAATGCAACGAACGAACTGGTCGAAATCTGCCAACAAATCTATATGACAGGAGAATGGCCAAATGATTTTCTACAATCAATAATGATTCCGATTAAAAAGAAAGTAAATGCAATGGAATGCGAGGACCATAGAACTATCAGTCTATTATGTCATGCGGCGAAGATAATACTCAAGGTCATTACAAAAAGAGTACAAGCGAAAACAGATGCAATAGGATTCCTTGGAGAGGATCAGTTTGGGTTTCGGAAGGAAAAGGAGCACGGGATGCAATCGGATGCTTAAGAATGCTAAGTGAGAGAAGACTTCAAAATGGAAAAATATCTATATATGCTTCGTGGATTACGAAAAAGCGTTTGACAGAGTAGATTGGAGGATTTTGATGAGAGCACTGAAAAGGGTGGGAGTGGATTGGAGAGACAGAAGACTGATAGCAAACCTATACCTTGGACAGTCAGTGAAGGTGAGAATAGAGGGAGAACTGAGTGAATCGTGTATGATTGGGAGAGGAGTAAGGCAGGGATGTCCACTGTCACCGCTGTTGTTCAACATATACATCGAAGAATTAGTACAAGAGGCGATGGAGAATACAGATAAAGGAGTAAAAGTCGGAGGAGTACTACTAAAGGCGCTGCGCTTTGCAGACGATCAAGCCATGCTAGCAAGCAATCAAAAAGGGCTTCAGGAAGTAATGGATAAACTGATAAAAGTGTCAGAAAAGTATGGAATGAGAATCAATACAAAAAAGACTAAAGTTATGGTAATAAGTAAACAAGAAGGAATGAGAGTAGACATAAAGGTTTACGGACAGATCATAGAGCAAGTGAAGGAATTTGGCTATCTAGGAAGTCTGATAACAACTGATGCTAGATGCAATAAAGAGATAAGAAGACGTATAGCAATAGCAAAGGAAGCTTTTTACAAGAGAAAGGAGCTGATGCAAAGTAAACTAAAACTAAACCTAAAAAAGAGATTGGTAAAAACATTGATATGGAGTGTGGCGTTGTATGGGGCGGAGACGTGGACAATGAGAAAGGAAGATATAAAACGATTAGAGGCTTTTGAAATGTGGATTTGGAGGGAAATGCAAAAAGTAAAATACACAGAGCATAAAACAAACGAGGAAGTCATGAAGGAGATAGAGGAAGAAAGAAGCCTGATAGATACAATCCGGAAAAGGCAGAGAAATTGGATGGGACATGTCCTCCGGCATGACTCTCTACTAAGAACAATAATCGAAGGAAAAATGGAGGGAAAGAGAGTGAGAGGTAGACCGAGAAAGATGATGTTGGAGTGGATGATGAATAAAGGATATCAGGAACTCAAAGAAGAAGCAAGCAATCGATCGGAGTGGAGAAACTGGATACCTGGACCTGTCGAGAGACAGAAACACTGATGATGATGATGATGATATATATATATATATATATATATATATATATATATATATATATATATCATCATCAGTTTCTAAAAGTTCTTCTACAAATTAATTGTAGCATAATAGTTACTTTTGCTAGAACAGAAGAATGATGAAATATGGAAATTCAGTGTTTAAAATATGTAACTTCAGCACTACAATAGAAAAGTAATGCATGTTTGAAAGTATTGCTGTTTGATTAATGTGAAGACACTTTGGGGTGTGGTATGAAGTGAAGCATATTATGCAGTTGTTTCATGCACTTCTTTGTGGTGCTTTTGTAACAACTCAAACCAACATGGCCTTGTATTGCTGGTTCTAGGAAATACAAGAACCCATCAACGTGACCATTTTCTAGCACAGATGCACCAAAGACAGACAGATGCTTGTCCACCAAGCCTCTGTAGCCGGGCACTTCGAGTCAAACCATGCACGGCACCACGTAAAAATTCAAGGTGGGTCATAGCTTTCTTAGGTTTGGCAACCTTTGCAATGCAACTTTCAAGAAGCTATGAGTGACACAGTCGCAGCATTGAGCAATAAATTCTACTACCACTTCTTTCCCTTTATTTGAGGCCCATGTCCAGACATCTGACAGGGTTGACTGTGTCGAAAGTACTTGCACAAGTGACAGCATTTGTATCACTCCACCGTACAATGCAAATACTGTACGTCCATCACCAATAATTGTTACAATTGTCATGATCCTTCTTTGTAAACTCATTTTTTAAGGTCCAACATCAAGTATCCCATCTTGAACTGTCGCAGTTGCTCGAACTTCAATGCCACGCAATTTCATGAGTAAATCACACGACGTAAAGAAGTTGTCAAAATAGATCTGATGCATAATTTACTTTTCTTCAAGAAGTTGAGTGATAGTCCAGACAACATATTCACCAAGACCCTGTGGGCGATCAGATTTTCGGACTAAATAGTAGCCAATATGGATAGCTGTTAGATGAACAATGCATGTATTTCTTTAGCTATTGAAATCTATTTCTTTACATTGTTCTTGCAGCAAGAGAACATCCCAGGTCTTCACTGGTGCTCCATTTCCATTACGCATGCAGTGACTAGTTCAGTTCAGTAAGTAGATTGATTATATAGAATACTAGTCAAGTTTGCTTTGCTGATCAGTCAATAATTAAGTAAGTTCATAATTATATTCTGTCAGAAAGAGGGGTATACTAATATTTCATATCGGAGTTCAAATGCACGTTTGTGTATTATGCCGCGCGAAATACTTCGACCGACACTATTTAGTATATATCTAGATATTATTATGTAGTTCTAGTATATTTTTCTTAAGATCTATATTAATTAATTATTGTTATTGGTGGCTTGACCGTCACACTAGACCAGCGGTTCTCAACCTTTATAGTGCGCGACCCTTTTAATTCAATTCCTCATGATGTGGCGACCCCCCAACGGTTAAATTATTTTCGTTCACAATGTAAACTGCTAAAAATAATAATGCTACGACAATCAAATGTTCGAAATCGTTATTATTTGATTGTCTCCATGTCTATCTTCGAATGACAATTATAGTAAAATAACTAGTACGTCGTAACTACCACTGAGGAAATTTTGTACAATAACAAGAAAAGAGACAACCCCATATTTCAGATGGTCTCGGCCTCTCGGGCGACCCCTGCCAAATCGTCATTCGACCCCCGTGGGGGTCGCGACCCACAAGTTGAGAATCGCTGCACTAGACCGTCACATTAGTTTGAGTACACAGACTGTTCAACGTATGAATTTCATGTTCAACGTATGAAGTGTTGCTGAATATTTTGGGAAGCTCTCGCGGACCTCCGCCGTATCCTCCACGGACCCCCTTTGGTCCGCGGACCACAGTTTGGGAACCTCTGATCTAGATTCACCATAACGGTTGATGGAACAGAACTGGAACAGGTGACACAGTTCTGCTACATTGAGAGCCTAATAACAGGAGGAGATAAAGAGAGGGAGTAGCGATGGGAAGACAAGCTCTTGGTGCCAGAAGAAAACTGGTAAGAGGAGGGCTGAATAGGGAACTAAATTTAGACGAAACTGTTAAAAACGTTGATATGGAGTGTCACTCTATATGCCTCAGAAATCTGGAATCTCCAAAAAAAGGACATACAAAAGCTGAAAGCATTCGAAATGTGGCTATGAAGGAGAGTGGAAAAGATCAAGTGGACGGACAAGAAAACACACGATGAACTACGCTGATAGTGGATAAACAAAGATCGTTAAATCAGCGACATAATAATAAGCAGTCCATCGAAATCGATGATGACAAATCGCCTGTGAGTCCATAAATGATCTATGACTAGAGTCTGTTTACATTCATATGTGGGTGCGCATATGGCTATATAGTCCAATTTTTGCTGCACACGCTTTTCCACAGTGGTTACATATATAATCCGTTGTAGAGGTGGAGTCTAAGTTTGCACGGTTCTTCCGCTCCTGACGCTTTCTTTCAAGTTCAGCTATCCGATTAGCCTCCAAAATCATCGCACCATCGTTGATGACGTTGCGCCAAAGAGTGCGATTGGAGACCTCTTCTTCCCATTTGTTAATGTTAATGTTGCATTTCTGCATGGTTGCCTTTACCTGGTCCTTGTATCGCTTTTACTGACCACCTTGTGTCCTTTGTCCATCACCATCATCATCATCATGTGTCATCTTCATATCTGAAGGTTGACGGTCATGAATTGTTTCCACTTCGTTCTGTCTTCAGCAATCTTTTTTAGTCTTCCGTAGTTCTTTTCCTGTATGTGTTCCTTAACGTCGTCCAGCCAGTCTCTTCTAGGTCTTCCTCTGGCTCTGTTTCCCTCATATCTGCCCTCTAATAGGACTTTTGCTTGTTCTGTGCTTGAGCCCCGCATTATGTGTCCAGCATACTGAGTTTTCCTGTTTATAATTTCTGTCAGGAGTTGTCTCTTTTCTCCAATTTTCTTTAGTACCTCTTCATTTGTTATTCTCTCTTGCCAGCTAATTTTCAAGATTCTTCTGAAGCACCACATTTCAAAGGCCTGTATTTTATTTTTCAACTGCTTTGTTAGAGTCCAACATTCGCAAGCATCTTAGGATCGTAGTTTTAGTGTTTGGTCTAGGTTTCTTCTTAATAATTCTTTTTGTTTCCAAAAGACTTCTTTGGCCATAGCAATTCTGGCGTTTATGTCTCTTGTACATCGTCCGTTTTCTGTTATGAAACTGCCCAGATATTTGTATTCCTTTACTTGTTTCAACTTAGTGTTATCAATTTTCGATACTTTCGATACAGTGGACCATGGAATACTTCTGCAAAGATTAGAACAAAGGGTCGGGCTGCGGGGGGTTGCGCTCGAATGGTTAAAATCCTACTTAACAGATAGGACTATGCGTGTGCACTATGGTGGATCAGTATCTGGTCTCAGGAAAGTTGCCTATGGAGTTCCGCAAGGATCGATCCTTGGACCTCTGTTGTTCGCTATCTTCGTTAGTGAGCTTGATGACATAGTAATGCTACACAAACTCAATACGCACTACTACGCAGATGACATCCAACTGTATCTCAGCCACCATCCCACTGAAGTAAAAGATGCAGCGGAAGCACTGCAAGCCTGCATAAAAGACGTAGAAGGGTGGTTAAGCAGGAATAGGCTCAAACTCAATCCACAAAAAACTGAACTAATCTGCCTAGGGCATAGGAAACAGATAGATAAAGTAATACTGGATAAAATCAGTATTGGATCGATTGAAATCTTCCGTTCAAAAGTTGTACGAAATCTAGGTGTTATGTTTGATGAAAATCTGACAATGGTTCAGCATGTCAACAAGGTTGTTGCAAGCAGTTTCGGCGAACTACGCAAATTGAGATCGATAATACCTACTTTGACACAAGAAGCGGCAAAGGTGTTAGTTCATGCACTTGTAAGTACAAGACTGGACTACTGTAATAGCTTGTTGGTACAAATCAGCAAAACACAAATTCAGCGCCTTCAGGTGGTGCAGAATGCTGCAGCCCGCCTTTTAACAGACACAAAGAGGAACCAGCATATCACACCGGTTCTACGCGAATTGCATTGGATTCCGATCAAGCAGAGACTGATTTTTAAGATCATTTCCATCGTCGATAGGTGTCTCCGAGGAGAGGCACCGGAATACCTTTCCTGTGAATGTAAGCAGTTGAGGTCGATGCACAGACCGTTCGGGCTCAGATCAGATAACACAAGAACTTTGGTCACTACTCGAACCAGCACAAAGATTGGCGATCGTTCATTTCGGGCGCTAGGGCCTTACTACTGGAATGCTCTCCCAGCGGAGCTACGGGACAATACCACCTCTCGAGACGTTTTCCTTTCAAGACTTAAAACATTATTCTTTAACCAATCAGCAGCGGCGCATTTGTTCTAAAGTGCGCCTATTAATGAACTATCTAATCTAATCTAATCTAATTAGGATGTTGTGTTTCTCATTTTTGTGTTTGCTTACTATCATCGTTTTTGTTTTCTTTCTGTTAATTTCCATCCCGTATTCTTTGCTTTTGTCGTTTAGCTTGTTAATTATGAGTTGGAGGTCTTCTTTTTTTCTGCAAAGATTACCGTATCATCTGCATATCTGAGTATGTTATAGATTGTTCCATTGATTTTCATTCCAGGAGTTTGTTCTAATGCTTCCTTTATTAATAGCGCTGTATATAGGTTAAATAGTAAAGGGGATAGTATGCATCCTTGTTTGACTCCTTTTTTTATTTGTATCTTCTCGGATTCCTCCTCTTTTATTCTTATGGTGGCGTATTCATTCCAGTATAAGTTATAGATTAAATTTTGCTCCAGTTTTGGTATTCCTGCCCACTTTAGTGTCTCCAATAGCTTTTGATGATTTATTCTGTCGAATGCTTTTTTTTATAATCAATGAAGCATATGTGCAATTTCTGTGTAAGCTCACCATACATAATAATTTTTGGCAACCGAATATCCTTCATTCGAGAAACGTGTCCAGTCCATCTCAACCATATCATCGCCAATGTCGCTTCCACACTCGTGCAGTTTGCTCTTTTCAACACCTCAGTGCTTGGCACTTTGTCTTGCCACTTTATAGATAGGATGGATCGTACACAGCGATTGTGAAAGGCCTCAAGGGCTCTGATATAACGTCGATAGAGAGTCCAGCATTCGCTACCATGTAGTAGAACGCTCAAAACAGGCTTTTATAAACAGAGATCTTTGTGCATAGCTCAATGTCACGAACTTTCCACAGTCGTTGTCGTAGGCGACCGAAACTAGTGGCCGCTTTCTCAATCTCATCATACAAGAGGGCATGTTCATTCAGTGTTGAGCCGAGGTACACAAACTTCTCTTGTTTAATTTCCGTGCACTTGGCACTTTGGCACTTTATCTTGCCACTTTATCGTTATCCTCACCTGAGAGGGAGTTCGAGGGGGAGGTTGATATAGAACTTCAGATAAGTTGACTGTGAGACCGAAATTTTCCGCCGCATTTGCAAATCTGGATTATAATTCCTGAAGATCGTCCTGACTGCATGCGAAAAATGCGCAATCATCAGCGTACAGTGAGTCTTGTATCAATTCCTTTAGGACTTTAGTTTTTGCTGTAAGTCTGCCGTTAAAAATCAGCGACATAAAAAACAGGAACTGGATTGGACACGCACAAAGTGGAGAAACATTATATGAGGAAGAAAGACAAAAGCGAGACCAGGGAAGATGCTATTGCACTTGATGACAAAAATAGATGCACATGGTCACAAGACCTATGCAGAAATCAACGAAGATGTATAATCCAAGGTTCGAAGCATGCCTAAGACTCTGCTGTTTATTCTAGCTTCCATAAATGGAGCTCCCTTTTGATGTTGTCTTGTCATGACATCTCAAGATGTTTGAATCTCTTCCCTTCAGTGACTCGTTCAGTTCACAGAGGAATGGGAACAATGGAGTCCTGAACATAGACTGTCCGAGGACAGAGAACATGATGATACTAATAATTATATTATTGGATAGAATGATGCTCGCTTCGTTCGCTGTGCAGGATAATACTAAAACCCAATCATTGAATTCATGTTGCTGAACAACGTTTCAATGTTGTACATACGCCACGTAGCCAAGCTCTGACGCTGCAACGTACGCTTCGTCAAACGCTTCGCGTCACCGTTCGCTTCGCGTCGCCGTTCGCTTCGCGAGTTGCACACACTATGACGCTGCAACGTACGCTTCGTCAAACGCTTCGCGTGGCCGTTCGCTTCGCGTGGCCGTTCGCTTCGCGTGGCCGTTCGCTTCGCGAAGCCTGAGGTTCCAGAACGACCAATCAAAACGCTCACCCAGCCAACCAATCAGAACGCTTGAAGATAACGAATGAGAACGTCACACAGCCAACCAATCAGAACGCTCACACAGCCAACCAATCAGAACGCTTGAAGGTAACAGACATACAGAGCAAGGATCTTAATATTATAGACTCGGCTGTCGACACGACGGATCCTGAATCTATGTGGCTTGGTGAACTCTCTGCTGAACAAAAAGTTCAGTTCGAGAGGCAAAGGACGCTGGCAGATATCGCAACGGAAGCACCCAATTGTCATCTATCTTTCATTGCGGAGCCGACGTTTTTCTCTCTAGTAGGTTCTGAAACGGGCTTCAAATTTCGAAATGCCACCCGCGCATCGAGCGCGCCAATCTGTCCTATCTTGTACGAGCAACTCGAGTTGTTCCGAAGGAATTGAGCAGGCTTTGAGGTTGCACTAAGGATTTTGAGGGTGTCTTTGAATCGTTTGCTGGGTCTTCCAGTTGTTCGAGCTCCATCTTTCATCTGGCAGCAAACGGGCATCTTTGGAATTCTGGTGCCGTCCATACGAATGACATAACCGGTCTATCTTAATTGAGCAGCCAGGATTAAGACCTCAATACCGGTGGTGCCGCCGATCTGCAGAACTGCAGTGTTTAGGTCGTGATCTTGTTTTGGCATATGATTATGAGCGATGAGCAACAAGATGTTCTTATTCGCTGGAAAGAACATTTCTCTACATTATTAAATAATCTTTCCACTGTTTGCCAAGAGTCGCTAGATTCTATAGCACAGCTGCCTATAGCAAATAACGTGGCTATTCCACCTAGATTTGTTTTAAATCACTAGTGCAATCAGACGACTTAAATCTGGTAAGGCTTTTTTTGTTTGGCCCATATGGTCTTCCGCCATAAGTTTTCAAAGTCTTTCTTGTGGCGTAATCCGAACTAATCCAGGGATTTATCTGAATTAAGCAGTCGCATAATATGCCCCCCCCCCACCCGGTCTGGCGTGGCCTGCTTGTGAGAAGACAGCAATTCTCTATACATAAAAATAATCTCTTAATAATGAATATCAACAGGTTTATCTCTAACGTATTCAACAACTGTCTTATTAGTAGAGTTCGAAAGCCTTTAACTTCAAGAAACGATCCGCCTTATCTAGCGAATGATAACCCTTATATCTTGTTACTAGAGTTCGAATGCCTATAACTTCGAAGATCCATCATCATTAGTGAATGATAATCACTATAATCTGCGAACATTACGCGGTCCGACGTATAATCAACGTCAAGTACTTTAATGCAACCGGGTGACCAACAACCACCCTAAAGAATAATACATCACTAACGCAGCAACCACGAGTGATAACACTTTACAGTTCGCCAACTAACTGATACAACAATCAGTAACGGCTAGCGCTCATTTAAGCATAAAATTTAAATAGAAAATACTGAATTAGAACAAGTTAAGGGGTACAAATATCTTGGAAGTTATATAACAGAAGATGGTCGATGTGAACGAGACATAAAAGCTAGAATCGCCACGGTTAAGAAGCATTCTGGAAACAAAAAGAACTCCTAAGGAGAAACTTAGGATTAGCAACAAAGAAGAGAATATTGAGATGTCATGTAACATCTGTGTTCATGTATCCTTGTGAAGGCTGGACAATAACAAAAACTATGCAAAAGAAAATTGATGCATTTGAAATGTGGTGTTTCAGAAGGATGCTAAAAATCAGTTGGAAAGATAAAATAACTAATGAAGAATGTTTGAAGAGAATGAAAAGCAGAAAGACCCTGATGAAAGAGATTGCTAAAAGGAAAACACAGTAAGCTGGACTTATAATGAGAGGATCACATTCACACAGCAAGCTCTAAATGTCTTGGAAGGAAAATATGAAGGAAAAGCAACTAAAGAACGACCATGAAGAACATGGTCAGACGACATAAATAGCTGGACTGGCATACAAAATTACGAGGAAATTAAAAGATTAGCTGAAGACCAAGACAAATGGAGACAAATCGTGACTGCCAACCTTCAAACCGAAGATGGCACACCATGATGATGATGATGAAAACTTTTACTAGTTTTATTGGGGCAAGCCTCGGTAATTACGCCTAGATTGGCTTGATCTGGCAGTGGTGACCGATGTTAGCTAATCTGGTTGAATTTAATTAAATGATTGCCTCTGTTCTTCGGTTTGAAGCCGTTCTTGATGTTCTACAGACATTCCATTCAAAATCTCGTCTAGTTCTTTTCGGCTCTGCTCCTCCAAGTACTTCACAATTGCTTGGACCTTCTCGCGAAATCGAACCTTTAAAGAAAACTCTTAATACAGTCTCAAAAATTCTCGGAAAGTCAAGGCATTTCAATCTTATGCTATTCGATACAATTATTGATGATTCGATACTGATGATATTGCTACGTTAGATATCTTCGTTTTTAGATATAATCGTGCTTCATTATACATCTTACACCTAAATTGCACGATATATTTGTCAAGTGCAGAGAAACACATACAAGCGGTGCTTTATTGTGGAACGTTTATTTGACCAAGGGATCCAGATTCCAGAATGTACTAAACTCTACAAAGTTTTGCTTTTTAGTTTTTATCTCAATAGCTGGAAAGGTACAAATCTTCATTTAGAAAAGTTATATACGCTGTGGTCTAATAAACTCCAAGCGCTTTTTAGTTGGCTGTAACTTTGCCAATGTACGTAATGTAGCTGAGAAATACCCCGGACAAGCCCATGTTCAGGATCGCAGCATATTTTATTTGCAGCATGAAAACAAAGCATATCCTAATTATTCGTTTACACGGCATAACTTGACAACAGTTGCCATAGTGCACTACCCCAGTCAAATTCACGTCTACAGCTGGCAGACATATTTCTACAATTTCTCTCAGATAAAATATATAGCATTAGGCTCAAATTTCCGACATATCCCACGGTAGACAACTGCTCCTGACATCACCCCCTCAATTTTTTTTACTTGTTGCCAATCTCCTTCATACGCCAAATTGTGTTTTCTTGACCAAATAAGCAGTGTCTGCCAAATATTATTCCAAATCATATCCTTTCGATGTTCTTGGGCCAGTAATTGCCCGTTTGGCTAACCTATCTCTGTCGTCAGGTTACTCAGGTACCTTCCCTTCAACCTATGCTCTAATGCCCTAGTTCGGCCATTCCTGAAAAGCCAACACTCGATCAAAATGATTTTTCTAGCTATAAACCTTTCTAGAATTTAAATGTTATATCTAAACTCGTTGAACGCATTGTGCTCAGTCGAATAAATGTACCTCTTTCATCCTATCATCATTATTGCCTAAACAATCTGCATATAGAAAATTTAATTCAGGTGAGACTGCTCTCCTCGTATGATTATATTTTGTCTGCTGTGGATAATGGCAAAGCTACTGCACTTATTTTACTAGATTTTTCCGCGGCTTTTTACACAATATATCATGCAATCCATCTCCAAACACTTGAGCATTGGTTTGGCATATCGGGTACTGCATTAGGGTGGTTCGCATCCTACCTTCAACGTCGCAGTCACACTGTTTACTGCAATGGTTTACTGTTCAGTCAAATTCAGTTTAGATAAGATTTAGGTGCTCCCCAGGAATCTGTTTCAGGCCCTATACCTTTCACTTTGTATACAATGCCCTATGGGTCGCTTCTCTCACATTTATTTGCTGATTATCATTTCTACTCTGACGATACACGATTGATAACACCTCTCATGTGTAACCATTTTAGCGACCTCTATTATGCTGACGGTGTCGCACTGCTAGACAAATCCACGACAAATCTTGCGGAAACCCTTGACCACCTCGAAACAGAAGCAACCCTTGACCACCTTGAAACATCTAGGTCTGCGCATATCATGGACCAAACTGCAGAATTTTAGCTCTGCCACACGCGCATGCAACCTCATCACCAACGAGAAAGAAGTGGAAAATGTCACCCAATTCACCTACTTGGGCAGCGTTCAGTGCTCAGGCGGTAGATGCACGTCTGACATCAGCCGCAAGATTGGCTTATAGCAGCTTCTGCTGAGATCGCTTCAACGTTTATGGAGCCAAAACCACATCGAGCTCTGCACAAAGCTGCGTTTTTATCAGACATGTGTCCTTCAAATTCCACTCTATGGTTCAGAAACTTGGATACTTTTAGAACGTGATACGAAACGATTAAAGGCCTTCCACCTGCGCTGTCAACGCCAGATTCTGCATGTTAATAAGTTGTCAGAAATAATAATATTAATAATAACAATAACAACAACAATAATAACAACAATAATAACAACTATAACAACAATAACAACAATAACAACAATAATAACAACAATGACAACAACAATGAAAAAAATAATAACAACAACAATAACAACAACAATAACAACAACAGTAACAATGACAATGACAAAACCAAAAACAAAACCAAAACAAAAAACCAAAAACAAAAACAAAAACAAAACAAAACCCAAAAACAAAACCAATAACAATAACAATACCAATAACAATAACGACATAACTTTCAACAACGATAACGATAACAATAACAATGACAATAACAATGACAGTAACAATGACAGTAACAATGACAGTAACAATAACAATAACAATTACTATTACTATTACTATTGCAATTACTATTACTATCACAATTATAATTACACATAACTATTACAAATAACAATTACAAATAACAATTACAAATTACAATTACACATTACAAATTACAATTACAAATTACAGATTACAATAACAACAATTACAATAACAACAATTACAATAACAACAATTACAATAGCAACAACAACAACAACAACAATAATAATAATAATAATAATAATAATAATAATAATAATAATAATAATAATAATAATAATAATAATACATTTACACAGGATTGCAAATAACTAAAAAATGCATGAATACCTAAATACATGGTTCAAAAAATTTGAAACGTGTTCTGAAAATCTGAAACAAAGCGGAAAAGCGGTTGGCAGCAAACGGTTACATTACTCTGGAAATGCGTAGATTTTCCGCTATTTTGCGCTCTTTTTCTAAGGCAAATTCGTTCCTGAGTCGCCTTTTCAGCTGTTCAGTAGCTTCGCGGACGGCTTTTCGTCGCCCGACGTCAAACACATCGACCGCAAAGTTCAAGTCGGTAGCCATCCCTCTCTCGAGATCTCTACAGAATTTATTGAATGAAACATTTGCAAGTTGCAGTCATAGCAATTATGTCGACTGAGAAGCAATGATGCAACTTTCAAATAATTTTTTTACTATTTGCATTGCAATGTCATGAACAACTAACACATAAAAACAGTGCTTGATGAAGGCTAATTGACCCATCGCTTTAGTGAATTGTCGAGTTTCGATGTTCATGATGTGCAGACAAGCGCACATAAATTAAAAGTTAAATACTAAAGTCCTACAAGTCAAGTCAAGTCATTGCGCCGTCGTCGCTTGGCGACGGTTGGCTACAAGAATGGGTCAGTGTTCTCCAGCGCGATCTGTCTTGTACTGTGCGTAGTAGACAGTCTCCATAAAGGCCAGTCCATGTCAATGTTGTCAATCCAGCATATCTTTGGTCGTTTTCGTCTTCTGATTAAGATTAAGCGCATATGAATAAGCAGCTACTGCTGTGCTGCTTTCCGGGGCGCTGTAGAAGTTTACGAGATTTTACTTTACTTACTTACTTACTTCTGTTTCCCTCAACAAGTCCTGTGATCACGCTGCTCTCGATGGTGTCTTATGGATGTCTTATCACATGCCCAAAGTAACTTAGTTTCCTTGTTTTAACGTGAATCAGTAGTTCCTTTTCTGTTTTGGCCATGTTGTAAACTTCCTCGTTAGTTAGTACACTGTAGTTTTGTCCATGGTATGCGTAGCAGTTTCTTTATGCACTTGTTCTCACAAAGTCATACAGAATCGTTAATTGTCTGCCCTGCTCCTCAATATAAATTAAACGTCAACGCGTTTGTACAAAATCCAAGATCTACGCGAGGGAGAGGGAGAGGGGTGAGGGAGAGGAGAGGGAGAGGGAGAGATTTGTTTTCTTTATCTGTTTTTCAGTGCTCCCTCAGTGCTCCCTTTTCATGGAGACAAGGACACTGAAGATGACTGATGAAGGCGACTTATGGCTTTCAAAATGCCAAGTTACCGATGGCTTCTAAGGGTATGTATGGTAGGTGATTTACCAATGAAGAATTAATAAACAAAATCTGGACCGATGGCCATGTCATCACCATGATCAAACAGAGAAAATATGACAGGGTTGATCACATCAGCCGCATAGAGGAGACAAGAATTCTGTGCATCGCAAGAACACGCCCTCGAGGCCCTGAAAACGATGGATTGACGACATCAAGGAATGGACGGATGCGAAATCTGGAAAAGTATCGTCTGACAAGCTGTTGGTTCTTGAGGGAACTTACAGCTGATGATGATTAATAAAATTATTTTATTTCTATTATTTACCTATCAAGTCGCTTTAGCTTTGATTTTTCGTCTCTTTCAAAGTCAAATCGTTGCGTTTCTGTCATCATCTCGAAATTCTATAAATAGAAATTCATATTTAACGAGCGACACATTATTGAAGAAACGCTTCAATGATGGAGAAAGAAACTATATAATAAGTTAGGCTCTTAATAAAGAGTGACGCAATAATGTGGCGAATTGATCAATTTAAAATTGCATTAAAAATAAATATTATTTATTTATTTATTTATTTCAAGACAATTTCTATAGCGCCGTGCACTAGGTTAAGGCCTACGACAAGGGCGCTGCACACACATAGTCAACCATAACCTAAACTAAAAAGGTGCGTCTTTAGTTCTCTCAGGAACAGTCCAGCAGAGTTGGCCTCAGTCACTGCAGTCGGTAAGGCATTCCAAAGCAATGGGTTCCCGCGAGAGAAGGACCTGTCTCCGAACTTCGAAGTCTGTGACGGAGGCGGAACGAGCAGTAGGACACGATGGCCGGAACGAAGTGCCGACCTCCGTGCGTTCGACGTTGATCTTAGGACCAGATCAGCCAGGTACTGTGGACAGTGCGGGTCATTTAACGCTCGGAAGGTGAGCCAGCAGCGCTTATGGATAATGCGCTCCCGGGCTCGAAGCCAGTGTAGCTGATCACGCAGTAGGGGGGGTCACATGGGCTCCCCAGGGGCTGCTGAAGACGACCCGAGCAGCTGTATTGAGCACGGATTGCAGACGATTCAACTTTCCATCGGGAAGGCCCAGCAACACGCTGTTGCAATAGTCCAGTCTGGGCAGAACAAGGGCGCGCACAAGGTGCACTGCCCCGCTGATCGGAAGATGCCGGCGCACTGACCTAATCCTCCGTAGGTGGTAGTAGCAGCCGCGGACAACATTACCGATATGTTCCTCAAACGACAACGTCTCATCGAGTAGTACTCCCAAGAGTCGTAGGCACTTTGAGGGGACGACGGTCACATCACCCAGCGTGAACGGTGAATGGCTCAGGAGATGCTTCCTCCTGGGAGTGCACATCCACAGGAATCGGTCTTGGCCGGGTTAAGGGCCAAGCGGTTCTCCCCCGTCCACATGATGATCGCCATGATGCAATCGAGGAAGCGAAGTGTAAGTCTTTCCATGTCGGCAGGCAGACAGGAAGAATACAGTTGCACGTCATCCGCGTAGCCGTGCATGGTCAGTCCAAACGCGATAGCAATTTTCATCAAACCCGCTATGAAGAGAATGAACAGCAGAGGGCCGAGAACCGACCCCTGCGGAACACCATGCTGAACAATTCGCTTTTCCGACGTTTGACCGCCGCACCGGACCGATTGCGTCCTATCACTGAGGTAGCTCTCGAACCAGCTGAGGACCCGACCCCTGAGGCCGTATGAATTCTCCAGCCGCTGGATAAGAATCTGGTGATCCACCGTATCAAACGCAGCGGAGAGGTCAAGAAGGCAGAGGAGAGCCACCCTGCCATTCGCAACCGCATCCACAACGTCATTGAATATCCTCAGCACGGCGGTTTCAGTGGAATGCCCACGGCGATACGCTGATTGATCACGAGGCATCAGTCCGTTAGCGTCTAAAAATTCGATCAGCCGCTTGCTGACAATCCTCTCCAGAAGCTTGGAAAGGAATGGCAGGTTTGACACTGGTCGGTAGTTTGACGTTTCTTGAGGGTCAAGTCCTGGCTGTTTCAGTAGTGGCGTGACCGTTGCATGCTTCCACTTCGACGGAACTTCGCAAGTCTCTAAGGAGGCGATCATGAGCACTTTCAGAAACGGGGCTAGGACCACCGCCGAGTCCTTTAGCAACCACATCGGCAGAGGGTCTGCAGAGCACTGTTTATTCGGAGACGCACGCATTATGCGGAGCACCTCCTCCTCCGTCGGTGCCCGAAACGCCATGAGATGCGGCCCATCTAGGCCTCGAAGGTTGCCGGTCCCACAGACGCCGTCCTCTCCCGTATTCCTTCGATCTTTCCATCAATGTACCGATGGTACTCTTCCGGGATGAACGCAGGACAGGGAGCCATTGCAGGAGTGCACTTTCCCAGTAGGGCGTTCAGCGTCTTCCAGGTCTCCTTCGAGTCGGACTCCCTGGTGAGCAGCAACTGCTTCCAGTATTCCCTACCTTTCAATCTTACAAGGGACCTCCTTGCTTTGAGGGTAGTCCTCCAGGCCTCAAGGGCCACAGCCTCGTTGGCTGAGCCTCTGGACCTATCATAGGCCCTCTCAGCTCTCCGCGCCTCCCGACGCGCCAGACGGCACTCATTGTCGTAAAACGGGCAGAATTTCCTGACCCTGACTGTCTTCTCGACCACCGGTGCCAAGTCATCCAGGATGCCATTGATCACCGTGTCATAGCACTCCGCAAGATCAGAGGCGGACTTTCCAGGAGCGTCCGGCAAGCAAAGCGTCGACTCCTCAAGACGAGTGATGAACAGGTCGCGTTTGAAGCCACTCCAGTCCCTCCTCTTAACCGCCTTGTACTCCGGAGGAGGGCGCACCGTCCACGTTGACCAGCGCACCAGCAGGTGGTCAGACAGCCCAGTCTCATCCACCGTTATTTGGCAGGGTTCCGAGTCCCCCGATCCGATGACTACATCCAGGAGGCCACCCAGGACGTGGGTCGGTTCAGTCACTCGCTGCACCAGATCAAACTCATTGAGAATCTGGAGAAGTTTCCTACTGGCCACGTCATCTGGCCTTTCCAGGTGGATGTTCAGGTCCCCCACCACATAGAACTGGCATTTGTAGGTCGCCAACGACTCAAGGAGTGATGCAAATTCTGCAAAAAACTGCTCACACGTGTTTCGGGACCCTGGGCGATAGATTGCTACTAGAATGAAGGGTCCAAACGCCCCTCCAACCCGGCAGCACAGATGCTCGAAAGTGGAGGGCGTTAAGTTAGTTCTCAGCCTCGCAATGTTGATTCCTGGTCTATGGACGATCGCCAGACCTCCATGGCTCACGAAGTTCATCTCCATTAGCTTGGCGTCTTCAGCAATGGGACGCGCCGCCTCGACGACGCACAGGCCGTGGCTTTGCAGCCGCTTGATGGCTGCCGAGTCGGAGTCAGGTCACGTCTCAGAAAGAATGAGCATATGCAACTGGTAGTACTCGATAAGATCCAGGACGTTCTCTGTCTTATTGTTTATCGACCTAATATTCAGAAGACCGAGGTTCGCCGCACGCACTTGAGGGACGAGATGCCGCTGTATTATCGGATGAAGCAGGGCAGACCGTCGACCCAGGCCGTTTGCACCATGCTTTAGTGGAGCAGCAGTGAGTCGAAGAATACAGACAGACAGAGCAGATGGCGGACGCCGGGTTGTCGACGAAGGAAGTCTATCACGGTTGAAGTCAGTGTAGATAAACGCACCATTCTCGATTGGCACCAACTTCGGTCGGACACGTCTCCGGCCTGATCTCTTTCCGCGGTAGTGACGAACTCGACGCTGGGTCTCACAGAGTCTAAGAATTCCGAATTCGGACAGTAAATCAACAACGCAAGGTGCAGGACGATCACCGTGAGAACAAGCCAGCAGCTCTGTCGACGAATAACGTACCGTTCGCATAATCTCAAACACAGTAGTCTAGTCGAGAAAAACGTAGCGGTGCATAGTCAGGCGACGGCCATATTGAACAACGGTGAAATTCGAAATGATAACGGTGTTGACGCAGAGATCGCTCCGATCCTGCTAAATTTCGCCGAAAACACTCGAATTTCGATCAAACTGGCGCTAAATTCGGATTCACTGTCGGACTATACGAATTATAGTGCATCGCGAGAAGCATAGCGAAAAAGAAAACCGATAAAATAACATTAAATCGCACGATCGGAGTTTTCTTGGCAGCCACACGCGGCGCCACCTACCGACCTGAAGCTTATTATTATTGCTAACAAGCACACATAGAGCATGTTGCTTCTAGGCGAGGACATGTTTGTGTTCGCGGGCAGTGTTTTATCCGGACTCCAGGCATTGGGTAGGGGAGAATTGAAGCTTTCTGGGGAAAATCGACTTTGTTGGAGGGGAAATGCAAAATTTGTGTAAGGGCTGGGATTGGGTGGGGGGATTTTGATTTTTGGAGGGGGAATCTCCCCTCCTAACAGGACTGTATAAAACACTGTTCTCGGGGCACGATAGATGATAGATTAGTTATTCTCAAACTTTCTGATGCTGCTAAACGGCAACTGACTTACAAAATGACTGCGGCCCAGCAACTCAAGTTGCTATAATGGCTATTGTTTTAGTTACTACCGCTGATACTAATGTATTTTGAAGAAAACTTGTACTCCTACGTCTGTGAGAATAACACCAATTAATATTCAATGTGAACAGTGAGCTTGTTTCTGAGTTTTATTTTATCGTAGTTAAACTTCATGGAATGACAGAAGGAAAGAAGAAGCTTAGCATTACTTAGCATGATTTTAAAGTGGCTTAGGAGGCATTACTAACGGGGCTTGATTTATTCATTCGTGCGGCAGTGTTCGCTGTGACCGCAGGTGACGCACTGGTTCTTGTTTTCCGAGCGACAGAGGCAGCCCTCGGGCATGCAGCAAGCACAGTCGGTCCTCTTCGGGTCCCAGACGCACTGCCTTCAAGTGGGAGAAATTGTCCAAGGGTCCATCTGTTCGTCAGCTTTCTTGATTTCGTTTCGTTCACGTAAGTAAGTAAGTAAGTAAGTAAGTAGAATCTCGTAAACTTATACAACGCCCCGGAAAGCAGTACAACAGTAGCTGCTTATTCTTATGCGCTTAATCTTTCTTGAAATAGCTATAGATAAGATGGTATGTTGGCCGGGCAAAGGTCAGTATATCTATGAGGCGGCGGGTCAGGTTGTTATTGCTATGGGGGAAATGACTTTTGGCATAGAAAGGTTTTAAGTTTAGACCTAAAGGCTTGAGGAGGTAGTGAAGGAATTAAAGGAAATAAGGAGTCAGAGCTTATTGTTTGACCATGTCGTAGGCTGCGGAGGGAGGCTGGAATTGAGTTTCAAAGTAGGTTTTAAGTTTAGACCTAAAGGCTTGAGGAGGTAGTGAAGGAATTAAAGGAAATAAGGAGTCAGAGCTTATTGTTTGACCATGTCGTAGGCTGCGGAGGGAGGCTGGAATTGAGTTTCAAAGTTCTGGTGCGGCGTATGAGAAAGCGCGTTGACAAAGTCCTGGTCATCTTGGGTCGAGCGCTGCGACGCCGGCGCCGCGCCTCCTTCAGCTCATAATTCTGCTCGCGCTTTCTAGTCCGCCTGCGCTTGTTCATCGGCGCTTGATGCATATGGCTCTAACTCTGATTCACGACGAACATCGCCTCGTCGATCTGCTCGCTGAAGGACACCGACTTCTTGAAGCACAGCCAGGAGCGGACCGGACCGTCTTCGAACCACTCGGGCTCCGTGTCGCTGCACGTCGCGGCACTGAAGAGACAGTCGAGACTGTACGAAAATGGGCTAAGATCGTCGCTGGACTCGGGCATCGACTGCTGCTTCAGAATACCGTGCAGCTTGCGACTTCTCCTCTCGTGTATGACAACGATTTCGCCATGAAGAGCATCTTCTAGTTCTTTCTCTTCGGTCTTTTTATCCTTCGTAATCTTCTCATCTTCATAAGCACTTCTCGGAGGTGAAGCAGAGACCATATCCAAGGCATTCGGGTGTCTTTTTAAGCCGTCTGCGCTCGTGAAATCTCTTACATCGAGATGCTGAGAGCTGATTCCAATGAAGTATGCATGCAACGTTACTTATGACTTTTCAGCCTTCACAATCGTAAAAACAACGGTCATTTCAGAAACATCGAGGTGACAAGCAGGCCCACAGAGAGAAATTCCGGGTCCCTGTGCAGAATGGCCGGCGGGCCCCGAAATTTTTTAAAAATTGCTGACAACCCATTTTATGCTAGTCATTGGTTTAACCCAAATTAACCGACACGATGTCATGTTGCAACTCTGGAAAATTAGTGATGACCTGTTTTCTTGTCGCTCCTTTTCACACTCAGTAGCGTCATTTCACACTTTTCTTGGGGGCGAGATAATTTTTGGGACAGATTTGGCCAAATTTTGGCAAATTATGGGCAAATTTTGGGCAATTTTTGGACCAATTTTGGCAAATTTTAAATTTCCAATTTTTACAAATTTGAAATTTTTTGACATTTTCCCGCAAATTTTGGACAATTTTGGCGATTTCGTGCACATTTCACATTTATTTATTAATTCACTTAATATATTATTTCTTTATTTTCCTTGGGAAGGGGGGGTTCGCCTGCCAAATGACGCCCCTGTTCACACTGTTCATTTTGATGCTTTCGATGTCCTCAGGTCCGGGCCCCCTTTTACTCGCCGGGCCCCCTTTCTTTATTGTTGTTATTGGTATTATTGGTGGGCCTGCTGGTTACCATCATCAGAAGAATTTCTTGGGAAGATCTGACAATCAGCGATGCATCTTTGCCATTCACTTTTCTAACATCAAATATTAAAGTGACTAAAACCTTATCCTAGAAGCTTTCGTAGGCAGGAAGGGCATGGCTTGAATCTTTAACCTTGATGTAGAACAGTTTGTCATTGTCTTCCGCTGCCTGTAACAAATCAGGATCTTAAACGTCAACGGAGTTCTCAAAAATTCTCTCAGCACAATGCATATTTTTTTAGATTGACGTCAGGACCACTCTTTTCTTCTGACTATTCAATGTTCAATTCAATTCTTATTAGAAAGACATCCATTCATCAAAGACTTGACATTCTCACCGGTATAGTATATTATAGTGGTTCCCATATAATAATAACTCCCCCTCATTATTATATATATAATAATGACTCCCCCCCATCATTATTATATACACGGTGATCACGAAAATCGGGACCCCCTAGATTAATGATCTCAACGAAAAGTCAACTAATATTCAACAAAGTTGTAGTACGTGTACTTTAGATAGTTCTAATGATATTCCACTCATAGTTTGTGTTCAAACGGTCCGCCATTTGCTGCACTACACGCACGAAGACGCCTACGCAATTGCTTGAATGACGCATCAATGATGCCTTGATCAATCTCGTCCCACACTTGCATGATGCGTTGTCACAGGTCCTCAATATCACGGACTTTCGTTCGGTGAACGCGTTCCTGCATAACACTCCAAATTTTATAATCCACCGAATTCAAATCCGGGCTGTTGGGTGGCCAGAGTAAGTAGGCGGAATGAAGTCCGGCGTTTCGTTACCTAACAGTTCAACTGTCTCTCGAGCTCTGTGTGCCGGTGCGCCGTCCTGTTGGAAAGTGTAATAATCTGAGAAAGTTCGGGTGTCCGGCAGCAGTCCCTGCATCAGTAGAACGTCTCTGTAATACTGTCCGTTAACTTTCACCCCCGGCTCGAAGAAGTGAATAGCTGTACGACCGAGTACTGAAACACCAACTGACACAATTAAGGACTTGGTGAAAGTCGGACGAGTACGCAGAAGACGAGCGCCAGTGATGTCCTTCTTTCTTGTACCAGCTGCAGCGTAGAGGCGAAATATTTTTTGAGGATCGAGACTGCCTCCTAGGCCTAATATAATTAAAATTTCAGCATGATTGGTCGAAAGGTAGTTAAGTTATACTCATTAATCTAAGGGGTCCCGATTTTCGTGATCACGGTGTATATAATAATAACTCTCTCTATATTATAATAACTCCCTTAGTTTTTCAGAAGCCAGCTGAGATACCATGGCCTAGAGCACCAAAAGATTTTTTTTATATCGAGGATTGTTCCAATAGTGTGCTTGTGGGATTAAAAATTTGTTGTTTTGGCATCAATTAAATTCATTATTGGCATTTAAGTGGAGAAATAGGGCTGAAACCATATTGATCAGTGGATAGCATATGAAATGCATCTAAGTAGTTTAACATTCTGGTAAGCATTGCCCTTTCAGGAATTTTAAGAAAACTGGGAGATTGGAAATGGGTCTATAATTTTATATAACCATTTTAGAGACATTTTTATAAATTGGGGTTATTTTGTTCAATTTTTAGGCCTAATTCTTCTGGGGAGTTATTATAATATAGAGATAATAATTATTATTATATATATAATAATGATGGGGAGTCTTTATTACATATATAATAATGATGGGGGAGTTATTATTATATGGGAGTCATTATAATATGCTACACCGGCTTCTATTTCATTATCCGTCATCTTTGCACTTTTACCAAGACAAGTAGGGTAACTGTTGTCGGTTTCTTCGTCGAAACAGATCATATCCTTGCAAGACTCGTTGCTGGAGAATTCATTCAGCTCATTTCCACAGTTTTCAACCGAAACCTGCGCCAGCTTTTCTACAAAGGATACGTTCGTTACTGCACTCTTGTAGATCATGTCTGGAAAAGCCAGATTCTTATTGTCAAGTCGCACGCTGAACTGCTTCGAGACGCCCTCAACGGCCAAAGCGTTGACGACCTTTCTGAACGAAGCGCTCGCTCGCCTCGACCATACGCAGGGTGTTCAGAGTGACGACGAAATCGTACACCATGAACTTGTCCGGGCGCTTCCCCGCCGGGTCTTCCATGGGACGCGCGAGCCGGTGGGGCAACGACCATAGATTCTTCAGGTCCCTGTAGAAGGGGCGCCCGATCCTCTCGTTCCCACAGATGTTTATGAACGGCCCTGCTGCTGCGTTTCGGCACGTCCGTCTTGATGATCTACCCGGGGTTCGCTGGGCCCCAGGGCCCTCCGTGGACGCGGGGTCGCAGCTACCCTTCGACAGATCCGCTTCGTGGCCGTTGGTTCTCCTAGTCTTCGTCGGCTTGGATCGCCGTCCGTCGACCGATGTATTCGCCCCAGAAATGGAAATCTGCCGGCTGAGGAGATCTTGTTTGCGAGTCGATGGTTCCACACAGAAGTAGATGAACAGGTGATTGATGACTTTCCGCTTGAATCCTCACTTCACTGCTTCTCATTTCTTCAATCAAACTCGACATTGTGAACGAATCTATCAGCATTCTGGTTGATGCTAAAGATAATTCTGGCTGAAGTAGTAGAGCGTCAATTTCGTTATCAGCGTCCATTGCAAGAAAACTTAGCTCTTTATCCATATAGTTGGACGAAGCAGACTGAGCTTGTGGCAAGTCCACGTTCGATTCCAGCCCAGAATTATTGGCAACTCCCTTAATGAGAGCGTCAACTTTAATCGGTAGTGTCGTATGCGTGAAATGTTCGCAGCGATTGGATGCAGCTCTGGCAGGTTTTTGGTTTTCGGCAAAAAAGTGCTTGTAAGTTTAAATGCGGCGTTATTAAATCGCTGCGTACAGGCAGAGAGACACTGGAACAAGTGAAACGCATGTTATTCGACGACCAATTTCGGCGATGAACTCGCTGCCTTCTGCGTTGAGTGGTCCCATAGTTTCGAATGCAATCGGAACGAATTTGTAGGAGACGGGAAGACCGGAGTATTGGTGGTGCTTGCATGTTTTCCACTGCGGCTCCAAGTGAGTTTTTGCATTTTCCACAGGGAAAGTGCAAGTGCTCCCTCTGTGCGGGCGCCAATGAAAGAATCCAAAGTTAAATGTCATCTCAATTCTATTCTCACAACCATTTGAAACCATAGACTTTAAACATGTCTTTTAAAACTTGATGAAAACGTTCCAGGCTTCCATCTATTCCCGGATGATAAGGACTAGTTCTGATCAGAGGTGTAGTCAAGACCAGCAGTTCCGAGACCAAAACAAGACCAAGACCTCTACCATCAAGACTATAAGATCAAGACCACCACCATCGAGACCTAGACCGTGACCAAGACCACTCCATCGAGCAGTGATGTTAATTCTTGTTCTGGTCCTTGTCCTTAAGGACTCCTTAAGGACCAATTTGAAGTCCTTGTCCTCGTCCTTGGAGAGTTAGTTCTCGTCCTTGTCCTCGTTCTTGGGTGCCCGGTTCTTGTCTTTATCATCGTCCTTGCAGATCGGTCCTTGTCCTAGTCCTTGTAACTTAGTTCTTGAAAAATCCTTATAAGGTCCAAATTACTTGTATACTTAGTTTCTTCAATTGAACTCATAATTATGTTCTAAAGTAAGCATAGTATGTGGATTTATACTTACATACTTGCCTTGAGTTACTCTAAATTTGTGTTCATCGTTTCTGCTCAAATGGTATAATACCATATGAGGATTTTCCTTTATAATACCAGTCGAGGAATTGATTCTTTAGCAGAATTCTTTGTTGCCCTGCGACGTCGGCTCCAGTTTAACGAGTGTTTCGCAAAGTGGTCTCATAATTAGACCTCATCGTTCACGCATGACTGATCTGATGCCTAGACTATGTTTAACAACATTCTTTTTTGCTTTTCTATTTTTTTTTATTCGAATTGAAAGTGTGATTGGTTTTTTCCTTTCTCACTTTTTTGTCTGACAGAGGTCGGACCTTGTCCTTGATCCTTGTCCTTGGAGGTCAGTTCTTGTGGTCCTTGTGTTTGGGGTAGGGCCTCGTCCTTATCTTCGTTCCTGGAGAGTCGGTCCTTGTCCTTATCCTCGTCCTTGGGGGTCGGTCCTTGTTAACATCACTGCCATCGAGACCAAGACCAAGATCAAGGCCACATAATGACATAATGCAACAAATTTACACACTCAATTACTGTATTTGCAGATGTAGATTTGTATTTGTAATTCCTGTACTTGCAGATGGCGTGTTCAACTCTTCTGTATCACCAGTATGTGCAGGATTGTCCGGAGTTGTTGGAGCGGGCAGATTTTCTGTTTCATGAACTATATAATCCATAATAAAATCCTTAACATTGGCTTTGACTACTGCCGAACCGGAATGATCTGAATGCAGCCAGACAAAACTGTACACTGACCCAAGAGCCGCAGCTAGATAGATCAACTGCCCAAATGGCTCGTGTTGTACAGTTGACGCGGGCTGGATCTGCATTATCTGAAGAAGCCCGCTTAAACGCTTGTGAATTGATGTAACAAGTGCTGTTATAAAAGTTCCATGGTAACCTGTACGACCACTCAGTTCAGCCATGCAGTTGAGAAATGCAACTACGGAAGGAACAACACAACTGATGGAGACGTCCTCGTCGCCTTGTGTCAAATCTGTCACTTCTGCAAATGGTTGCAAGATATCCACCAGCTGCAACTCAAAGTCAGTGAATGTGTGACCAGTTGTGGCCAGGTATGCGTGCATGCGTCCATGAGTGCATGAGTATACATGTCCTTGGCGAGTGACATGCTGCTTGCCCTTGCAACGTGAGCTGCACTAGTTCTTCAATGCTTTCCCTTAGTTTTGAAAGCAACTTCTATGTGAGATGTGACCTTGATGGCAGTGCATATTTGGATTGAATTGCAGTCACGAATTCTCTGAACCAATTAGTTTCTACGATTTAAAAGGCAGGCTGCCCTTGACGATGAGATTCTGGAGAAGCAGATGCGTGATATGCTGGTTGCTCCGAATGATGACTGCTGACTAATGTGATACCGTCAATTTTATTTGTACAACCTGATAGGCGATATTTCTTATAATATATAGTGGTCTCGATAAATTTCCGAGACCAATTCATCAAGACCGAGACCAAAACCAAGTCCACCATAACCCAGATCAAGACCAATACATTTGCTGTCGAAACCAAGATTCTTGTCTTGCCAAGACCCCAAAAATCGGTCTCAAGCGGTCTCGAGGCTGAGACCGCGGTTTCGAGGACAACATCCCTGGTTCTGATATGGTGAGGCCTATACCAAATTAAAGTATAAACACTTTTAAGAAATCAGAAAGAAAATTCGAAGCATTATCCGACAGTAAATTCACAAATGCATAAGTAGAAAAGACATTCATCAAACCCTCACTCAGTCGCTTCTTGAACTGTAATAGAAAAGCTAAAGGAAAATGTGTTGACAAATCCGTGAGCATTAGCGTACCTTGCTAAAATATTAACCGTGACGACTAAGAGATAAGATTTAAATTAGCGGCTTCTTGAGCTGAATATGTGTTGACAAATCCATGATAGTTAAAATGTATTTGCGTCCAGATTTCTTAAAAACAAAAAAGAACCGCCGAGATCAATTGCGATCCTAATCCAATGCTCAGGAATAACTGTATCATTAAGAATTTGGGACTATTAGGACCCTTGCCCAACTTCTGACCAGTGTAACAAGTACGACAATAGTCCCGAACAATTAGACATACCCAGGCCACAAACAAATTTATCTGCAAAAGATCCAACGTTTTCTTAACTTCTAAATGATCACTTGCAGGCATATCATGAGCCAAAAAGCAAGATTCTTAATTGGGTAGGTACTACGATTTGAGTTAACCCCAAATCCACATCATTAGGAGTAAATTTATCCCTCCATTTCCTTATCAACAAATCATTCTGAATCACATAATAAGGACATTGTTACCCAGCAATATTGAAAATAACCAATTTGTCCAAAGGTTTCAATTATCTTTCGGCTGGATTTTCTTGTATAGTTCCTCGTTGCTGATCTTTTCAACCCATCCAATTCTGAGAATGTGTCCATAGCATTTTCTTTCAAATGTTGAAATTCTTCTCTCCAATTCTTTGTGATGGTCCAAGTCTCGCAACCGTACAAGAAACAGATGAAAATACATGTTTAAAGAATCTTCTTTTTTATTTTGAGACTTATTGCTTTTCTTTTCCAGACATTGTCCATTGCCTTCAGATTTCCTAAGGATTTCGCTGCTCTTATTGTTGCTTCTTTCTTGCAGTCCAGATCATGTGTCATGTTGCTTCCAAGGTAAGTGAAATTTTCCACATTCCATTCACTTTTATCTTGCTTCCAATATCTTTCTGTCCAAACACCATTGTTTTTGTCTTTTCAAAGTTCATCGATAAACCATAGCGCTTTGCTTCATTACTCAGCATCTGTACAGTGTCCTCCAGGTCATCTTCATTTCCTTCAATGATATCGATATCATCAGCAAATCTCAGGCTGTTTATGTGTAGTCCCTGCACTGTTATTCCGTTTACCGGTACATGTTCCATTATCTTGTCCATTGCTCTTTCCAAGTCAGATATGAATATCATGGGTGATACATTGTCTCCTTGCCTTGATCCTCTGCTTGTCTTGAACCAATTTCCAATCTCTCCACAGATTCTCACAGCTGATTTTGCATTGTTGCTGATATCTTTCAACAGTCTTATCAGTTTATGATTTACTCCATAGGACTCTAGCACAGCCCAAGTCACTGTCTGATCTATGCTATCAAACGACTTCTGAAAATCGACAAAGCAGTTGTATACTTTCACATTATTCCGTCTTGCCTTTTCTGCTATCAATCGTAGCGCTAGTATGTGCTGTGTTGCACTTCGATCTGTTCTGAATCCAGCTTGTTCATCGGCAAGGTATTCTTCCATGTGTATCCTAAGTCTTTCAGTCAGTATCGGCATTAGTATTTTCCCAGGTGGCTTAAGAGTGCTATGGTTCTATAGTTCTTGCACTCCATCATACTTCTCTTCTTGTGTATTACCACTAAAATTGATTTTGTCCACTCCTCTGGAGCTTTTCCGGAGTTCCATGCCATATTGCATAGCTCATACATTTCATCAATAAGCACGTCTCCACCATATTTGATCATCTCTCCCGTGATCATGTCTATACCTGGGCTCTTCAGCTCTCTTAACCAAATCAAAATGACTGAAACTCTGAAAACTGACATCAGATGATGTAACATCTTCAGAAAATACATTTAATAAGTTGAAATCATCATCAAAATCAACATCAATATCCTGAATAACAATCGGATCCTATAAGTTCAGAAAGAACATCAACAACCTTTTCTTTTTCATGGCTGCTTAAATTCCAAATCATGTTTTGTTTCCAAAGCTTTCAACTCCAACTCATTCTCCTCTCTCTGTCTCTCTGTCTGTCTCTCTCTTGTCTCTGTCTGTCTGTCTGTCTTGTCTCTCTCTCTCTGTCTCTCTCTCTCTCTCTTTCTCTAGCGTTGACATTTATCGCCTCAGACTCAGCAGCTGTATTGTTTGACCGCTTGCACACATACTCGTACACATATCTTTGTTCCTAAGAAACGTTGAGAGCGTCATATGAATAATGCCATTGGTATAAGTAATGTAATATAATGTGACATTTGTATAGCGCCTCTTATATTTCTATTCAGAGGCGCTCCTAGCATTGGAGTCGCAGGGTAAAGTAATGAAACTTTAGCTTTCGCATTGAACAGACGATCGCTACGAAATACAATTTTAACGGTCAGATATTGCAGTCTGTAAGAATTGCCTCTGGTGGAATTTGCATCAATTGAGACAACGAAATTGGACGGACCTGCTTTTGTCGTGATAACTGCAGTTGCGTTTTAGTTTCCATGTCCAAACGAAGATCTGTCAGAGTCTTTTTCATATGACGGCGATGAATTTCGTCTAATTGTCTCAGCGCAAGCTTTACCGCCATCCACGTCGTGTACTGACTGATCACCTGCTGCTCCTTTTGCTTCGTTGTAATGTTCGCCAGTGCCTCATCGCCTTCGTCTATCACATATTAATATGAGCTTAAATTCTAAAATAGAGGTTGGAAGATTTTAAAAGTCACATTCAATTAGCTATTGCGATTCTCAGAAAAAGATGCCCGAACACAGTAAGCCTAAAGGTGCATGCACAATTACAACATGTTATTTCAATTGAAAAGATAGGGACTTCTCTTCTCGCAACAACCTTTCACTATTTCGTTGTTATAACATGATACCATAAGCATCATTATGCGTCGTCATCGTCGTCAAAGTCATCATCTACGACATCATAATCATTATCGTCGTCGTTGTTATCATCACCACCACCATCACCACCACCACCAAATCCACCATCACTACCACCACCACCACCACCAAATCCACCATCACTACCACCACCACCACCACCATCATCATCATCATCATCATCATCATCATCATCATCATCACCACCATCATCATCACCACCATCATCATCATCACCACCATCATCATCATCATCATATTGGTCAATGGTAACGGTTTTCATCGTCATTTTCATCGCATCTAAGTTGTCAGTGGATTCTGTGTTGCACTTCGTACTCAAAGTGTTCACCTAGTATTCGACAATGGCTTTTCTGCTGCAGTGTTGGCATTTTCCGCCTCAGCAGCTCTACTGTATCACCGCTTGCACACATACCTGTCTGACTCTTAGGATACCTGTTAGGAAAATCAAACACAAAACATCTTCAGAGAAAAATTGACAGGAACAATGCTTCTATATCAGAGTCCAGAAATCCTTAATTTTTAGTCTATATCTTAGGAATAGACAAAAGCAAACGCAAAAAATTATTAAAATAGGAATCAGGTATAAATTCTTCTATAAGCCAAAAATTGACGCACAAACTCAACGCTAATCGAAACACGCACAGAAAATTAATAGCTTAAAAGTCATATATTGATGTTCCAGTTAATTAAATTTATCGTTTATTAATTAAATACCCAACATTGTTTCTTAGAGATGTGACGTCGTCATCTTGTTTTACGTCACCGACTTTTATCTACACTATAGTATAGCCAAATATACAGCACATTAGGCTCAGACTGCTACGGATTGGACAAGGGATCTCCAAAGTACGGCCTGCGGGTCTGATACGGCACGCCAATCCAACCCGCGGTAATCGATATTTCATGACCGTGATTGATGACTATATTAAGTTCACAGTATTGTATCTACTAAAGAATAAATCTGAAGCAACAGGAAAATTAAGGAATATGTCAAATTTGTCAAATTTGTACAGTCAAAGCTCAGATGCACACCAAAATTTATCAGGTCAGTTCGAGGCGGTGAATGCGTTAATGAAAAATTATACAAGTTTCTCAGTTAACAGTGCCATACACCCCCCAGCAGAACGGAATCTCAGAAAGAAAGAAACGCTATCTAGTTGAAATGACTAGAAGTATGCTAACTGATTCCGACATGCATAACAGATAATGGGGAGCAGCAACAACTACAGCAAATTATCTCCAGGACAGATTACCTACTACCGATGACATTGAATGGCTACTATATAATTGCAACCTTGCAATCGTTGCTGGGGATGTTAGATGTTGTTAGATGTCGGACTGGTGTTAGATGTCGGACGTACAGGTCTACAGTTCAACGATCCTTTAGGCGCTTCTTATTTTGTTGTGTAGTTGTGTTGTTAGTAGTTCGAAGTTCATAAAAATAAGCGTATTTTTACACATAGACGTCGTATAATACATAATCTGTAAGCCCGATTCGGTCATACTTCAAGACACCCTGCCGAAGTCAGACCCATGTAAAAGATGAAGAGGGTTGGGCGAAGGGCTCGCGACCCCTCCCCGTAAAAAGAACTGCCGAAGAGGTTCCCACGAACAGTTCCAAGGATTTTTGCACACACAATAAAGGTCAACAATCCTCCGTCCAAGACGGCTGTCTCCGGTGACAGATCATTCCGGAGGGGCAATCCGAGTCTGTGGAACTCTCTGCCGAAGAACGTGACAATTGTGACCTCCTCTGATTTGTTTATCAAGTGCCTTAAGACGCATATGTTTAATATATCTTATAATGTTCATTGTTAAGCGCTTTTGACTAGTCTTCACTATGCTTACTGCGCTCTATAAATTGTCTTAATAATAATAATAATAATAATAATAATAATAATAATAATAATAATAATAATAATAATAATAATAATAATAATAATAATAATAATAAAGTAGCGTGCTCTCTGGACCCGAACCATTGAACAGGAGCGATAAGCGGGCTGCGATGGAAAAACGCCCACTTCCTCTCAAGCTACGTCGTACGATACGTATTGGGACATGGTATGTTAGAACATTAAACTCTACTGGTGCAGCAAGTTTACTGATCAAGGAACTTAATCAAGCCAGTATGGATCTTCAGGAGGTCCGTTTGCCCGGAACTGGCATGATCACAATTTGTGGCTATACAGTGAATACAATCATCTGGTCTGGACCCGAAGAAGGTGCAGTGCGCCAAGGGGGAATGACTTTGGTGCAGGATAACCTGTCGATGAAAGCATTAATATCATGGACTCCAGTCAGTAACAGAGTCCTGGTTGTCTCCTTTAAAAATACCTTTGATTCGTCATTACAGCATACGCACCAACGGAGGAGGCCACCGGCAATGACAAAGACCATTTCTATGAGACGCTTAAATATGCTTTGGTCTTGCAGTTGCAAAGCACAATCAGGCCATCGTCTGTGACGGTCTGCCTCGGAGATTTCAATGCAGTCTCTGGAACGAATAGAACTGGTTACGAACAAGTAATAGGCCTAGTTGGCAGCGGAACGCCTCCTGAACTTCTGTTCCGGAGAAAATCTCAGAATTGGCAGGCCTGGTTTAAGCGTAAGAACATACATCGGCTGACCTGGTTCTCCATCGATGGTACCACTTCCAAGGAATTGGACCACATACTTGTCAACACCAAATGGAGACTGCTTCAGAACTGTAGGGTCTTTCGTGGCCTAGAAATTAATGCAGATCATAGGTCAGTGCCGGATTAAGCACCGTGGAGGCCCATAGGCAGTCAAACTTTTGGGGCCCTAGATATAACGTGTGCCGAGGTACTAGTCTAGTCTTAGGCCTACAGCTAAGGCATAGACCTAGGGACACTTAAGATATAAAGCATGCAATCAGGTTCACGTCCAGAGAGTGACTGTCCACTATGTACTATATTAACTATAACTATAAGCGTCTCTATAGAGTTCCATCATTGGTTGGGAGGCGTGGCTTGGAACTGTCAGTACCACACGTGATATCTCCCTTTCTTAAGATAAAACAATAACTAAAAATAAATCTATAACTCTAAAAAGTCCATTGGAAATGCCTGTAGTTTCCAATTGCTATTTTCTAATGTCTCAATGTCTGTTTATTCAGAGGAGTCTGAAATGTCTTTAATGTCCTGTCCCTGGGGCGATGTCTCGCATCTGTCAGGGTGGGGGTAGACGGCCCGTTCGTTGGTTGACCCAAGCACTCCTAAATACCTGTACCAGAGACTCAGTCCAGAGTTTTCTTGCAGGCGGACAAGTGTAGGCCAATGCGTTGCAATGGAACCTGGCTTATCAAGTCAACCCCACATCTGTCCCTATCTGTTCAGTGTCCGGCCGCCCAGCTGCCTGCTGCTAACTGCCTAATGACAATGCTCTCAGTCACTGGGCATCAGCCTGGTCAGCCAGTTGACTCACTCTCTAGTCTCATTCTAGTCTGTTGTGTCCTGAATATCAGTCAACGATTCTCTTATGTATAAGTTATAACTGATTTCTCGTGACTCTGCGTTAATAGTATTAACTGGTTGTAGTAGTGTAATTGTTAGTGTATAGTCTGGAGTATAGCTGCGCATAGTTTTCGAGTGATTCTTGCACATTTTGGATTACTTGTTCTGCAATGGATCTACAGATGTTCAACATACGGCTGATACTCAAATTCATTCACAGATCCAACAATAGCATTTCGTTGCTATACGTTAGGAGATGACAAACTGTGATCAGTGGATTAGATCGAATGATTCGAATCCGCGTCAAGATTTCATTCCGAAACGCCTTTGGGAATATGTCAACTGCCTTTCTATCCAATCGATATTCTTACTAGACGAATGGACAGCAACAAGCAAACAATGAATGAAGACATACAACATTGACAAACTATTAAGGATATAGGCCTACTTTAAATCAGATGCTGTTCCATCAGTATTTCTCAATGCTCATCTGTAGTAATCACAGTGGTTTTAGTAGTGGTGGCGGCGGTGGTAGTAGTAGTAGTAGTTTGCTTAGTATCACTACTACTACTACTACTACTACTACTACTACTACTACTACTAGTAGTAGTAGTAGTAGTAGTAGTAGTAGTTGCAGTGGAAGCGGTAGCGGTGACTGTAGTAGTAGTGGTTATAATAATAGTGGGTCTAGTAGCAGTAGTTGTAATGGTAGCAGTATTAGTAGTGGTTGTAATAATGATGGGTTAGTACCGGTAGTAGTTGCAGCAGTAGTGGAAGAGTAGTCACAATATTGGGGCTCAATGGGGCAGCAGTGGTAGTTAAAATAGTGGGTTAGTAGTAGTAGTAGTAGTAGTAGTAGTAGTAGTAGTAGTAGTAGTAGTAGTATAGTAGTATAGTAGTAATAGTAGTTATAATAGGTGTGGGGTATTAGTACTAATAGTAGTAGTTGGAATGTGTTAGTAATAGTAGTTATCGTAGTGGAGTAGTAGTAGTAATTATAAAAGGTGTGGGGTAGTAGTATCAGTAGTAGCTGTAATAGTTGTGGGCTGTGGCTGTTCCACATGGGGCCCGGGGGCCCGTGCCCCCATGTTGAATGCCTGGCCCCCTGTTGGGACCCTATACTTATTACTACATACCTAGCAACAAATAGTTGGCCCCCATGTTTATAAGTTTCCACTCTAACGTCCCTCACTCCGACTTGCCAAGTCTTGGAGCCGCCATTTCAAGGTTATTTCAAGGATTGTGAATTTAGGGGTGTCGGCAAAATTTGGGGGACTTTGCCAAATAAGTGTGAAAGGAAGTCATCCCATACAAAAGTCTGACAGACAAAAGGCCCAAAAAACCTTATCAAAACTAAAAAAATGTGACTTGTGACAAGCAAAAAACTTTGTCATGTCTTGAAAAAGTCTGCCTCCCCAAATGACGTCCCTGAGTAGTAGTAGTAGTAGTAGTAGTAGTAGTAGTAGTAGTAGTAGTAGTGGTAGTGGTAGTGTTGTGAGAAATAGTTGCCCCGATGTTTAGAAGTTGCCACCCCAATGCCTCCCCCAATTGTCAAATCCTGGAACCGCCACTGGAGTAGCAGCAGCAGCAGCATCAGTAGTAGTAGTAGTAGTAGTAGCAGTAGTAGTAGTAGTAGTAGTAGTAGTAGTAGTAGTAGTAGTAGTAGTAGTAGTAGAACAATGCTATGATCAGAAGCCAAGGCGATTTAATGGTGTTGCTGCAATGAGTTAAAGAAGAGAGTCAAGGGTCGGACTATAGCCAGTGGCGAGGCCACGGGGGGAGGTTTGGGGGTTTTGAACACCCCACTTGCCATCAGGGCCACCCGCGAGGTTCATGCAATTTTTGTGAAGGGGTAGGATATTGAAAGTTTCAAAAAAGGAGAAAAATAATTTAACTGGCAGTTTCCTTCATTATTCAGGGACCCCCTAATACATGCTAGGGAAAATGGAAGGAATCTATCAAATAACACAAATGTTGTGGGGTAGTAGTAGTAGTAGTAGTAGTAGTAGTAGTAGTAGTAGTAGTAGTAGTAGTAGTAGTAGTAGTAGTAGTAGTAGTAGTATTTGCTTTAGTAGTTGCAATAGCTGCTTGTGAGTGCCACTTCTTTGCATTTGTATTACTGTTGGTGGCCTTCAACTGTCCGCCTCTCATTTCTGTTTGGTGTCCAGTAGCTAATATACAGAAGTCCCTGGTTGACCTCTTCTTTTTCGCTGGTTGACCTCTTCGTCCCCTTGTCTGCGTCGTTTGATCTGTGCGTGTCGTTCTCCAATCCCACTTCTGACACCATATAACGTGTGCCGAGGTATTAGTCTAGTCTTAGGCCTACAGCTAAGGTATAGAGCTAGGGACACGTAAGATATAAAGCATGTAATCAGGTTCACGTCCAGAGAGTGGCTGTTCACTATATACTATATTAACTATAACTATAAGCGTCTCTATAGAGTTCCATCATTGGTTGGGAGGCGTGGCTTGGAACTGTCAGTACCACACGTGATACTAGAGGCCAGGCCCCTAATGACTACTAGAACGCCACTGAAGTGTAAACATTATTGTATGACGTCAGCGTCGTCACGCGCCTTTCGCATAGCGCTATTCGTAAAAATAAGTAAGTCAAAAATTTATTTCGTCACTGTCTTGTGGGCCCCCTCACAAGTCGCGGGGCCCATAGGCAGTTGCCTACTCTGCCTAATGGGTAATCCGGCACTGCATGGGGTAATGGTAGCAAAAATCTGCCTAAAACTCAAACGACAGTCGCAGGAGCCCTCTTCTTCTAATCTTCGTTGCAACATCCGCTGTCTAAACCAGAGGTTCCAAAACTGTGGTCCGCGGGCCGAAGGGGGTCCGTGGAAGATATGGTGGGGGTCAGCGAGAGCTTCCCAACACTTCATACGTTTAACATTAACAGTCTCTGTATTTAAATTAATGTATGACGGTCAAGCCACCGATAATAATTAATCTCAAGATAAGTATATTAGAACTATATATATATATATATATATATATATATATATATATATATATATATATATATGAGACTTTGACACATTTAATATGCTTGAATCTGCATTCTCATCAATCTCTCAGTCAATCTAAGGCAGAGTTTCTTTGAATTGGACTTCCTGAACAACTCAAAAATTGACAATTCTAAACTAGTTTTGTCCCCTTAAGGTGGTGGGACTCTAGCGCGCATTGAGCGAGTTCATTTTGACGTTCTTTACGAGCGTTGTGAACGTGTAGGAGCGATTTTCCATACAGGCAAAAATTAAGCCACGCCTGCAACAGTTGATATAGCGCTGACAACAGTTGATGTAGCGCTGAAAATATGGCAGACGCAGAACTAGTAGCTATTTGCGAATGATGATTTTAACAACATGTATCATCGCATCGGTGCTTGCTTTGTCGAAAGGAAAGAAGTCAAAGAAGCCCAAAAATAATACATCCTAATATCTGTGGAGTGTGGACTTATGAGCAACTATTTGTATGTCATTATTTGTTTATTTTTTTGACCATGTCACACTGCTCAGTGTACTCTGTCATTGTTGTAAATGATTGATTGATAACCAATAATAAATCACAGCTTTATGACGACTTAATGCTAAAATAAATTTCCCCAATATTGACCCTGCATCATACTAAGCTGGTACAAGTGACATTTGTTAAATCGCCCTAGACTTTGGCCTTGGTCATGACCACGGCGATACATAAGTTGTCTTGATAATAATAACAACAACAATAATAATAATAATAATAATAATAATAATAATAACAATAATAATAATAATAATAACAACAATAATAATAATAACAATAATAATAACAGTAATAATAATAATAATAATAATAATAATAATAATAATAATAATAATAATAAAATATACCGGTAAATAAAGAAGCGTTTGGCTTTCAAATTTATTTCACTCCATTTCGTTGCATTGTAGTATTGCGTGTAGATTCATTGTGTAATGCAGCATATACTGCATCTTTCGCCAATTATTCGTCAAATTAATTGTTAATAATTCGATCGAATTACGTTTAAAATTATAATTTTGGAAAACTCAGCCAACTTTCTCGACTTTGGATCTATTAGACTGTTTCTTACTGAAATTTGAATCACCTAACACAGCGGTTCTCAACCTGTGGGTCGCGACCCCCACGGGGGTCGAATGACGATTTGCCAGGGGGTCGCCGGAGACCTTCAGAAATATAGAGTTGTCTCCTTTATTGTTATTGCGCAAAATTTACTCATTTTAACATGTAAAAGGCTGATGAGCAAAAAAGGTCATCAGCTAATTTTAAGATGTAAAAAAGGCTGACAAGCAAAAAAAGAAAAAAAGGTCGTCAGGAAATTGTATTCTGCAGGGGCCCGAATTTCTCTCGGCGGGCCTGGTTGGGGGTCGCCACATCATGGGAATTGAATTAAAAGGGTCGCGGTACTATAAAGGTTGAGAACCGCTGACCTAACATGATATGAAAATCTATTGAGTTAACTATCGTTTTATGGTCTGTTCTGAGTAACTGGCGACTTAGTGACTATAGTAATTTATTCCATATGAAAGACTCGTCTCTAGATGATACATTCTATATGAAAGATGTCTAAAAGATCTCCAAAGATAGAAGAGTTGATCGAGGCGCTCTGTGATGAGAAAGTATCAAATACCTTAGTGAACAAAATACAGGAAAAAAATTATAAATGACTTCAATGAAAAAATTGAATCTAAATTTAGAGAATTTCTGTCTGAATTGACTGTAAACCTCAAGGATTCAATCACAAGTATTACCACTGGCATTATCAATGACTCAATTTCATCATGTAAGGATGATATACGTAAATTGGATGGACGCCTGAATACGATAGAAGCAAAATTAATTCAAAATGATATTGTCATTTCTGGGTTGAAATCAAACGCACTAGAAAAGAGTAACCAGCAAACTCTGACTCAGTCTAAATCTACATCAAACCAGATAACCGTGGAGTTGGTGATTGATCAGGTAAGAAAAGATCTTGACGTTCAAGTGGAAAATCAGGATATTAACTTCACATACAGAATCAACAAGAAGGATGACTCAAACTCCTCTCCTCCAGTTATAGTAAGTTTCAACACGTTTGCAAAGAAAAATGAAATACCGATGAAAGCTAAGGCACGAAGGAAGCAATCAAGCATCTACACAAACGTCTTCTACAATGAACGCTTAACAAAATTGAACGCACAATTGTCATTTATGGCTCGGACACTGCTAACAGTGTTAAGAAACAGAAAGATTGCTGCGACGTGGATCTACAGAGGAGAAATTTACACAAAAAAGAGCAAGTCTCCAAACCAATTAAAATGTCTAATTTAAATGATCTAAAAATAATTGGATGACACTTAATAGTTTGTCTCAATAATGATTATATTGAGGGCAAGTGAATTTTTTTTCCAATATTTACTTACTGGCTCTTTCACTACTTCTCCTTCTCCATCTTTCTATCTTGAAAGATAGAAGATATCTGCCTCCTATTTATCAAGTAACATTTTCACTTAAGTTTAAGTGTGGTATTTAATTTTTCATGACTGATTTATAGTTATCATGTAAAAGTATCACTTAGGTGTACCCACCATGTCTGGTTCAGAATTCTTATGAATTCATTCTCTTCACTTACTTCCATGCATTTTATTAAATGACTGTAATATTGATATTGATTAATTTATGTTAAAATTATATTCATTTGACACAATTAATTTCTGCTTATTTTCTTGCTTGAACTGAATTAATGCACTGTAATCTGTTCTCCATATATGAGGATGATGATATAACAGTCAGATGTTAATTTTATTTACATTATTTAATAGTGACCTCTTCCTCAGTTACTAAGACTGTTATTTTGGATAGAATCTAAAGATTGTATTACCTAGATTGTGAACTATCTTGCACATATTAAGATTGTAACCTTTTGATTGTTTTTTGTTTAATGGTGTTCTCAGCCAGATTTTAAATTTTCTCCTCTTTTCCCTTTTATCTCCAGTGCATTAAGATCTAGCATGATTGCTAATTTGAATTGAAATTAAGGATTATATTCCCCAGACTGAAGTAACTAGTCTATCACTTGCTCACTCATTATATTGTTTACTGTTGCACTATCAAATATTATTAACTTGTTAGAATTTTAAATTTTTGATTGAAATATGTCAGACAAACTATTAAGTGTCATCCAATTATTTTTAGATCATTTATATTAGAAATTTTAATTGGTTTGGAGATCATATGTTATGTCAGATCTTTATTTTCTCCTGTTATATCTTTTATTGTTCATCATTGTACTATAATCTAATTTTTTGTATAAGAATTATTCTTGTGACTTGTATTGAATAATAGTTTATCCAAGCCTGTTTACCACTTTTGTTCTTTTTTGCTTATATTGTGTTTTCTATTATTTTCTTAGTTAAGTTTAATTAAGATAAATTCTAATTCAGCTATTATTATGTCTCATAATAAACTAAATGATATAAGGTACAACCCATAGGCCATCGCGGGCCCGTCGGGAACCGAAGGGTTAGCGCCTTCAGTCATATACGGCAACGGCTGAATGAGGGCGGATTGCCAGCCTTTCCCTCGCCGCCTTTCCTTCCACCGAGTTAATACCCGATGTACTCATTCACAGCTGAGTCGACTGGGAGCGTTTGGGGCAGAAACAACCGAAAAGTTTCTGCCGTGGCCGGGAGTTGAACCACGGACCTTGGGATTGGCAGACCAGTGCGCTAACCACTGTTCCACCTGCGCATGATATAAGTATAGATAAAATTAATTTAAATAATGATGTAATAACTGAATGCCTATCAGACTTATCAAATAATGACAAGAATTTAAGTAATAAGAAAATCACTAATACATTAACATATAATATAACAAACTACTGTGAAAATAAACTAGCTAACCATGAACTTGAACATGACCCTGACCTCAATTTCTTTAATAATATAATTTATCCTACCAGTGATTACGTTGAATTAAACAAAGCCAACTTGTTATTATCTAATCATAAGTTTAACTCACCTTTCAACATAGTACATCTAAATTGTAGTAGTATGTACAATAAACTAGGTGAAATTACTGTACTTATGAATAAACTTAAAATAAGAATACTAGCAATAACTGAAACATGGATGCAATCAGAGATAGCTCAACTAATAAATATTGAAGGATATAATTTTGAACATAAAGAAAGACAGTATTCTAGTAGAGGTGGAGGGGTTGGCTTTCTTGTTGACTCTTCTCTCAAATATAACGTAATTGAATATCCATTAAACAATACTACTACATTTGAATACTTAATAATAAAATTAGATATTACTAATAATAAGAATATTACTATAGTATGTATATATAGACCTTCTGGATCTTCAATAAACATCTTTACTGATGAATTAGACAATATGATTCAATATCTAAAGAACATAAAATTATTATTGCTGGTGACTTTAATATTAATCTAATTAACTCTGATAATCATGAACCAACAGTAAATTTTGTTAATACTCTTATGGCAAACAAGTTCTTACCCGTTATTAACAAACCAACTAGAATAACTCAATATAGTGCTACACTTATAAATAACATGTTTATTAATTTCCCATATGATAATATTAACTCTGCAATCATATGCCACTCAATCTCTGACCATTTTGCTATCTTACTTACTATTGAACTTAAAACTTTTTAATAATTCAAATACAATCAATTTAAGCTATAGAAAAATCAATAATACTAATATTTACTATTTTATTGATAAACTTAAATTGGTAGATTGGGCTGACATACATAAGGAATGTAATGAAAATAAACCAGATATAGCTTACTCCAAATTTCTAGAAACTTTCCTAAAGACATATGATGAATCTTTTCCTATTATAAATAATAAAAATACTAAATCTAAATTTTAAAAACCATGGATGTCATTAGCATTATATAAATCAATGAAAACTAAATCTAAATTAGATAAAAAAATATATTAATAACCCTACTTTAGAAAATAAAATTAAATGTAATAAATATAAAAACAAATTTAAATTAATAAGGAAAACTGCTGGAAAAATTACTATGCTGACAAATTCATTAAATATTCTAATAACAACTCTGAAACATGGAAAATAATAAATGAATTGTTGAAAAAATAACAGTAATGGTAAATTAATTAACATTAATGATAGTTCAAACTTAAATAAAATTTATAAATCCACAGCTGACCTATTTAAATGAATACTTTACCAATATAGGTAGCAATATAAATTCTAAAATTCCTAAGATGACTGATAAGAGTGAATTATCGTTAATTAATAATTCAAATAACCAATGCTTTACTATTTTCCCTACAACTCTTCACGCCTCGAACATGGAATGCTCTCCCCTCCTGTATAACTAATATAATAAATTTAAATGAATTTAAAAGAAAAATTAAAAGTATATACTACTCTCAGAATAACAAACTGATCCAATTAATTAATTATTAAAGTTATTGCTATCTCAATGACTTATGTTAATTTTGTCTACTAATTATTACATATTTATAATTTTAAATTTCTAAGTAAGAAACTTATCCAATTAATTGAACTCTGATATTATCTCAAGGACTTATGTTAATTGTCTGATGATGTTGATTGACAGCGTCCTGGAGCAGACGTTTGGCGACTGCATCGTTATGCTCATGATTGACAGCATGTCAATCATTTGTCAATCACTGTCAATCACTGCATTTAATATTTATAATGTACTTGATTACTACCACATTCTTAGGGTACCTACCTGCGGGAACATTGTTCCCTTTTGGTACCTATTGTTTCCAACTTATGTATTTACCAACATGCAAGATATTAAATTCTTAATGAGAATAATTTTATTTCCTTGCTCTTAGATTTAAGACATAAAATTTGATTGTTTACTAGGTTTTTCAAATAGATTGTTTTATATTAAGTATGACACTTTGGCTTGTAGTTTGATGACCTAAAGACACTTACTGTTTTTTTGATTGCTTATTAATGTACAAGCTCACATTTTGTATGTGACCTTGTACATTTAGCCTCTGAGTTGGAAGCAATAAACTTACTTACTTACTTACATTCACGTACCTGGAGTGGACTGGACATTTTCAGCAATCTCGAGCCATATTGATGGCTTTTTATCACTTTTTAAAATAATTATCGCATGTGCTATCCCGTAATACGGGATGCGCCGCCACCTCGTTCAAGATATTTATATCGAATTAACTTTTTGTAGCCATTTTTTTCAAATTTCTCTTATCCTCTTATTTGGCGGGCTGACATTAGATTTAGTATGAATATATTAAAGTCTATGGGGCTGACGTTACAACTGATACCTAGGGTTGCCAGATCTCCCGTATTTTACGGGAGTCTCCCGTATTTCAGCCCAGTCTCCCGCTTCTCGAACGGATGCCACACGGGAGACTAAATATCCCGTATTTGGCTAGGTCAATAGACTTAATCGAGACGCAGCTTAAAATCGAAACAATACTACATTTCCGGCGTGATAAAACGTAAAATAAAAGTAATTAGTACAGTTTAGTACAATATCAAACAAGATAAAAGAGGCTCTGAGGCAGGCAGCAATGCCCTTCTGCTTCTTACTAACTTTAACGGCAGCTGCGCATATCCATGACGTCACGAGTTTCGTTTTCGCGTGACTCACGTTTTCAAATGTCAAATAAAGAAGAGAGTTACAGACAATGCGATGGACTCGGACGTTCCCGTAAGGCCGTAACAGCCAAAAAGAAGAAATATTTCTGCCAGTACAGTACAGTACAGTACGTTGCAATTGGACATTGATCTAAATGCTTTGTTTGACGAATTAGTACTACTGCAGGGTATTACTAATCTGTTGTCAAGTGAAATTTCAGTTGAAGAACGCTGGATTAAAGTGTTTAGCTGTATTGACAAAACGAAATTGCTGAACATATTCCACATCGTGTCCTTCGTTCTCAGCATTCCAGCTTCAAATGCTCTTGTTTAAATAGTTTTCTCAGTGATGAACTCCAAATGGACTGATGTTAGAAACAGAGCGTCTGTCGAACTAATAAAAAACGAGCCTTTTGCTTACTTTAACTGCTCTTTAACTTGTTCAGAGTTCTACTCTTACCAGAGATATTTCGAGGATTGTGAATTTGGGTGGTGTCGGCCTCAAATTGGGGGGGGGGGTGTTGGGGGTTAGGGGGTGTAAAAATATCCCTGACTCTTACTTTCTGGGCGACAAGAAGCTGCTACAGAAAGCAAAGAGTCATTTGAAATATTTACAATGATTATACAAAATTAGTAGTTGCCCCTTGACAGTTCTACAGACTACACTACAGAGTGTAGAGTATAAAATGTATATATTAGTAATTGTTACTTACTTGTTTGTGTAAGGCTGTAAGGCTATGTTAAGTCTGTAAACCGTTTGACGTTAGGAATAGGAACTTAGGACTCGTTAGGAGGCCTCTGATAATATTTGTATAACTTGTTTGTAATATTGATTCACTATATGCAGATGATGCAATGCATTGAACAGTGTTTATTGCTTTTTCCTCTATAGTACTGTAGTGTAGTATAGCTCTAGCCATAATAATTCAAAATGAACTGGACCGTGGAGTGGGCGCATCATGGTGCGATTTGTGACCTGGAGCAGTGGGGGGATATTTCGAGGGGATATGTCGCGCTTGGGGGGATGTAGCTGTTGTGGAAGTGTAGCAGTGGGGATGTAGTGGGCGGGGATGTAGCAGTAGGGGGATGCAGTTGGGAAATGGGGATTCCCCCGACCCCTCTACAAATCGCGCCCTGGGGCACATTGATCGCGGAAGCAATCTCCCGTATTTCGACTTTGGATATCTGGCAACCCTAGATAAATTTGTGCTAATGTCACCATTCGAAATCGGCTTATCATTCAAGCATTGAAAGCGTTTCCGCAAAGAACGTAAAAATGAACTCGCTCAATGCGCGCTAGTGTCCCACCACCTTTACACCGCAATTATCCCTGCCCCAATATCAAGAAATCTCGGATTAAAATTTTATTCTTTTCTGAACTTTTAATCACAAATCTCCCAACTTTCAAAAGCCTGCTATGTTCATATTCGTGACCTCCGTCGCCTACGTCCTTGCCTCAATACCAAAATTGCCTCCACAATTGCCACCTCAATAGTCCACTCGAAATTGGCTTTCTGTAACTCCCTCTAATATAACCCTCCCAAAGCCTCCATCAACAAATTGCAATCAATACAAAATGCTCTTGCTCGCGCTGTTACTAAGTCACCTAAATTCTCCTATATTTCACCAATACTAAAATCATTACATTGGCTTAAAAGAACTGACCGTATCCAATATAAGATAATAACACTTACAGTACTGGCCAAATTATTATGGGTTTGGTTTCCAACAGTTGATTTCTGTAGCTATATAGGTAAAAAAAGCTAAAATAAAGTGACGCGATGACAAAAGTGCAACTTTAGTGAATAGCTTAATGTGTCTGCGGCCAAAGTAAGTCGGACTTGAGCTGATTCAGTACTTTGTCCATCCGCCACGTGATTTAGCGACAGCAGCTACCTGATCTGGCATCTGCAATATCGATGACCTGGTATGATCCTTGAGCTGCTGGTCATAGAACCATACTTTGAAGAAGCCTCTCGGTGAGTTGGTGCTTGTTTGTAGAGACTGCTTCTTTGTTCAAGATTGTCTTTAAGCATCTTCTAAACATTTTCAATTGGGTTCATGTCGGCTCTGTTCCCCGGCCAGTCAAGCAACCGTAATCCCCGCCTCCTGACGAATTCCTTCACTTTCCTGGCAGTATGGCGCGGTTCATTGTCCTGCTGGAAGGTCACGTCTGCATTTCTAGTGCCAAACCATGCACTTATCTGATGAGATAAGACTTAAGTAATATACAGTACCTTCGAACAGTCAGCGGAAATCTAAGACACATGTTCTCGTGCCAACTGCAGCCTCTTCTTCATCACCGATGTCGTCAGCAGAGGGTTCTTCAGAGGGCGACATGATCGTAATCCAGCACTGAACAGACGTCTACGCACCGTTCTGCTGCATGCTTGCAGATGTCCCACTCAAATTCCATTTGACTCCCAACTGTCTAGCGTTTACCCTGCGGTTGGACAGGTGCAAACTGGCCAGTTTCCTGTTGTCTCTTGCACTTGATAGACGTCGTCTGCCACATCTCCCCCTTCGCCTCGGAGACAATGTCAGGCCAAACATCACACTTTTTGCAATAACACTCACAACCAGGCCCGCCGAGAGAAATTCCGGGCCTCTGTGCAGAATGGCCGGCGGGCCCAGAAAAGATTTAAAAAATTGCTGACGACCCGTTTTTGGTTCTGATTGGTTTAACCCAAATTAACCGACACGATGTCATGTTGCAACTCTCGAAAACTATAGTGATGACCTTTTTTCTTGTCGCATGATTTAGATTAGCATGATTTAAAGTGGCTTAGAAGGCTCTACTGCCAGTGTGAAAACCACTAGGGGCACTAACGAGGCTTGAACCCACTCCGTCAACCTGACGCTCCGGCACGCAACCCACTCTGCCATCTTCCGCCCCGCTTAGACCTGAAGACTTGAGGAGATAATGCATGGATTATAGGAAATGAGGATTCAGATTTTATTGTTTTAAAGTGTCCAAGTCTGCGGAGGGAAGCTGGGATCGAGTTCCAAAGTTCAGGTGAGGCGTATGAGAAGGCACGGTTACAAATTTTCAGGGATGACTGATTGAGCGGGCGTGAGAGAGTGAGGTAAGATGATGAACGTGTGAGTTGAGGAGGCTGAGGGGTTAATAGTGATCTAAGGTAGACAGGTTTTGATGACTGAAGTGAGCTATATGTAAGTGTTATTAACTTATATTGGATACGTTCAGTTATTTTAAGCCAATGTAATAATTTTAGTATGGGTGAAATTATGATATGGGAGAATTTAGTAACTTAGTAACAGCACGAGCGAGTGCATTTTGTATTTATTGCAATTTGTTGATAGAGGCTTTGGGAAGGTTATAGTAGAGGGAGTTACAGTAATCTAATTTGGAGTGGACTATTGAGATGGCAATTGTGGAGGCAGTTTTAGTACTGTACATATAGCTCACTTCAGTCATCAAAACCTATCTACCTTAGATCGCTATTAACCATAGGGTTCTATGCTATTAACCCCTCAGCCTCCTCAGCACACACGTATATCATCTCATCTCACTCTGTCACGCTGGCTGAATCAGTCATCCTTGAGAATTTGCAACTGTTCCTTCTCATACACCGCAAGTGAACTTTGGAACTCGACCCCAGCTTCCCTCCGCAGATTTAGACGCTTTCAAACTATCAAATCTTAATCATAATTTTATATAATTCCTGCATTATCTCCTCAAGTCTTCAGGTCTAAGCGCAAGTACTTCCTGTTTCCATGTATGTTGACAAGGTCTCAGTTCTCAAAGGCCTGAGCCAGGACCAAGGACTAAATCTTCGAGGCCAGGACCAGGACCAAGAACTCAACCTCAAGGCCAGGACCAGGACCAAGGACTTTAGTATAATTTAGTTGCAAATCCTTGAAACAACATGTCTTATCATACTAATTAAGATGTTATTTAAATGCCAAGACGATAAGACAGATTACTAATGCATATTACACAGTACAGTTGACATTTGAAGAATGTAACAGATCAAACAATGTTCTTTTGCATAGTCAGCCATTAAGATTAGAGTTTCATTTTTAAAAACCAATGTTTCCAACAATGAATCTGACATTCTTGCACTATGTGGGCGCATTGTGATTCCGCTTGGAGCAGGGGTGTCCAACTGAAATCAGATGGCGGGGCGCATTGGACCACAAGCCCAACCTCGCGGGCCTCGTATGATTACAAGTACCGATAATGCCCTGCAGTAGCGTCATTTCACAGTTTTCTTGGGGACGAGATTATCGTCGAGATAATTTTTTGGCCAATTTTGGCAAAAATGTTGCAAATTATGAGCAATTTTTGGCAAATCTTTGGCAATTTTGAACAAATTTTTTGCAATGTTGGCAAATTTTGGACCAATTTTGGCAAAATTTAAATTTTTTGACATTTTTTGGGGCAAATTTTGTACATTTTCGGCAATTCTTTGCACATTTTACATTTATTAAATAAACCTAGTCCTAAAATAAAGATAATAACCGGTCCTATAGCTAAAATTGTAATTTTTCCAAACTCGGTGGCGGGCCGATGAAACTGTCTCACGGGCCGCCAGTTGGACAACCCTGGCTTGGAGAGAATATATGCTCCACTGGAGCAGACTTCACAGGTGTGCATAGAATTCGCTGAAACAGTGGTTGCACGTGGACAAACTCAGTGAACAGACAGCTATTTAAATCGTTAAATGTGAGCCTGGTGATGGTGAATTGATGAGACTGTAGATATTCTCCCATTTGTCGCTGCGGAGTCACTTCAGCACAGTGGCGTCGGTACGAATTTTCGTCAGGAGGTGCAGATTTTCTCCAGGTTAAAAGTTTTATATTTAAAATCCTTGACAAGCCAAAAAAGGTTATCGACACCAAAAATGCATTGACAAGCAAAAAAGGTCATATTTTTAAGGGTACAGGGGGTGCAGACAGGGTGCAGACCACCTTCTTTTCAGGGGGTGCACTGGACCCCTACATTTTCCCAGGGGGTGCAGCTGCACCCCTGCACCCTCACTTCGTACGGGCCTGCTTCAGCACTTACTTTAACTGTACACTTTAACCTAGATAGGCTAGATTTGACATAGCCATGAATGATTTAAAGGACAATTCAAGGAATCAATCCTCAAGGCCAGGACCAGGACCAAGGACTCAGCCCTCAAGGCCAGGACCAGGACCAAGGACTTGAAACTGGTCCTTAAGTAGTCATTAAGGCCAGGACCAACTCCGACCAAGGCCAAGGACTAACATCTCTGCATTTTTCTAAAACAATTTCCTCCATAGCTGTAACAACATAACCTCACTGCCCTTCGGATGTTGACTATTGCCTGGCTGATCACATACCTTTCCCATAGCTAATTCAAGAAAGGCTGAGCGCCTAAGAATAAGCAGCTACTGGTGTGCTCAATCCAGGCGCTATGGAAATCCACGACATTTTACTTACTTACTTAATAAAGCATTTCCTTATTTGCGAAAACATTTGACGTAGTCTACTGCTGCACTGCATATTTTTTAACTTCATATCTGGAATCAGCACCTTTCATTTGGGTCAAATCAGCAAAAATACATAAGTCAGCAGATTTTTTTAAAATGTAGCCCAGTGTTAGTATTTGATTTGATTTGATATTCATTATGATGGCGCTATAAGACATATGCGATTACAAACCTGGAGCTTTTAAAGGTTTTCCGATATTTGTATTTTGAGCTGTTTCATAATTTTATACGCTGTGGTTACTAGGGTTGCCAGATATCCAAAGTCAAAAAACGGGAGATTGTTACCACGATCAATGCGCCCACTTCATGGTCTAGTTCATTGTGAATTATTATGGCTAGAGCTATACTACACAACAGTACTATAGAGCAGTAGCGTAGCCAGGATTTACGGAAGGAGGGTTTTTGGTTTTGGTCAACTGTAAAAAACTGTGAAAAAATCTTGACAAGCAAAAAAAAGTTCGTCCGCTCACACCGACACCCTGATTTTTCCCATTTTTCGTTAGTGTTGGCAAGCAAAAAAGGTTAACGCCTTAATTAACTACATTATTTCTTCAATTTCTTGAATGCGTACCGTTGTTAAGAAATTTTTAACTCCGGCAACCCCACGGGAGGGGGGTTGATCCACAAATCCGCAATCCGAGAATAAAAATGCGTGAATGAAAAAATCTTTTTGTGACAGCCAAGGGGGGTTTAACCTCCAAACCCTCCTCCCCTCGGCTGCGTCATTGCTATGGAGCATAGACTAGAAAAAAGCAGTGTACAACACTGTTCAACGCACTGCATCATCTGTATGTAGTGAATCAATATAACAAACAAGTTATAGGCTAATAATATTATTATCATAGACCTCCTAACGAGTCTTAAGTTCCTATTCCTGCCGTTAAGGTAAGTAAGAAGCAGAGGGGTATTGCTGCCTGCCTCAGAGCCTCTATTATCTTGTTTGATATTATATACTAAACTGTACTAATGACTTTTATTTGACGTTTTATCACGCCATAAAATTTAGTATTGTTTCGATTTTAAACTGTGTCTCAATGAAGTCTATCGACCTAGCCAAATACGGGAGATTTAGTCTCCCGCGTGGCATCCGTCCGGGAGGCGGGAGACTGGGGCTGAAATACGGGAGCCTCCCGTAAAATACGGGAGATCGGACAACCCTAGTGGTTACAGATACGTAATTCGGATCTTTAGCATAAGGGTTATAGATCCGTCATTCGGATCTATAGCATACGGGTTATAGACACGGCATCCGGAACGTTGGCCTCTGTGGCTAGAGGGACGTATGTATTGTCTCAAAGGTCAGTTTCCGTATCCCTAAGGTCAATGCCGATGGCGCACCATATCCAAATTGAATTCATCATCATCAGAAGCGCATGGCCGGCGGGGGCCGTTGCGTCACCCCTTGACCATGGCCCCGCCGGATGGCACGACTCCAGAGAATAGATGGAATCTCGCTGGTCTGGGAAATTGAATTAGAGCCAGGTAAAGCCATAAAGATAACTCAGAAACGGTGAGAGAGCAATTTCTAGAGAATTGGTAAAGGGAAAGGTAGGTTCCTGTCCCTTCCGCGCTCCCTCACTGTGACTCAGCGCCCTCTGTCTGCGATATAAAGCCCCTCATAATCATCGCTGTCGTCGTCATCATCATCATGATCAGCATCGTCTTCATTATCAACATCATTATCAGGATCGTCAAGACATTTAAAAAACGCTGCGCTCGTAAAAATTGCAGGGGCCCCCGAAAGTCACGCGCCGTCTCTGGCGGAGTACCGTTATGAGTGATGGTGGCGATACGCAGTGCAGCCGCGACTGGGACATCTTGTGACAATGTGGTTGTGTCCAAAAAGCCGAGGCGTCGCAGGCGTCGGTGATATGGTCTAAATATACGTTCCGAATGACGTATCTATAACCCCTATAGTAAAGTTCAGAAATACGTATCAATATTCAATAACCCGTATGCTAAAGATCCGAATGACGTCTCTATAACCAGTGTTGCCAGTGAACATTTTGGAAAAAACCAGATCGTGCCTTTAAAAATAACCAGAAATGACCAGGTTCCCAAAAAGGTCGAAAAAGATGATAAAATTCATAATAATTGCGACAAACCTGAAAAATTTCGGAAAAATTTTATAGTACAACGTCTCCAGAAAGTCTTGACGAGCAAAAAAGGTCGTCGCTGTCTTCAAGCAAGGTCAGAAAGTCTTGACGGGCAAAAAAAGGTCGTCTCGTTGTCTTCAAGCAAGGTAAAGAGAGGTAAACTTTAAACTTGTAAACTTTTTGCAAGCAAAAAAAGAGTTTTAAACATGCTGAAAACTGAAAACTCCTAATTTTTTCTCACTCTCACTGCGTAAATCAGGCAATTTTTTGTTAATTTTCGCAGATTTAAAAAATAACCAGATTCCGCCAAAAATACCAAATAACCAGACGAGGCCCAAAAAACCAGATTGGGTAAAAAATAACCCACACTGGCAACCTTGTCTATAAAACGGGTGCCTCACTGAACGATTTAGTCATCGGATTTAGTCGGCCAACTTATCGGCGACCGAATCCGCCTGAATGATAAGCCAGCTGCAAAGGACAGCTGCCTCACTGGCTGACTTTGTCAGCGGGACGTTCGGGGTGGGGAGTAAACGTCCGCCAGATAATCTGAATACACGATCTGGCCGACTTCGTCGTCGGATTTTCTGACTTGTCAGCCAATCAGATTTCAGTCCAAAGGTCAGCGCGCGAGTTGACAATAACAACAGCGAAACGAGGACACACTTTGTGGAAAATTTGGACGGGAATAGGACAAGAAACATGTCGAAGAGTGAATTCGACTTGAATCTTAGTGAAGTCGCGGCACAACCCATTTTATGGTACTGTCGCGACGATCTATACAAGGAAAGTGATAAAAAACCGTCCGCACAAAATTGTAAAAGGCCTGTTGGTCTATCTCGGTGAGCTCCTGGATTAGGGTATGGTAGGCTCCCTTTAGTTCCCTACACCGTATCCAGGGTCTCACCTAGACCTTTCTCTTTTTTCGGGATTTCCTTTGTGCGGATAATGCACGTGCAGATGCAATAACCGTCAAAATTAATCCACATAATAACAAAGCGTCAAATTCCTCGTCAGCCATCTTAAAATATGAGCTACATCAGCGTTTGTAGGCGTGGCTTATTTCTTGTTTCCAGACAAGACTAAACGTCGGTGGATTGGTTTGCCGACAAAATCAACGACTGAGTCCGCTGACTAAATCGTTAAGTGAGGCAGCCGCTTAACCCGTATGCTAAAGATTAGAGGTGGGTCGATTAATCGAAATCGTAATCGAAATCGCGATTTTTGGAAAAATCGAAATCGAAATCGAGACGATTATTAAATAAATCGAAATAATCGATAATCATCGAAAAAATAATCGAAATCGCGATTATTTTTCGATTATTCCCGTAAGTTATATTATACAATATTTCCGATTCAAAGAAAGATCAATTTACCGTTGATTATCAGATTTTCATTGAAAATGGATTCAACTGCGTATAAAGACAGGCACCATCTTTCTGGATTTGACAGCAGCTTTCGATGCGGTGTGGCATGCGGGTTTAATGTACAAACTCTCGCTCAATTTGCCACCCTGGTTCTGTCAACTTGTGGAATTACTCATCTCTGACAGACGGTTCTTAGTTCACTTGGGAGATGTCAGCTCCTGGAGACGTCAGCGAAACGGTCTAACACTAGTGTTCAGTTCTAGCACCTATGTTATTCAATTTGTAGGCTTATAGGCCTACACACGACTTACCGGACACCATAGGTAGGAAGTTTGGATACGCTGACGATATCGGTCTTGCCACCCAGGCTCTATCCTTTAAGGAGATTGAAGACCAGGGTTATTTCTAGGATTGTGAATTGGGGTGGGGTGTCGGGAAAATCTGGGGTGTGTTTATTTCTAGGATTGTAGGATTGTGAATTTGGGGGTGTCGGGAAAATCTGGGGGTGTCGAAATTTGGAAGTTTCTACCGAAAAAGGCTGACAAGCAAAAAAACCTTATAGAGACTCACAAAAAGTCTGACAAGCAAAAAAGTCATCCGAGGATAAAAGTTGTGGGGAAAATATTTTAGAAAATATTTAAAAAAACAAAAAAATTATAAATTACATACATTAAAACATTCAAGAAATAATGTTGCCTGCCTACTGTCAAAAAGTTCAAGTGCATTTGGGGGCAGGCCCCTTCAGAGGCTGAAGGAGGCCCAGGCCAGTTGGAATTTCGAGGCCTCTCCTAGCCTTCCCAACAATTAAAATTTTGACAAGCGAAAAAAGGTAATCACCAATTTTGAGGACCGCAGAATACCTTCCTAGCTTTCCCAAAATCCCAAAATTGTCGACAAGCAAAAAAAAGGTCATCACCAATTTTGAGGACCGCAGAATACCTTCCTAGCTTTCCCAAAATCCCAAAATTGTCGACAAGCACAAAAAAAGTCATCACCAATTTTGAGGACCGCAGAATACCTTCCTAGCTTTCCCAAAATCCCAAAATTGTCGACAAGCAAAAAAAAGGTCATCACCAATTTTGAGGACCGCAGAATACCTTCCTAGCTTTCCCAAAATCCCAAAATTGTCGACAAGCAAAAAAGGTCATCACCAATTTTGAGGACCGCAGAATACCTTCCTAGCTTTCCCAAAATTGCCGACAAGCAAAAAAGGTCATCACCAAATTGTGAGGCCCCTTCTAGTAGTAGCTATTTAGCTTTCTAGCTCTCCCAGAACTCTAGACAAGGAAACAAAGGGAGGCCCTCAAATGATGGAGGCCCGAATGGCCCTCCTGGCCCCCCTCTGAATGGGCCTGTTTGAGGGTGTTCAGGGCTAATCAATATGCATTCTGTATGCATACCATTGTCAATTACCAAATTTTTGGGGGTGTCGACCTCAAATTGGGGTCTTGGGGGTGTAGAAATATCCCTGTTGAAGACCAACTGAACATCGATACACAGAGGATTGCGAATACTGTAAAATATGGCGGGAAAGCCAGTTTCTAAAGGTACTGTGAAATAATCGAAATCGAAATCGCGATTATATAAAAAACCGTAATCGTAATCGAAATCGTGAAAAATAATCGAAAATAATCGTAATCGTAATCGGAAAAAATAATCGTAATCGACCCAGCTCTACTAAAGATCCGAATTACGTATCTGTAACCACAGCGAATTTTATAATTGCCGGTCACAACATACATTTCGATTATGGATCTTAATTTAATTAAAGAAGTAAACTTGCAAACTTGTGTAAAGTGAAGCGTCCGGAACATTACACTGCTTTGTTAATCGTCTGAATTTTCTGTCAAGTCCTAAACCATTTGACAGCTTTACGCTTTTCTTATTGTCTTCTGTACGTCGGCCGTAATGTAAGTGTTGTAAGTGTAGATTGATGCCCCATGTGTATTTCCGGATAAATAGTTCCATCGACGAAGCAAAGTAACAAATATTTTGCTGGATTTTAAATGTGGTGGGTATTGTTACTGGTGGTATACCTCCATAAAGTTAGCAGCGGATTCGACATTCAGATATTCGCACATTCGCTCCATAGAGATGCCCAATAGCCTAAATTTAACTTTGTCATAAAATTAATTATTTTTACTATATTTTAATTTCTGCCTATTGATACGGTGAGTATTAGCCCTTGGGGCTATACCCCTCCAATATTGAGTCGATATCTCTTGTACATTAAAAGTGTTGGGCCATTCAGACATTCGCCAATGCTATTTAATAGCCTAAAAAGGTCATACCATGTAAAATTATTTTAAATTTCTGGGTATTTCTACGCCGAGTGTTAGCCCCCTGGGCTATACCCCTCTAATATTGAGTCAATATCTCTTGTAGATCTAGGTGTAATATTTGACAAAAACCTGTTTTTTAATTTTTAATGATCACATAAATAAGGTTAGCAGAGCTGCTCATTTTCAAATCAGAGACATTCGACGAATTCGTGATCTTGTGCTGAAACCTGCTCTGATTCCTCTTGCCAATGCCCTTGTCAGCAGTAGGCTTGATTATTGCAATTCCCTTTACAATGGTATGGCCAAATTTAATATACAAAAACTTCAAAGGATTCAGAATTCTGTGGCTCGGGCCATTACAAAAACTCGCAAACATGATCACATTAGACCTGTCCTTCAAAAGTTACACTGGCTGCCAGTAGAACAGAATTGTTTTTAAGACTGGTGTCCTTGTTTTTAATATACTGCAGTCTGGCCAACCTCAATATTTAAAATCTATGATAAACCATCCGAAACATTATCATTCAACAAGATTTGCTGATTCATTGTTAAATGTACCTAGAACACTGAAATTGGTAAGAGAGCTTTTTGTATTTCTGGGCCAAAAATCTGGAACTCTCACCCTCTGGTTGTCAGATCTTCCAATAAACTGAGCATTTTCAGATCTAGGCTTAAAACACATCTCTTCCAACTAGCATTTCCTCCATAGTCTGTCTTGCTGTTTCTCTCTGACTGATCTCTGGAATGACCTGGTCTTTTGCGGCTGGATTTGAAGTACCATCGATTGATACCCTTGAGTATTAGAAATGGTGCTATAGAAGTGCATAATTATTATTATTATTATTAGATCAAAAGTGTTGGACCATTTAAAAATTCTCCAATGGTATTTAATAGCCTAAAAAGGTCATACCTGCTAAAATTATTTTTTATGTAACTTTTTAAATTTCTGGGTATTTCTACACCGAGTGTTAGGCCCCTGGGCTATACCCCACCAATATTGAGTCAATATCTCTTGTAGATCAAAAGTGTTCGGCCATTCAGACATTTGCCAATGCTATTTAATAGCCTAAAAAGGTAATACCTGCTAAAATTATTTTTATGTAACTTTATAAATTTTTGGGTATTTCTACACTGAGTGTTAGGCCCCTGGGCTTTACCCGTCCAATATTATGTCAATATCTCTTGCAGGTCAAAAGTGTTGGGCCATTCAGACATTTGCCAATGCTATTTAATAGCCTAAAAAGGTCATACCTGCTTAAATTATTTTTTGTAACTTTTTAAATTTCTGGGTATTTCTACACCGAATGTTAGGCCTCTGGGCTATACCCCTCTACTATTGTGTTTATATATCTTGCAGGTCAAAAGTGTTGGGCCATTCAGACATTCTCCAATGCAATTTAACAGTCTAAAAAGGTCATACCTGCTAAAATTAATTTTTTATGTAACTTTTTAATATTCTGGGTATTTCTACACCGAGTGTTAGCCCCCTGGGCTATACCCCTCCAATATTGAGTCAATATCTCTTGTACATCAAAAGTGTTGGGCCATTCAGACATTCATCAATGCTATTTAATAGCCTAAAAAATTCATACTCGGCAAATTGAATTTTTATGCAACTTTTTAAATTTCTGGGTATTTCTACACCGAGTGTTAGCCCTCTGGGCTATACCCCTCCAATATGGAGTCATTATCTCTGGTGCATCTAACGTTTTGGGCCATTTGGACATTCGCCAATGCTATTTAATAGCCTAAAAAATTCATACTCGGTAAATTAATTTTTTAGCCAACTTTTTACATTTCTGCCTACATAAACATCGAGTGTTAGGCCAGAGGACTATACAATTCCAATATGGAGTCAATGTCTCTGGTACATCAAACGTTTTGGACCATTTAGACATTCACCAATGCTATTTAATAGCCTAAAAATGAATCCTCTGGAAATTAATTTTTTAGCAAAATTTTTAAATTTCTGCCTACATCTACACTGAGTGTTAGGCCAGAGGACTATACAAATCCAATATGGAGTCAGTATCTCTGGTACATCAAAAGTTTTGGGCAATTTAGACATTCGCCAATGCTATTTAATAGCCTAAAAAATTCATACTCGGTACATTAATTCTTTATGCAACTTTTGATATTTCTAAATAATTTTACAGCGATAGTTTTGGTCTTATGAGTGGAAGAAATTGCAGATATTCTCTATTCTGAATTGAGAGAATTTGATGATCTTGCTTAACTATTTTAACAGAGAAAGGGCGGTTATGAATTTAACGGTGCAAAACCGTAAGTGATAGGTTGTATAGCAATAGGCCTTTAGTTTAGGCATGTCTCTGATATTAGTCAGTAGGCAATTTAGACTTTTGAAAGTTTAATTGTTTTTTAAGGCATAATTATAATCGGCTTATTTTTATGTACAGAAGTGTAGGCCTATGCAATTTGATTGTATATTACCGGTACATTGTGTACAATGACATTGATTTTATATCGTTTATTTTATTGCAAAATTTTTCTCCTAAAGCATACATGCCTACCAGATATTTCTTTAGTATTTGCATTTGAAGGAAGTAATCACTGAACAACATACCGGTATATATTTTTAAAGCCGACGATTTTCGTACAGATGCCTTTTTAATGAACACTTTGTTTAGTTGAAAGTTTTTCAACTACAGACAGTCAGCCAAAGCAACATTGCATATGCAAAGCATGTGAAGATAGGAATCGACATTGCCCTCACTCTTCTCATACTGAGCTCACTCAGTCAATAGACAATGTAGTTGCAACTCTTCGGGATTGGATGTTTTCCAATAGACTTCGACTGAACCCTGATAAAACTCAACTTATCTGGCTTGGTACTAAACATCTGCACTCAAAAATTGATTATGACTTACTGAACTCTCTCTTTCCTAATCTATCTTTCTCAAATTGTATCAAAAACCTTGGTATTTACTTTGACTGTAACTTGACCTTCAAAGAACACTTTGCTAGACTCTTTTGATCCTGCTTTTACCAACTTTGGCAGATTAGGGTTACCGGTATTCATTCTTCGCTTTCTTTATCTGCAGCCAAATCTCTTGGTCATGTTTTAGCGGCTAGTAGGTTAGACTATTGCAGTTCTCTTTATCTTGGCCTGCCTAAAAGCCTGCTCTCCGCTCTGCAATCTGTCCTAAATGCTGCAGCTCGTTTTGTGGCTAAAGCTTCTTGCTACTTTAGCATCTCAGATTTTATGCTTAACACCCTACATTGGCTTCCAATTTCTGACTGCATTAAATTCAAACAAGTAATTATTGTTTCTGCAGCACTTCGAGGTCAGGAACGGTCTTACATTACTGAGCTTTTCAAATCACCCTCTTCTGCTGCTCATCGCCTGCTCCGCTCCACTGATCAGAAGAATGTTTATGTACCCAGATCATGCACTGCTCTTACCCAGCGTCGGGCTTTTGCAGTGATTGGCCCTCCCTCTGGAATGCCTTGAACCCATCCATTCAGGAATCACTTCTTACTCTCTCGCTCTGCTCAATGCGAAAGCTAAGTCTCACTACTTTACCCTGCGACTCCAATGCCAGGAGCGAAATAGAAGAGCGCTATACAACTGCTGCGTTACATTACATTACATTATGTGCCGACAGCAGATCATGATGAAGACCGAGTAGAACAGTTTTACAAAGAGCTAGATAAAGCCATTGAAATGTGTAAATCAAATAAAGTGAAAATTGTTATGGGGGGGACTTAAACGCTAAGGTTGATAAAGGATGGGAAGGCACGGTGGTGGGACCACTTGGGTTAGGGAATTGAAGTGATTGAGGAGTTAGGTGAGTGGATTGGTGCACTGAGAAAATCTATTCATGGCCAACACATGGTTGGCCAACCATAAAAGAAGATTATGGACCTGGAAAAGCCCGGGTGACAGATACAAGAACCAAATTGATTATATTGCGGTGAGCCAGAGATTCAGAAATGCGGTAACTCAAACCATAACTTTTCCGGTGACAGATGCTGATAGCGATCATGTACCAGTTATAGCAGATATCAACACAAAACTGAAAAAGTTAAAAAGAAAGGCAAAGTAGACAGATACGACTGGAGAGAAGTGGAACAAAACCAAAACATAATGAAGTGGTATCAAATAAAGATTCAAAATAGATTCCAGGTGTTGAGGGAGACACAAGATTTGGAAACAATATGGGAGGAGTTTAAGGAGGCGCTAATCAAAGCTACAGAAGAAGTTATACAGGTCTAAGAAAGAGAAGAATAAGAAACAACCCTGGATGACAATTGAAATACTAGGCATGATGGAAGAAAGAAGAAAGGTCAAAAACATTGACAAAGATAAGTACTGCAACCTGAATAGAAATATAAAAAAGAAATGTCATGAGGCAAAGGAGGAGTGGTTTAACGAAAAATACACGGAGATAGAAGAACAAAGAAACACAGGAAAGTTACATGATAAAATATTGGAACTCTCTGGCAGAAGCAAATCTAGTAGCAATCAATGCATCAAGACAAAGAAATGGAGAAATAGTGATGGAGGAAAGCCAGATATTAGACAGGTGGCATGTATATATTACAGAACTACCTGTATATAGTGGCAAGAGAGGTGACAGGCCCATTTCCAAAGAGGTAGATGTACCGGTACCTCCAATACTAGAAGAAGAAGTTGTGGGGGCTCTGAAGAAGATGAAGAAAAAGTCAGCAGGCCCAGACACAGCATCGTAACTGAGATGGTACTTACAGCCGGGGAGATAGGATCAAAGAAATTGACAGAAATGGCTAACATCATGTATGAAACAGGCTACTTGCCACTGGAAATGTGCCGGTCAATATTCATTGCAATACCCAAAAACCAGGAGCAACAGAGTGTGGAGAACACAGAACGATAAGTCTTATAAGACATATAACAAAAATAGTTCTAAGAGTACTGCTCGAAAGAGCAAGGAGCAAGACTAGAAATGCAATAGCAGAAGAACAATATGGTTTCAAAAAAGAATGTGGATGCAGAAATGCAATTTTGTACTGAGAACTATTTTACTGAGAATGCTTGGGGAAAGATGCATTGAGATGCAAAAAGATTTGTATTTATGTTTTATTGATTATGAAAAGCATTTGATAGTGTGGAGCACAAAACCCTATTTACAGTCTTGGAGAATTCAGGAATAGATGGGAAAGACTTAAGACTGCTGCAAGATTTATATTGGAAACAGGAAGCTGCAAACAGGATAAATGGAACCGTAGGAAAATGGATTAAGATGCGGAAAGGGGCAAGACAGTGGTGCGGAATGTCACCAGACTTGTTCAACCTATATGGAGAGGAAATCATAAAAGTAATCACAGATCTAAAGGGTGTCAAACTTGGAGGAAGAAATGTAAATAATCTTAGGTTTGCAGATGATGCCTCTTTAATAACTGACTCAGAGGGAAAACTGCAGGAACTTCTAACTAAACTAGCATTAGAAAGCAAAAGGAAAGGCTTAAGGATTTAATATAAAAGACTTTCTGCTTGGTGATTACCAAGAGCAAAGTAATACCCACATGCAGTATAAGACTAAATGGCAATGAAATCAAACAAGTGGCACAGTTCAAATACTTAGGCAGTGTGATAACCATTAACCAGTGATGGGAAATGTGAGAAAGATATAACATCAAGATTCAAGAATAGGAATGGCCAAGGCAGCATTCTTGGAACTCAGAATGATACTTACAAATTGTATTGAATACTGGACTATTTATATAGCACCGTAAACATAGCATAACCAAAAACAAGGGCGCTTTACAGGGGGTATGACTCCCTAAACAGATGGCTTTTCAGTCTGTTTTTGAAGATGGGCCGAGCTTTGGTCTTCCTAATTTCAGGTGGGATGGTATTCCACTGGAGTGGTCCACCTCGTGATAAGGTGCGATCACCGAGGGTTGGAATCTTTAGCGGTTTCAGGACAGCGAGGTTGAGAGAGGATGCTGATCTCAATGTCGACCATCTAAGTGCGTCGCTAGTGGGTGTCAGGAGTCGCTCCAAGTACTTCGGACTGGCTTGGCCGGTGATGATGCCGTGAATTATTAGGCATCTTTTAAAGATGATTTGCTCCCAAACTCGGAGCCAGTGGAGTCTGTCTCTCATAAGAGGTGTTATGCTCACCCGGCGATCCTTACATATAGGCATATCTCTTACGAGACATGATTAAGAGTGCTCAGAAGCTAAGTTTGGCCAGTCCTCTTGTATGGAGCAGAGACATGGACTATATATACAAGGCCATGCAGAAGAAATTGGAAGCCACAGAAATATGGATTTTACGAAGGATGCTGAAGATTTAATGGATGGTAGAGAAAGCCAATGAAGAGATCGTAAATGAATTTGGAATAAAAAGAAGTCTGATGGTAACCATAAAAAGGCAGGTTTCCTTCTTTGGACACATAATGAGGATGGAAGGCCTGGATGGCAATAACGGTGAACTGGAAAAGTGGAGGGGAAATGAGCAAGAGGAAGGAAGAGAAACACCTTTGTAGACTGCCTACGAGAAAGAATTGAGGGTGTAAAGAACAACATCAAATTAATAAGAGGATGTCTAGATCGAACAAAGTAGAAATACATGGCCGCTATCATAGAAATACACAGCATCTAAAGAAGAAGAAGATAGGCCAAATTGAAATTATGGTTAACTGGTCAAGGTTAAAAGGACCGGTTCTTGCTCTTAGGACCGGTTAACTGGTTAACCGCTAACAACTTTAATCTTTACCTTTTTTGACAATTTGCCCATTGTGTCATTCAACTGAATATGTCAACTTACTTTCATGTAACCAGTTTTGCCAAAGAATTCTGCTGACATAAACGTGACAATTGTAACCTCCCCTGATTTGTTTATCAAGTGCCTTAAGACGCATATGTTTAATATCTCTTATAGTGTTCATTGTTAAGCTCTTTTGACTTTAGTCTTCACTATGCTTACTGCGCTCTATAAATTGTCTTAATAATAATAATAATAATAATAATAATAATAATAATAATAATAATAATAATAATAATATACATATTATTTTTAGGGCTGGTACTGATTAAATTTTTTTTGTTTGATTAATCAGAAATTTTTTTATTTGATTAATTGATTAATTTTGATTAATAATTACATATACTGTAGCTTTTAGCTGATCAGCTTGCATTGAAACTCTGCATATGTCTTCTTTGCCATTTGCAGTTAGCTTAAAACAAAAATGAAAATGCTTGCTCAGCTCTCCCCTTAAATGCTTGACTGCAACATTACTTTCATTACTCGCCATTGTTGTCCTAATGGAAACACAAATCTTTTAAGTTGAACAGTATTCAAGTAAATAAGTAACCGGAATACTTTAAAAAATTAACTAAAAAATTAATAGATTTAAAAACTGTATTAGATCAAAAATTTTAACAATCGACTACCAGTAATTAGGCTAATCGTCAATATCCACAGCCCTAATTATTATGTTAATATTTTCGAAGAGTTGATGGTTTTGAGGATGAAATACCTTGAGAAGAAAAAGGTCTAATTCATTCTGTGGTTTATGCTCAATTGTTTTTCTATCTTTCATGTTTTTGCATTGGTATTTTAATTGTCTACAACATATCAAAAAGTAATGCTGTCAACCTTCAGATTAAACTGGCATTGCAACTGAGAACATGAATGTAATCTTAATTCCTACACTAATGTACCTCGGTAGACAAAACAAATTTGTTACATCTGGTTGTTAAACAGGAAGTAAATCATTTAATTGGAATAATGCTGGCATAATATGGTTAACAGATAACTGTTGTTTAACAGAGTTCCAATGTGTATAATTTCATTGCTGATGACTGAATTGTGATGTATAGCATCCATAAAATGAGATCTTTGAAATTTGGTATATAACTTGTTTGACTTTTTTTCTGATTCCTATTTGAGCCCTGCCAACTTTTTCTTAGTAGAAACACAACAAAATATTGGTGTTATTTGTGAATAAGGCTGCACTTGCTATCCAAAAATAGGAATGCAACTGACAGATTTATAGCAGCGGTTTTCAAACTTTTACAAGCCGTGGACCCTCGTGGCATGTCGGTATTAGATGGTGGACCCCCAACTTCAGAAACAAAGCCAATTGACGGTTTAATTTATGGAATTGGAACATGTGTAGGCCTACTCAGGGCTGCCAAGAGGGGCAGGGGGCAAATGCACAGGGGCCCGGCGGTCTGCAGGGGGCCTGAGCCAGTGATGATGATGTATTAACATTTGCCTGAACCCTGAAAGAGACTGACAAGCAAAAAAGGTCACCATCTTTGTCATGAGCACAGGGGGTCAGGCGAATGTGAGGGGGCCCAGGAAGACCATGTATTAACAGTTTAACACCCTAAAAAACCCGACAAGCAGAAAACAGTCATGAACAGTTTTGACACTTGTTAGAGGCCTGGAATTTCTCTCAGCGGGCCTGGACGTACTAGATTGACTAGATTTTAATAGTGTATTGCTGTACACATTTCTTCTAAAAATCATTAGATAATGTAAAAATCAATTAAAACTGAGGTACTGTATTTTTGCACATATAAGACGCGGGTTATGCAATTTTTTTTTACACAATTAGCCCCATTGGTGCATCTTATATTTGGGGGCGTCTTATCTAAATTTTTTGGAACACCAAGAACTGGCATGTAAGTCATCATCAATAAATAAATCCAAGACTGCAAGTAGATGCAAGTAGAAATGGTGGAAGGAAATCCTTCCAGTTCAAGGCAATCTCTCTGTCTGTCAGTATCTCTCTGTCTGTTTCTCTCACTCTCTATGCCGGCAGTGACATTTGAGTGAATGAGGATTGTGATTAATCAGAATTCTGAATAGATTTCACAATAGACAGTTAAGCAACGTATGTGTAGACATTATATGACTGTTGACGACAGTGGAGGGAAGCCTTTCAAATTCAAGGTTACCTCTCTCTGTCTGTCTCTGTTTGTGTCTCTCCCTCTGTCTGTCTGTCTGTCTTTCTCTCAGTCAGCAGTGACATGGAAATGGAAGATGATTGTAATTGGTCAGATTTCTGAATAAAGATTTAGTGTTAGGTGTTTAAATTATTGATGTAGGTCTATTTTAACATTATGACAGTTGATGGAACCCCTTCCAATTGAAGGCAATCTCTCTCATACCCACCCTCCTTTCTCCCTCCTCTCTGCTATCTCTTGCTCTCCACGGGCAGCCACATTCAGGTGAGATAGGATTGTAATTAACCCGGTAACTGAATAGAGACTCAGTATTTGACTCTTTTGGTGCGTCTTATATATGGGGGCATCTTATCCATACTTTTTAAAAACACAAATCATCAAAACCCGCGTCTTATAATCGGGTGCATCTTATACGTGGGTGAGTCTTATATGAGCGAAAATATGGTAAATCCGTGGTCAGTGTGAAGGTGTGTCTGCTTCGTGCCGCAGAACTTCTCAAACAGGATGGTATGTTCGACAAACATACGTAAATACTGGCCTCTAAATGTTCAGTCTTGATCTGTATTTTCTTTCCATGACAATGACTGTAGAGAAAATTGAATCGCACAAGTAGGCATTTGCAAATGGCAGCGGCACCAGACAACAGTGGTCATTCCTGAGAACATGCCATCCACACTGGCAACAGTGATTTTCTGTTGAACTCCAAGCGAATTGTTTTGTTAGATGATAATTCTGTCACTTCTTCTTGTTCCTGTCCAATTAACCCCTTAACAGGGGAATTCAATTTTAAAAGTCATCACCATTCTGGGTAATTAATTTTGGGAAAAAGCGTTCATATGAAATGTGAACATATACGTTTTAAATTTACTATATCTCAGACTATATAGAAGCTAAAGAAATGAGGTTTGCACCGTTGTTTAGCATTTTTATTGTTCTTTCTAACCATCTGTGCAAAAAAAAACATTTGGGGTAGGGTCCACTCTACAGCCTAAAATCGGACCCCACCCCAAAATTTTGTTCAAAGCTCAATAGCAAAAAATTTTCAGCAGTAACCCCACTTTGTTCAGCGGCAAAATTGTAAAGGGATGTCAGAGGAACAAAATAAATCAAAAATTGTGAAAATCATCAACATTTGGTAAAGATCTATAAATTCTAACCCGAAGACCCTCCCCTATGTTTGAACATAAGTCTTAGCGGTGAATTTCGGGAAAGTGTTGAAATTTGAAAATTTTCTCTATATTTTTTGAATTTGCTATATCTCAGGCTATATAAGAGCTAAGAACATGATGTAAACACCATTGTTTAGCTTTTTTATTCCTCTTTCTCACCATCCGTGCAGAAAAAAATTGTGGGGGGTAGGGTCCACTCTATGGCATAAAATAGCACCCACCCCCCAAAAAATATTCAAAGCCCCGTAACAAAATATTTTCCAGGGTAACTCCACTTTCATCATCAGCAAACTTATAAAGGGATGTCAGTGGAACAAAATAAACCAAAAAGTTTGAAAATCGGTCAACATTTGGTAGAGATAGATCAATTCTAACGCGGAAAAAGTCGAAAATGTCAAATTCTCTGTATTAGTCAGGCCGTTCTAACCAAAGAATATATATTTGCTCTTTCAAGGACGTGATACAGCTGAAAAATATGTAACATCTATTGAATGGATGGGTACTAAAGTGTTTTATAACGTAAAATGTATATTTTATATCGAGTGGCATGGACGAAACGCTATGGAACTTCATGACGAGTAATGCTCGGGGATCCCATATAACGTAAGATGGAGGTGGACGAGCGGTACCGGGTACTCGGGGATCCCAGCTAACGGGTTAAATTGGTCAACTGACATTCAAATGGATTTCGATTCCAGTCAAAGATTCTTATGTCATAATCTCCGAAATAAGGCTACTTATGAAAAAATGTGACAACTGTTGAAGATGAATTACAACAGTCCTTGTTTTAACTTCTCTTACTCGTTCACTGCACAAAAGTCATTAAGTAACAGAAATATCTCATAAACACCTTGTTTGCATCTTGTCGTCCACATATTTCACCCATACTAAAATCATTACATTGGCTTAAAATAACTGAACGTATCCAATATAAGATAATAACACTTACATATTGCAGAGGTCACGTCCATCGTGATGGCGTCACCTTGTAAACAATGCCAAGCCGACCCCCTTCTGATGTGGCTCTTCAAAGAGTCCATTGAGACGCTTACTATGTTTCTCACGACTCTACTGTTGACCTCTTTAAGCAGAGGAGACTTTCCATCGTCATGGAAGCGAGCGGTTGTCTATCCGCACCTCAAGCGGCCAGGCTTGGACCAAGCGGAATTTTCTAACTTCTGTCCCATTTCCAATCTTCCTTTCCTGTCTAAGCTACTTGAGAGAGTCGTTAATAATCAATTCGTTTGACGATGAATGGACTAATGCCTAAAGGTCAGTCCGCCTATCGGAAGGGCCATTCCACCAAAACTGCGGTTCTGCGCATTTACAATGACATTGTTGAAGTGGTCGCCAATGGACAGCTGGCCCTCCTCTGCCTCCTGGATCTATCGGCTGCTTTCGATACGGTGGACCACGACATCCTCATTCGCCAACTTGAATCCACTTATGGACTAAAAGGGCCGGCTCTGTCTTGGATTCGGAATTACTTGGCTGACAGGTTTCAGTCTGTTAGTTGGAAGGGTCACACGTCGACTCCATGCCGTGTTCTTAGTGGAGTGCCACAAGGATCTGTACTCGGTCCACTATTGCTTATACTCTATGTGGCGGACATTGGTTGTATCATCGAAACGTGTGGGCTTGCCCATCATGCCTATGCTGATGACGTTCAGGTTTACGCCTCCTGCCCTCCGTCTGAGGTAGAATGCTTGCGGTCCCGCATTACGGGCTGCATCTCCTTAGTCCAGAGGTGTACTGATGAAAATCGACTCTCGCTGAACCCGGGGAAGACAGAACTCCTCTGGTTAAGCACTCCTCGAAGGAGGAATCTCATATGCCGGTATACGCTTCCGATTGGTGATGTTGAAGTCATTCCGAGCACAGAACTGCGCCTCCTTGGAGTTCTTTTTGATGAGACACTCTCGTTTGTCGGCCATTTGGACAATGTCATTCGTACCTGTTTTTTCAGCTGCATAGGATCAGGGAGATCCGTCGATACCTGACGGTGCCTGTCGTCATCAATCTCGTCCATGCCCTTGTCTTAGCACGGGTAGATTATTGTAATAGCGTTCTGCTCGGACTTCCTGCCAACCAACTATATTGTCTTCAGTTGGTGCTAAACGTCTCAGCTCGTCTGATTTTTGGCTTGAGTTGGAACGAGCACGTGACACCGTTTCTATGTGATAATCTTCACTGGCTCAGGATCCCGGAGCGCACAGCTTTCAAGCATTGTTGGCTAACATTTCGGGCGCTGTATGATCCCTTTTGCCCCTGCTACCTGGTACTTATTGGGCCTGGTCATCAAGTCTACGGCGGTCGACTGGCGATCACGGCTTCGCTCAAGCAACTGTCGTCAATTGGTGGTTCCTCCTCCGTCCAAGATGGCTGTCTTTGGTGACAGATCCTTCCGGAGGGGCAATCCGAGTCTGAGGAACTCTCTGCCGAAGAACGTGACAATTGTGACCATCCATGATTTGTTTATCAAGTGCCTTAAGACGCATATGTTTAATATCTCTTATAGTGATAGTGTTCATTGTTAAGCGCCTTTGACTTTAGTCTTCACTATGCTTACTGCGCTCTATAAATTGTCTTAATAATAATAATACATATAGCTCACTTCAGTCATCAAAACCTGTCTACCTTAGATCACTATTAATCTCTATATAAACTGAAAAGTTTTGTTGAAAAATTTACAAAGATTCATCCTTTATAGGCGAATCCACCTGTGCGTCCCACCTCCGTCGAAAACTGTCAGGTTCGGAGAACGTTCATTCTCGCACGGAAATCCCCTCCTCTGGAATTCCTTGCCGGACAGTGTGTCGTCCGTCACTTCCTTTGGAGAGTTTGCGAGCAAACTAAAGATGCATTTATTCAGCATCTCGTTTCCACGTTCCTTGTAAAGCACCCTTGACTTTGGCCCATGCTATGTTATGGTGCTATATAAATTGTCATGAACAATAACAATAATAACAATTTATGCTTCAAACTCTTCTCCTAATGAGATATTGTGACTAACAAGCCACTCCTTTGACTGATCATTTACTGTGTTGTTATTTATGCAGTGTAATTACTTCATACTTTGTCAGACTTTCTATTTGACAAAATGAATCCAGAAGAAAAAAGTACTGGTGTTGATGGCAAAGTTGTTTTGCTGCCACAAAAACGACTAGGAAAACAAATACATCATCTGCCATTGAAGCAAACTTCCAGTTGTAATATCACTACAATAGCAAGTGAAGAATCAGATGAATGTGCGATATCAGATGAATCAAGCCAAACAGATGAAACCAGTATTTGTGAAACTGAGTAAGTTGTTTATTAAATATTAAATTAAGTGTCAGGTACTTGACCATAAGACTGGTGGTATTGTTGTCAAGTTTTGGTGGAATGAAAATTGCCATTTTTGTGGAGATGGTCAAACACCTTAAATATTATACTGTAATTGTTGGGGTATAGTGCACGATTTTTCCCACAGCGGACCAGTATGCACTATGCAACAGTGCGCATTATCTAATAACAATTTGACCAAAGGCAATGGCCTTTACGGCTACACAGCAGTGTGCACTATCTAAGGGTTAACCAGAAAATTTAGCTAAAAACTATTGATGTGCAGATCACAGAGTTGCCTGTTTAAAATGTCAGTATGGTAAACTATTATAGAATGCACATTGATTTCTCAATGTTTGCTTCCACTTAATTAGTCTGTCCAGACTTTAGCATTCCAGTTTCTTGTGATGATTGAGATGTCATGTTTTGGAACTGCACTAACCATTTGCTGCATTTCCCCATAGAAGCTATCAATTACCTCTTCTGTACTGTCACTTGTCGGTGCATATGTTTGTATCACTGTCATTTTGCAGTATTATTAATGCACTATTAAAGAACAGTTTCTTACACTTACTAAATTCGTCGTTCTCACATAGCCGACTGAGGCTGTTGCGTCACTCCGTGACCAATGTTGATTGCGTCCAATCACAGAGTTGGTGCCAAAAATTACTAAATTTGAGCATATTTAAACTACCGGTATTTATCGGAACTTCTCTTATGTCCCAAAGGTGTCTTCAGATGAAAGGTAGGCCTCTTCCTGGTCGAAATTTTAGGTAAGTAGCTTATAAACATGCGCACTATACAGCAGTGTGCACTATCTAAGGATTAACCAGAAAATTTAGCTAAAAACTATTTATGTGCATTATGCACCAGTGCCCACAATAACCCCAAAATTACAGTAATAAATCCTGTTTTGCGCCAATTTTCACATTTTCTAGAATTTTCCTGACCTGCATTTAGCTATGTTGTCTTTTTATATTGTTTTGTTGTATTGGAAATGATGAATTTAATTATCAAATGTGACCATGGTTGTGTGGAACTGGTATTTAAAAGTTAAATCTACGTTTTATTTAGGATCCTACATTATGCTATAAGAAATCAGAAATCTTATGATGTACTATTTAAGATTTTATGTAGTTTACTTTTCTAACTTTTGTTTAGCAAATGTGTGTATTTGGATTACAATGCTACAACTCCTCTTGATTGTGAAGTTCTTGCTGCAATTAACCAAGCTCTACATGTTGCTTGGGGCAATCCAAGTAGCTCACATGAAGCAGGTATAGTATTATAATGTGACTTCATTGCACCTGTGCATCTGTTACTATTTGCTTGAACTATGCTTTATTCTTATCGATAGTTGCTAATTTTTTACATATGATTGTTGTAAAATTAACCCTTTGACTGGCAACTGCGGGTCAACCTGCACTGTTGGTAGCAGTTGTAGGACAACTGCGGGTTATCCCGCCATGCATTATATTCTTTTCCTTAGATAATTTATTTAACGCTATAGCATAGCTAGAACTAAAGTCAAGAGCATTTTACAAATGTTCGTAAAATATGCGAAATAAATTCGTCTTGAGGGCAGTCACAAATGCCTCGAAGGATGTAATTGATGTCACTGAAGTGGGAAGAGCATTCCAGAGAAGAGGGTTGCCGCGGGTCACGAATCTTTCCCCCAGCATCACCGTCTTGGACGGAGGAGGGACATAAAGGTGAAGTCCATTGTTTGGTCGCAGCTGTTTCCGACAGTCTGACGACATTGGCCGCCATATGAGCGCAGAAAGATACTCCGGGCAGAGAGGATCGTTCAGTGCTTGGAATGTCAACGTACAACGTTTATAAACTATACGCTCCGAGATCTTCAGCCAGTGTAGCCTTTCCTGTAGTAATGGAGTCACATGATCCCTCCATCTCGCGCTAAAGATCAATCGGGCCGCAGCGTTCATGACTGATTAGAGACGGTCCAGCTGGTAGTCCGGAAGCACGAGGAGAATGCTATTGCAATAATCCAACCTGGATAGCACTAGTGCCTGGACTACGTGGATCGCTGCTGATGTAGAAATGTACAGTCAAATCTCTGCGATCTTGCGCAGCTGAAAGTAGCAGGCACGAGTTACGGAGCTCACTTGGCTGGCGAAGGATAGAGTCATCAAGAATTACACCCAGAAGGTGTACCTCCGACTGAAAATGAATCCAGCAAAAACAGACTTAATGTGGTTCAGCTCTTCTTGGAATCAGAATAATTTTCTACATCATGATCTTCACATCAAAGATGCAAACATCTTTGCATCAACGCATCTACGAAATCTTGGGAATAATATTTGACTCAAAGCTGTCGTTTGCTGCACACGTCTCCGCAACTGTCAGATCTTCATAATATTGCGAAGGCTCAGAGAAATACGAGAGTTTCTTCCTACAACTGAATTTGCCAGTCTTGTGACATGTTTTGTCATACCCAAAGTGGATTACTGTAATAGTCTTCTCTATGGCCTACCTGACTACAAGCTGAATCGCCTGCAGTCAGTACTGAATGCAGCTGCAAGACTTGTCTTTGGTGCTGGACGTCGTGACCACATCACCCCACTAACTCACCGACTTCACTGGCTCAAAGTTCGATAGAGAATTGAATACAAACATTCTCTTCTTGCATTCAAGTCCATAAACCAGATTGCTCCAGAGTATCTTCAGGAGTATTTCATACCGACAACATCACGAAAGTTTCAACTGTCCCTGAGGTCCGATGCTCAAAGTCTTATGAAGATACCTCACTGTAAAACATCACTCGGTTCCAGGTCATTTGCAGTGTCAGGGCCAAAGACACGGAACGATCTACCGATAATTGTAAAATCATCCTGTTCTCTTACATCATTTAAGAAAAATCTTAAGACTTATTTGTTTAGAAAATCTTATTCTCTTTTGCCTTAGATTGTTTTCCATTCATATTTTTGCTGATGACTCTTATTTTATTTATTTTTATTGGACTCTGTAATGTGCCCTTGCTCCTGACATTTTGGTAATATTTTTTTTGTCTTGAGCCATCCTCGGTACGAGGGTAGACCGCATCTTGAATGACAATTCTCCATTGATTTCTGTTGTCTGTCGTTCAGATCTCCATTTCCATTGTCTTTCCAGTCCAGTGCATGATGTTATCAGTCCATCTGGTTCTGGGTTTGCCTTTTTTTCTTTTTCCATCAGTTGTGCTTTGTATCATTTCTTTTTCCAAACAGGTACCTGTCTTCCTCATGATGTGGCCAGAGTATGACAGTTTTCTTCTTTTGATAGACTCCAAAAGTTCTCTTCTAACGCCTCCCTTCTCTAATACCCATTCATTAGTTCTTTTTTCTGTCCCTGATGTATTCCGAATCTGTCTTAATCCTTTCATCTCAAATGCCTTGAGTCTTGTTTGTCTCTTTTTTTCAAAGTCCATGTCTCACATCCGTATGTTGCCACCGGCCAAACTAGAGTTTTCCATAGTTTGATCTTTGTTGTTATCGATATGTCGTGTCTTTTCTATAAATTTTGTAATGTTTTGTTGACTGCTTGACCTGTATCCAATCTGGCGCGAATTTCAGTTTCACATTCCGCATCTTCTGTGATTATTGATCCTAGATAAACAAAGCTTGTCGCCTGTTCTAGTTGTTTTCCATTAATACATATTTTGCATTGAGTTTGCTGCGGGACCATCTCCACTGGCTCCGTGTTCAACAGCGGATTGTCTTCAAACGCTGTTGGTTCACTTTCCGCGTACTTCATGACCCATTCTGTCCAGAATACCTTACTACACAGGTGCAGCGAACGACTGCGAACGAGCGGATGTCACAGCTCCGGTCGGGACAAACAATGAGACTGATGGTTCCCCCACCGTCGAAGACCCCCATGTTCAGTGAGAGGTCTTTTTTCAAGTCTAACCCAAATTAGATTATTGTAACGCCCTCTACTATAACTTTCTCAAAGCCTCAATCAACAAATTGTGATCAATACAAATTGTGTATTTTTTATTTAATCATATCATTGTTAAGTTGTTTTGACAATGTAGAAACAATAGTTAGAGTTAAGTCTTAGGTGCAGCATAGCAGTTATGGGAAATCTTAAAACTTCACAGATTTGTTCAATTTCAATTATTTATGAGTGATTTTATGCAGGCCATAATAAGAAATTTTGATTAATAACGGTTATTTAACTTTATTTTAGTGTTTTTGATAAATCATTACTAGGACAAATTAATTCAAGCTCCACAGTGCATTGCCGACTTTCTTACATGATGATAAGATAACTTGTGGTGCAGGGTCTTGGCGACGGCTGTGGCGGACGAGTTATCTTGGGGTGCATGGTAAAAGGGTTAAGTGTGGGCGATATACTGGTAGTTTCATTTTCAGGAGATATGTTCAGTGAAATATTTTAGAATTTTGCTGGGTTCCAAAAACATGGCAAATTTCTTCTTTATCTAAAGCTGTCTATTAACTAGTATTACTGATTAATTACCAGTAATTGCAATTTCATTGAACTTATATTTGTGATATGTTTCCTGAGGGATCAACGCAAAAACTGTTATCAAAGAGTCAAGAGATCAGGTTGCCAAGATGATTGGAGCTTCTGCAGAGGGTTAGTTAGTAAAAAGTTGAAAGGCATAGATGATATGTTCACAGTATTTGCAACAATTCTAATTTTAAATGGTTATATTATTGTGATGCAACAGTTTTGTATTGATTTAGAAATTGTTTTTCATAATTTCATTACAATTTTATCATTCAGAAATGAAATTGAGAGGCATCTGATGAAATCTACTGCTATTGATATGTAGTAAAACCTCGTTATCTCGCCCTTCATTATGCCACCAAACTCGCCTCTCGCCATGCGTAGGTCTGGAACGGATTTTCCACCATGCATTCTACGTCAATAATAATAATGTGCATTTGCTTATGCCTGCATAATAGGTCTACCGTACTGTAGCCTAGTGTTATGAATGAAGGATATATATATATATATATATATATATATATATATATATATATATATATATATATATATTAGGGCTGCAGATATTGACAATTAATTAATTAATTGTTAAAATTTTTTATCGATTAAATTTTAATATTTTTGTAACTTGTTTACTTGAATACCTAGAATACCTACTTAGCTCACTATATTTCTGTTTCGTTCAGACAGCAATGGCGAGTAATGAAAGCAATGCTGCAGTTAAGCATTTAAGGGGAGAGATGAGCAAGCACTTTTTTGTTTTTAGGCTAACTGCAGATGGCAAAGTAGACAATATGCAGAGTTGCAATGCAAGGAGATCAGCTAAAAGCTGTATGTAATTATTTTAATCGTTACCAGCCCTTATATATATAATTATATATATATATATATATATATATGCATGCAGTTTAACAATACTTTGGAATGGATTACTCAATTGACTTGCCCTCGTTATGTCGCCACCTCACCTCTTACCAAAATAGAACGCTGGACGGATATGGGAAGGATAATGGGGTACTGTAATTGTTTTGTATCGCCACCGCCACCACCAACCAACCACCACCACCACCACCACCATCATCAGGTCCTTTTTCCTTCATCTTCTGAAGTGGAAGAATAGATGATATGATTCCATTTGTCTCCATCTTCTCTGTTGATATATATATATATATATATATATATATATATATATAAAAAGAATATATATTTATATAAAAGTTTATATGTTTATAAATATATATATATATATCTATAATATTTAGATCCTTATCTGTATGTCTATCTGTTACCTTCAAGCGTTCTGATTGGTTGACTATTGGTAGACGATTTAGACCGTTTAGTCCTTACGTCGCGATGCGTTGGTGGGCGAGCGTTGACTATTGGTAGACGGTTTAGTCCTTACGTTGTGATGCGTTGGTGGGCGGCGTTGACTATTGGTAGACGGTTTAGTCCTTACGTCGCGATCGTTGGTGGACGATGTTCAAGACGACGTTGCTATTGGTAACAATTGTTCGTAGAATCGTAGTTTAACACGGTTTAGTCGAGTCATTGCAGCGTCAGAGGGCTGGGCGTGCGACGACGTTGCTATTGGTAACAATTGTTCGCAGCCTGAGGTAGTTGCGCAATTTTAACGTACATTTTAACGTACACAAAAAATACGTGTACAGCGTCACAAATGGCCACAGTTGCGTGATTTTAACGTACATAGGCCTAATTATTACGTGGCGCAGAGCTTGGCTAGGTAGCGATCATTGAAATGTTGTTCAGCATGAATTCAATGATTGGCTATTAGATATAGGTATTGGATTAGTATTATCCTGAACTGCGAGCGAAGCGAGCATCTTTCTAGTATATATATGTAAGGGTGCCCGTCAAAACTGAAGTTCTTAATTTCTATTGTGGTACCCTCCCATTTTGTTATGTGTTGTGAAAGAAGTTCCCTGTAATTTTTTCAGATTTTTAAAATCAAATTTAAAGGTTGCTCAACGGCTCTAAAGTTATCAGATTTGTATATTGAGGACAATTTTTGCACATGGAAATTCCATATAAGTTCTTCGACAGTTAAATGCATACTTTTAATACTGTGAGGCACCAAGTTAACAATTAAGTTGTTGCAAATATTTTTAAGAACTAGAAGATTCAATTGCCTCCAAGAAAATTATCCATTCCCATTCCATTAAGCCAATGCATCTCAAGTCTCTAGTGCGGACTGTGGAACATCAACTTTGGCACCGACAAACAGCGACTTTCTTGCCTCTGGATACTTTGCTCTCTGTCTTGATACAAGATACTTTACTGTTCTTTATTTGTTGCAATACTGTATAGTTGTGAGAGTCTGTATCAGTTTGACAGCTCACCCTATTCTGCCATTTACAACTGCCAAACTGTTGAGGTATTTTTTGGCTACCTGAAACTTATCACGGTTTTACCAGTTGTCTGGTTCTGCTAGTGTAAGGAAATCAGCATTGAGGTCAAGAGTATTAAAGAAAGACATAGTATTACTTATAACAAAGCCGCTGAGTTCTTTTTCAGCAATGGTACTGGGCTCGAACTGAATTCCTTTAGGTGTTTGTGTTTAGTAAGTGCATTGCTCATCTTTCGTTTGATGTGGCTGCTAACAGTGTCGGCAAAAAATGCAAAGGCTATTTACTTCCTCACTCAAGTACCATGTAGGTATGCTGATCCGCAGCATCGGAAATGCCCTCGTTCAAAGCCACATAGTATTTTGCTATCTTAACAAAAGCTCCGGTCATTGGCAGGAACAGCTGTTGGTCTTGAACATAATGTCCAGGCTTTTGCATGCAACAGGCGTCCAAAAGGCTCATCTCCTTCAGTGCAGTTTCGTCACGTGCTGTTAGTTTGAACTGCTCTATAAAATGCATCCACACTTTTACACAGTACAGCATCTTGACCATCCACTGGACTCTGTACATAGATCTGGGTGCCATAAGTCGTGAATAAACCAATATCTAGACCAGAGATGATCGGCCACAACAGTCTCTAAAAACATCACCAACTACTACTTCTTGCACTTGAAGTTGACATGCCAAATGCAAAAGGTTCTTGGTAAGCATGGTCTCTATCATGACACAAACTCCACTTCATATGCCAGCATTCAAAGCTGTCAAAGCATATGTCTTTCACGTGACTTTGAATGCCCATTCTGTAATCATTGTTGTATAACTGCATTGCTCTGGTACATATAGGTAGGTGTGGGAAACCAAGTACCTGTTCCACTTGAAAACTTGATACCAAGATTGGCAACATATATCAACTTTTTCACAGCCTACAGTATCTGGCAACAGTTTGGCCTCCCAGTGTACTACTCAAGGTAAGGATGGCTCAAAATTAGATTTGCCAGCCTTTGCCATCTGTTCATAAAACTGTAGTCAAGTTATTCTAATTACTTTAAGTAGATTACCGTACACGCTGATCTAAAATGTAATAATGCATTCCATAATTTCATTTCATAATATAACAATATTTTGCCAAGAATATGCCTACTACAAACAATGACTGCATCGTACACTTAACCTAAAATTTGTACTATCGCTCATATGATTAACAATAAGTGACAAAAAATACTATACACACTGGTTGTTGGTAATAAAGACATGATAATTTGCTAAATAATTAATTAATGAATTGTATATTAACAAAGCGTGCTTATTACAGTTTAATGCTTATAAGTACTAACTGGTGTCAGTACTAATTTGACAGTTAATAATTTATTCTAAATGTTGTCTGTAAAAAACATGGTAATCATAGAATATTATATATTTTTAAAATATTCAAATAAATAAGTATCAGATGTCAATGACATTGAGCATTGAGCAATAAAAGTTGCACAACAAGCAAGTTTTAGAAAATTCGCTAAATGGCATTTTCAGTAAACTTTCAACATGTTGAGCGACCAGTAAATGTTGTCATAAAGAGCTGAAATTTTGCACTGTTGCTGCTCTTATGAGGGGTGACAAGTTGAGGGGGTACCACATTAACATTTCTCAACTTCAAATTTTTACATTGGTTTGGCGGGCACCTATATATATATATATATATAATATATATATATATATATATATATACAGTAATACCTCGTTATCCTGCCCATTTCCGTCCGGCGTTCTATTTTGGCGAGGGGCGGGGGTGGCGACTTAACGAGGGCAAGTCAATTGAGTAGTCCATTACAAAGTATTGTTGAACTGTATATATATATATATATATCTTACCTTCGTCGCTGTCTTCCACTCCCTCCCCACTCCCTCCATCCCTCCCTCTCTCCATATTATATATATAATTATATATATATATATATATATATATATATATCCATTCATAACAATATAGGCTACAGCGCGGTAGGTCTATTTGGCAGGCATAAGCAATTGGACAGTTCAGACCAGCATTGTTACAATAATTATTCAAAAGGCGTGGAGGCCTATGGAATAGGCCTACGAAATTCCGAATAGTAGCCTGTCTTTGAGAAGTTAAACGCATGGATTCCACCCTATACGTTTAACATCAATTCCTCTCTCTTCCTTTGTTTCTTTCTCTCCCTCTACCCCTTCATATCTGTCTCTCTTTATCTCCCTCTCCTGCTCTTGCCTTTCTCTTTGATGTGTGCGCCAATATATAACAGCCGGCGGCCGTATTACAACACGTTAGCTCTCTTTACTTCTCTCCCTACCTTCATCGCTCTCTCTCTCTCACACCTCCCTATCCCTCCCCCCTCCCTCCTCCGTCTCTCCTCTCCGTCTCTTGCCCCTTAGTTGCGGGCAATTGACTTTCTGAGGAATGCCGACACCCAGTCAGATATAGGGAGATGGTGTGGACAGATTTCCTCCATATAATTGTTCCCATTGGCGAGCGAGCGGGGGAGGTTTCATGGGTGGAAACACGGCTTTCGTTATACTGTACATAACAGTACCCTGTACAGTGTACAGTATAACGAAATCGATTCATTGGCATTGCACCTGAGCTCGTGGCAATGGCGAGATAAACGAGGTCAAATTACATAGGACCAAACCCAATGCCTTGATGGCGAGGGCGAGAGGCGAGGATGGCGGCTTTTCGAGGTAGAATGCAAGGCGGGAAATCCGTTCCAGACCTATGCATGGCAAGAGGCGAGTTTGGCGGCTTAACGGGGGGCGAGATAACGAGGTTTTACTGTATATATATATATATATATATATATATATATATATATATATAGGTCTCGGAGGACGGCGCTCATGGGCTCTCATGCCATCTAGGTCCAGGTCGTGTCCCCCGACACTGCTTGCTGAACGACCTAGTTCAGAGGGCCTTGGTTAGGGCTGGGATCCCTTATATCAAGGAGCCGCCTGGTCTCTGCCGAACAGATGGGAAAAGACCAGACGGCATGACTCTGATCCCGTGGCGGACAGGGCGAAGCCTGATCTGGGATGCAACCGTGGCAGACACAGTTGCTCCCACGTATCTGCCAACCACAGCGCTCGCAGCAGGAGCCGCCGCAGAAGCAGCTGCGACCAGAAGGAGTTCAAAATATCAGGCCCTCTCATCCACCCACATCTTCTTGCCGCTGGCATTTGAGACATTTGGCCCCATCAATAACGATGCCCTCTGCTTCATCAAAGATTTGGGTCGACTCATTGCCCTTCAATCCGGGGACAATAGAGACGGAAACTACTTATTTCAAAGAATATCCGTCACGATTCAGCGTTTCAACGCCATCGCATTCCGAGGAACATTTCCAAATCTGCAACCGAACGAGAGCTAGCACACTAATTTCATGTCTCCGGACAATTTTTTTATCATAAGTCCCTCGGGAATGAAGTACCGAGGGCATAAAAAAAATATATATATATATATATATATATATATATAAGGTTTCCGGTTCCGGCGCCTATACGGCTGCCAGCACGCGTTTGTACGTGCCACTGATTCGTCATCATTCTCTGTATTTTCTGATTTTTGTGACTGGATTTTACGCCAATCACAAGGACTGCATTCCACTCATCAGTTTTTCCTAAGAGTTACTCGCCATCCTTCACTTTTTTTACGTCGTCCTGGTAGCTTCAAGTTGGTCGCCGCCGCTGTCGAGGCTCTGCCAATGGCTGCCATTGAAATGGCTGCCGCGTGACAAGTCAACGGGACTGCACGATTGACTGTTGTTCCAGACTTCGCTGGAACATTCATCAACGTCTGATTTGCTGATTATGATGGCGAACTATCCTCCAGCGGAAGACCGCTTCGGAATTCGCCGTCGGATCGGATGTTAGTGTCCGCAGAACAAATTCCTCCATCTCGCGGGTCTACAACATCATCTTTCCGCTCCTTGCTAACGTGTTTTTACAAAAGGACCACTTCTCATGGACTCAACGCCAGTTTCTTCATGGCAGCGAGTTCATTTTGTCATCCGAATGGATTGTTAGCATTGCCATTTTGACCTTCATTGACACATTAGCGCTGTCAAAGCGCTTTTGATTTGTGTATTAACTATGTTATGGCACTATAAAAATCATCCAGGATAATAATAATAATAATAATAATAATAATAATAATAAAAGAATATATATATATATATCTTCTCTGTCGTTTGTCCACAGGCCCATCAACAGAAACTCCAGGCTCCTGGTTAGAGCAGTCGCAGGCCCCTATATAATCTTTAGGTTTATTTATGAGAAATAGTTTAATAAAAGAAATTATAAAAAATGAAAACGGGAAGCTGCAACAGTATGATAATATGATGGTTATTATAGGTGATGACCCTTTTTGCTTGTCAAGACTTTGGCCAGATCTCCCTGATGTCATCCCTGTTGTGTGCCTTCTTAGTTGCCCAGGGGCCTCACAGCTCCCCGACTCATCTGATCATATTCGGTTGCAAGATCATTCAGTCATAAATATTGTAAAAGGTATAAGGTACATTTATTTTTATTATGGACTTGTCTCGGGCCCCCTGGGGATTGCCGAGAAGGAAAGACAGTTTTCGTTCCTAGTAGCTTTTGTTTGGTATTAGATGTTTTTAACACCTCTTCATTTGTTCTTTTTTCCCGCCAAGATATTCTTTGGATTGTTCTTAAACTGAACATTTCAAATGCTTCTAATCTTTGACTGATCTTTTTCTGTATGGTCAAGCTTTCACAGCAAATAACTGCTAATCTTGCATCTAGTGTTCACTTGAACTATGACAATAGATTGCTCTTGTTTTGACACTCAGCTTTACTGTGGTTGTTTTGCTGATGTTGTTATTATTATGATGCAATGTTCCATGTCATACTTTCCATCACTCTTTTCTTAGTTTTTATGCTTGTGTCGTTGTTCTTCCAGATGCTTTTTATTATTATTACTGGCATTTCTAAAGGACAAGTTTGCAGTGCAGCTAATGTTGCTTTGCATTGCCTCTCTGCTTTTACCTAATCGGGAGGCGATTTGATTTGATTTCCATCATTGCTGATGATTGCTCCCAAGTAGATGAATCTTTCCACCTGTTCAAATGTTGTTTTTATATTACATAAACATAATTTAGAGTTTTATGTTTGAGATGAAACTTGCTTTGTTTAATTTGATTAAAGAGATCATATTTACTTCTGGAGGCACTGAGTCTAACAATCTTATTCTAAATTCTGCCATCAAACATTTTTGGAATTCTTATGCCAAAAAGACTTCTGAAGGAATGATCACAAATGATTCAGTTCGACCTCACATTGTATCATCGAGTCTTGAACATGACTCAATAAAACTGGTCTTAGAACATTTTCAACAGGAGAAAATTGCAGGTCAGAAACTTTTGCTTTATTGCATCTATTGTTCACCTTAGCTACAACAATATATCACTATTGTTTTGATGCTGAGATTTATTGTGGTTGTTTTTGCTGCTGCTGTTTGTTGTTGTTGTTATTATTATTATTGTTATTATTATTATTATTATTATTATTATTATTATTAATCTTTGCTTTCTGCCAGCTCATCAGTGGCAATAGCTAGACACAAAATGCTTCCAAGAAGTTCTATCTTCTGTCAATCGTCTTCCTTCTACTATTGAAATTCCTTTCATGTTCATATCTTCTCTGATGTCCATCCACTTTTTCCTGGGCCTTCCTCTTCCTTTATTTCCTTCTATTTGAGTGAAGAGTGCCTTGTATGGTAGTCTCCTTTCATCCATTCTGTTGACATGTCCATACCAATTGAGTCATTTTCTTCTAATTTTGTTGATAATTCTCAATTATAATTGTATCATTTAGGTTGAGACATTGCCTAATGTATTCGTTTTTTTTATCTTTTGTAGCCAGGTTACTGCAAGGATTCTCCATAAGTGTCATTTCGACCACCAGTAGCCTCCTTTCATATGTTTCTTTCATGCTCCATGTTTCTGCTCCATATATAATTTGCGGGACTACTATGGTGTTGTATATTGTGACTTTTGTGTTTATGTTTATGTCCTTGCTGTTCCAGACTTTTTGTAATCTCCCCATTGTTTGCAGTCCTTTGGCGATTTTTTGTTTTATGTCTTCTTGATGACTTCCATTACTGACAATTTCTCCTCCAACATAGGTGAAACTTTAGACTTGTTCTATTGTTGTGTTATCTAATGCTATTTTGATTTGAGCTTTTCCCTTTCTGCTGACTGCCATGGTTTTTGTTTTCTTTGGGTTGATAGTTAGTCCAAATCTTTTGCTTGTTAGATTGACTTCATTGGTCAGTGTTTGAAGATCTGATTTGTTGTCTGTTATCAGGCTGACATCGTCTTTATGATTATTATGCAATAATTATGCAATAATAATTATGATCATTACAATTATTATTATTATTAGTGCTGTTCAATGATTAATTTATTTAATTGCAACTACCGATAATCATGCAATTGAAAAAATTAATTATGATTAATCGCATTTTCTTCAGCAACATTATTCTGGCCTCGAAGTAGTAATTATATTTAAATAAAGAAACAATGCACCAGTTGCAGAACAGACTTTCAGAATTTCAACTAGTAGGCCTATAGACATTTATTACCGATAATTATTATTCCTAAAAATCTTCTTCTTTATGTGTCATCCTCTGTCAAAGGGTTAACAGTCATTTTCCTTAAAATCTTATCTTCTGCCACTCTTTTTAGGGCTCCACAGTTCTTAGTGTTTGTCTAGTCAATGATGTCGTCCATCCAGCTTCTTCTCGGTCGCCACCTTCCCTTTATTCCTTCTATTCTACCTTCCATTATTATCAATGGTAGGTCTCCGGCTGACCCTATCATGACCAATGTTCCTCTAATTTTTGATGTGGGTGTGCAGAAAAATGAAGGCGTGCGCAGAAAAACAGGATATGACAGTTTAGTGAGCGGTCATAGAGTCATACATTTACGAATGTTAACAACTCTATTACATGCCTTTCTTAAATATGCTAAATTAGACATTTTGCACAGGCTTAAGCCTTGTTCCATTACGTCAATATGTCAATGAAAATGTTGTTCAACTTACTTTACATAAATGAGGATGGTAAAGTGCTACACATAGGCCCTATATGATTTATAAAAACTGCAAATAAAATTAATATAACTTGAAATTTAGAGCAAAACAGTACTTAATTTACTTTGTTCGTTTATTGATGGATTTCCACGTCTGTGTGTGTGTGTGTGTGTCCGTGTTCCAATGCTTGTAAGCCGCATTTAAATCAATAGTGTTTCCCGATGAAAGATAGAATTGTATGTGCATCAAATTATCCAACTGATTTACTTGTAGCCTGTTTCTAGATTTAATTTTAATTGAATTCATTCGGCAAAAGCCGCGTTCGCATTCTGCACTCGATGCTTGGACTAATGGGCGTCCGGAGGGGGATGCAAGAGGGTATTTGCACCCCATGGGAAAATTGTGAAGTTAGGAAAAAAGCAAAATTACCAAAAAGTAACCTATAGTACTTAGTTAAAGTATGAATTTATATAAGAATCTGATGAACTTGCACCATCTGGAAATTTTTTGCATATATTTTGTCAAAAGACCCTGTTTTACATTCTCCTGGAAAATTTTCTGTGGACGCCCATGCTTGGAACGTGCCACAAATGTCCAGCAGAATCGACAGCTCTTTCATGTCTTCATCCTTCATGACATAGGTTATGACACGTCAGTGAAAGTTTAAATTGATCCCGTTATCACCTTTTCCACAATCAGAAATTTGAAGTCATCATATTGTTGACCGATCTTTGTTTGAGAAAACACTTTCTTGACAGTTTGGTATAACACTTGAAAACTTTCTTATGAGTTTGTTCAAACTGTCTTTGCCAAATTCAAAACTTAATCTTTTGCAATGGCGCAATAGTCAAATGCTTGCCAATCCATTGCCAATTCTTTGTCTGGAAATCTGTTCTCAAGGTGGCTACATAAAAGTTCAACAAATCTAAGAATTGCAGCCTAGTTATTATTATTATTAGCTAGACGATTTCTATAGTGCAATAAGCATGGCAAAAGTGGCCAAAGACAAGAGCGCTTTACAAAACTACGAATATCCGATGGTGAATAAGTAAGTCTTAAGATTGCGTAGAAAAATTCCAAGAGAGTCAGAGTTTGTGACAAAGTCCGGTAGTGAGTTCCACAGTCCTGGATTGCCCCGTGTAACCGACCTGTCCCCGAACTTAGCCGTTTTAGACGGGGGAGGCACAAGCAGTTTGATGCGACTTCCAGATCTTAGCAGCCGACGTCGTTCCAGTGTCGTGGTCCGCTGTAGGAGGGAGGCAATGTAGTCCGGACAAGTGGGGTCATGTAACGCCCGGTAAGTTAGCAGGCATCGCTTGTAGACGATCCGCTCCCGTATTGGTAGCCAATGGAGTTTGTCGCGAAGCAGCGACGTGATGTGAGCGTTCCTAGTTGCCATCACGATCAATTGAATTAAGAACTTCCTTCACTGCGTCACTCCAATGAACTGTTTCCCAAGATACTGCAATCTTATTTTACATATTTTGGCCTTTACAAACTTAAGCGCTTCAATAGTGGGCCTGGGGAGACTGCGGAGGTTTGCGGCCAGTGCGCGGGGGATTTTCAGCAGCTGCACGCCACACAGCTTAGATGGAACATTGCTTTTATGATGGACTCTGGATTCACAGCCTGATGTCTTCTTGCAGTCTCAGCCAGAAGGTATGTTGCATTATGGTTGCTAATATTGGCTTGATCAATGATCAAGTGCTGCACTCATTGATGAAAAACATTGACAGAACTTAATTACAAGTTGGTAGTTTTATTCCATATAGCATTTCTGAAACTGGGCTAATCAACCAAATTATGTTGGCACTACATGTCATTGCTGAAGTACTTGAAAAAGTAATTTCTGCCATACTTTAAGTGGATTACACACTGGTCTAAAATGTCTGTTGCTTGATTTCATTTCATATTACATTAATATTTAGCCATGAATATATGATGATGATGCCTACTACAAACAATAGTTGCATCACACAATTCATGCATTATCTGAAATGTGTACTGCAATCCTTATTATATTATTAACCATAACTAGCGATTGCAATCCCAGTTGGTTATCCCGATGCCTTAATTCCAGGATTGATGTTGCAGGATCCTGGTCGTTATTTTGATTCTGTAATCCCTTGATTGATGTCGCAGTATCTACCAACGTTTCGGGAATTGGCACTGAGGAGATAGTTTACATAACTATGCTAACTCCGCTATAGAACTCTAGTTCTCTAAAATATCTATGCTGACGCAATTGTTGAAGTCACGTGACTAACGCTGTATGCACATTGTGTCACTTTCGTGTAGTGGAATTTTCTTACTTTTTTCAAAATAATTTCTGATTATAATTTGTAAAATGTCAAATAAAATGAAGGAATTTGCCTTTCACAAAAGTGAAGGAGCATGGGAATATTTCTTGCACGAATGTGCTGGTCAATGTGCCCAGTGCAAGACACGTACATCTGTAATCAGAATGGTTGGAGGTTCAATGAAAGGACTCCATGAACTGTTGTAGCAGTTAAGCAGCCGAGCATGCTGGATAAATACAGGTTTGTGAAATCTGATGATCTTTCTATGCCATCTACCTTGGCATGCATGGCTGCTTGTGATGGTATTCCACTTCTGATGTTCACAAAATCTAAAGATTTGTGTGTAGCTTGCATACTTTGGGCTTTGGTGAAATTCCAAAATCCCCTAATAGTAGGGCTGCAAAAGTTAACGATTAATCGACCCATCACTTACTTACAAATGTACCGGAAGTAAAAAAGTAAAAAAAATGGCAGCCGAGAAATATAAACAAATTTCATGCTACACCGTTTTGTGCATACCAGCTACCTCAGTTCCATGTGAACGATTGTTCAGCTCGGCTGGATATATTGTCAATAAGACCCGCTCATCACTTGAACCAAATAATGTCAACAAACTTGTCTGTTTGCGTAGTTGGTTAAATGATGACATATAAAGGAGACGTTCCAGGGTTATTTAGATTTTCGACAAGTACGTTTAAAAAATGTTACTTATGACACCATAAATTTTAAATTTTGGCTTTAATCAAAATTAACTATTAATTAATCATTAATTTTTAAAAAGTTAACTATTAAATTTAAATTAATCGTTAGTAGCATAACCTAATAGTATTCATAAAATTATCATGGATCATTTAGGCATGAAGCTCGACATTGTGAAGTAGTGGATAATAATAATAATAATAATAATAATAATAATAATAATAATAATAATAATAATAATAATAATGACTCAGACAATGGCCAATTGATCAGTGACAAGAAGTTGAAGCTAGATCGCTGGAAAGAATATTATGAAGGACTTCTTAACAGACCACCACTGCCACTGCATAATAATGACTTAGTTACCTCTGCTGTGGAGGCGGATCCTACAATTAATGTTGACCCTCCCACTGAGCATGAAATTGCGGCTGCCATCTGGAGATCTAGAACCGGGAAGGCACCGGGTGTCTGTGGCATTAGTACAGAAATGCTCAAAGCAGGAGGCCCAACATGCATCACTTGGCTGTCACTTCTTTTGTAAGGTCTGGGACAGTGGTAAAGCACTGGAAGAAAGACATTATCATTCCATTCTACAATAGCAAGTGCAGTCATTGGGAATGCAGGAATTACCGTGGCATTACACTGCTGTCAGTTCCAGGAAAGATCTTCACTTCAATCCTCCTTTCATGGGTCAAGGACTGCCTTTTAAGCTACAGATGAATTGAACAGAGTGACTTCACTCTAGGCCATTCTACAGTTGACCGTATTCTGACATTGAACCTGTAGACCCAGACAAGGAGGGAGTTCCGTCAGCCTCTGTGGATTAGGCTGTAGATGTTAAGTCAGCACTCAACTCCGTGGATCATTCTGCACTTTGGAGATAGTTGCTATCTCTGGGTCTTCCTCAGAAGGTAGTCGATCTGATGGAAGATCTGTACATCAAGACAGTCAGTGCAATACGCAGTGATGGCCTGCTCTCAGAATGGTTCCAGGTCAATACAGAAGTCAGACAGGGATGTAGTATTGCCTCTGACTTGTTCCTTACACCATTGGATTACATCTTGAATAAAACAATGCACCGCGGCTTCGCAGGGTCAACCCTTGGCGACGAGGTTTTCACAGATCTAGACTTTGCTGATGACATGGCTAATCTGGCTGAGATGCTTGAAATAATTACCCTTTCTCCTGATATTCTCAGAGGCATGCCTATTTGGCCTTGAGGTCAACTGATCCAAGACCAAGGTCCAATCAATTGATGTCCAGGGTATATGCCCTTCAACCGTAGTGGTGGCTGGAAACCAGGTGTAGGTAGTGCAGTCTTTCAGCTACCTGGACTCCCTGTCTGACAGATTAGGAGGCAGTGAACCTGAAGTCTTCCGATGGATTGCCATATCGCGAGTGCTTCAATTCTTCAATAGATTCAGTTGGCACTCAAGTATCTGGCTCCAGACCAAGATCTACCTCTACCAGGTCTACTGTACTTTCGCACATATAAGATGCATGTTATACGATTTTTTCACGCTTTTTCACCTTTTTTAGCCCCCCAGGTGCATCTGCAGTTTCGACAGCACCGACAGGCAGTACTTCAGACACATCGCTACATCAGCCGGCTTTTCTAGCACCATATATTAATTCCACCCATACCGATTTAACGAATGACTTATTGGTACTGGGTTACTAAATACTCTGCATGCGTAAAAGCAAGATCGCCTTCACAGCGTCATCAATACTATTATAATCATATTGATAATGCCAATACCGTTACTGTGGTATTACCATAGTAAATGTCCCCGTCCCCGCGGTTTTACCACATGACAGGAACCTGTTACCGCGGTAATACCGACTTTTTGACCAAATTGTCCCCATTACTGCGGTAATTACCACTCTTACCTTGTCACTCTCTAATGGACACTAGGGTGGTTCACAGTTGCATGGGGAAAAATAAAGTTAAAGCTAAAAATCTGGGTACCCTCTACTTTTGTTCCATTAGGTAATTGTAGTATTCTGATGCAATTTCAGCTGTCCATTCCAACTGGAAGGCAGTGCTCAATGACCACAAAGATTCAAAAAATGTTCCCTTTTATAGCAAATACGGAGATTTTAAGTTATTTTAAGAAAATAAGGCAAATAACTGATTAGTTATGTCAAAAATCTTTTTATATATAAGAACAAAATGTCGTTTTATTTTTGTGCTTGAACAATAATATTGTTTAAATGTTCAATACATATCCAATGGTAACACTATCCATCAAGTTCGTCAAGCTTCCGAGCAAAAACGGATCTACAGCCGGTTAACAGTAAGAGCATCAATGACTTGGTTCTTTGTTGCCTCAGTAGGCACTGCCTTTCGGTTTGCCTCAACAACCTGAAGCAAAAACTGCTTCTCCTCCTCATCATGGGTATGAAGAGTGTTGAATTCTTCAAAAAGTTTAACACCTCTCTCTGCGGTGTCGTTGACAACTCTTAGCTCCTTTATTCGATGCTTTCCTTACTGGTAAGCTTCAATGTCATTCCACTGGCCAGGAGGAAAGGAAAGAAACGTATTATCTATGCCCATCTGGGTGAGCGTCTTTTATGTCCGAGTTGTAGCGAAGTCTCCAAAGACAGCTCCTTCATTCAAAATCACCGGATCACCTCGTACTTTCTGCTCTCCGGGCTCCTTGCTCAGAGCACATACCAGTTTTTCCTTGTCTTCAACTAGGTTCCCTGTCACTTCCTGGACCGTCACTTCCTGGACCGTCACTTCCTGGACCGTCACTTCCTGGACCGTCATTGTAAATGGAAGTAAATAGGTATATAGGTAGGTAGGTAGGTATTTTGGGGGCTGTCCATTGTGTCAACAATTTTTGGGCAGTTTTTGACCCCTCCGCCCAGTGTAGGTGGTAAAAACATAACCGTAACCGTAATCCAACGATTCAAAATTTGAATAGTTCTAGTCTGCGTCACTGGTCCACTGCTTACTCAAACCATTGTAAGGAAGTAAGTAAAATATCTCGAATTTCTATATTATATATTCTAAGTAAGTAATTCTAAGTATTATTGCAGATCACAACGATTTGTATATCATAGTGTATACACTTGCTTACATACACATAACAGATAGAACATTAGGAACGGTCCAGGAAGTGACGGTCCAGGAAGTGACGGTCCAGGAAGTGACGGTCCAGGAAGTGACGGGACACCCTTCAACTACAACTTGCTCAGAGAACAGGGCAAGACCAACAGTCTCATCAGACAAGTACCACAGATGTCGTTCGAGAACAGACTTTGCAGTCTTACCAATCTGTGGATCAATTCGTTCAAATTTTCCAAGATCAACCCACAGTTGCAGATCTGATCCTGGGGACTCAGCTGCCAGTGGAGCTGAAATCCAGGACTTGGTGTAGAGAAGAGCACCAAATAGCACAAATCTTTCAAGCCAATTTGTTTATGCCTTGGTGAGCTTAAATACATTTCTCTGGTCTCGGAAGAGAATGATTTTCATAGCATACAATATCTTTGCCATCCACCTTGCATGGTGAATTGGTCCTGGGGATCTCCAGTGAATTTGTGGTGGAGGACAACCTAGAATAATCATCGTCAGCTCAATGAGTTCTTGGTAATCGTCTCTGATCTGTCGCTCACTGCTAATCACATGTCTCAGGAATTGAACAGTTGATTCTTTGAAGCATTCGCAGTCTTCTCTTAGATCAAAACTCTGGAAATTATCGTGATCGATGTTTTCTCACACAGTCCCGAAGCATTTGAAAATGGGAATGTCTGGACCACTGGATGGGCCACAACACAATTTAAAATTTTTTGACAGAATAAGTTTCATCACATGGTGACGGCAAGCCAACCACATGAGCTCACGACCGATTTCCCTCTCAAGCAAGGTACATGCCCCATTCACATGACCTGTGTTTCCAGAGGTCGTATCAAAGCTCATCGCTTGCACTTTGTCCACCAGTTTCCACTTCTTCAGTTGGCCGTAAACTGCCTCTGATTCCTGCTTCCCAGTGCCTGCAGCCAACTTTGGCACACCAAGCAACTTGTCAGTTCCATCTCCTGAAACCAGCACTGGAAGGCGATTCACTTTTCCCTGTCCAAAAATTTGTGGGAGAATCTTACCATCCCAATGAACAACTAGTGGATAGTTGGGATTATACTCCATCACAGCTGCTTCAGCAAATTCCTTTCTAGCTTTCTTCCTTATTCGTTGGATGGTGCTTCGAGGCAGAGGAAGAGAAGAAGGGTCATGACCTAATGCAGCTGTAATTGGGATCATCAGCCGTACAGCTTCCCGATCGGATGTTTTGTTTCTATCTAATGCACCTGTGACATTCATATTGAACAGCACTCCTGCTGAAGTAACAACGACTTCGCTTTGTTTTTGTTCTCTTTTGGCTGAAGTCGGTTTGAATTCATCTGAACTGTCAGTGTCAGAAGTTTCAGCAATGTCAGTATCAATCATACAACATCCAGTGGCAGCAGCTGATGCAGCGAGGGCCTTTTCTCTCCGTGCTTCTAATTTCAGTTTTCTCTGTTCTTTTCACTCATTCATTTGAGTAAATTTCTTGTCTTCAGTATAAATGAACATCTTTCGCTCAGCCCTTTGATCAATGAGGGATTTCCGGTCTTCCTTGCGCATCAGCGTGCGCAATGTCAAAGAGTGAGTCGAGTTGATTGATGAATTCCTCTGACATCTTCGTTGAACCAGAGACTAGATGCTTTTCCGATGCTTTCCACCAATGGTGTTTCCGGTGACTGCTTCGTGCACCTTACACCTTGCACATGACCAATGCAGAAGTATTCCAGTGCACAGGCAAGGGCCAATATCAGTCAAAATTTGTGCCAGTAGATTGCACCTACCGGTATTTAGACATGTTGCAAAGTCTAAACCAGGCCAGGACCGTACCAGAGCCATGTGCCCTACAATTTTCAGCCCACCTAAACACTGGAAGCATCCTGTTGGAAGACCACATACTATCTGGTCAAGGACAATAGAAGCCGACATAGCTTCCCAAAACCTTGAACTCTTCACCGCCTTGAGGCAAACACAGGGCAGAACAAACTGGCAACGTATTGTGGAGAGGGGCATGCCATAGATTATTATTATTATTATCTCGACAATTTCTATAGCACTATAACATAGCTTGATGCCAGATTCAAGAGCACGTTACATAAATGGATGATGATTATGATGATTATGATTATGATGATGATCAAAAACTATTGCAGAGTTTGCAACCCGGAAAAAATGCTGGTACAAGATTCAGCATCCTCTTTGATGAATGGACATCCAGTCGAATTAGGAGGTAAACGAACGTTAATGTGCATGAAGGTGGTGTTACACTGTAGATATTGGAATGGGTGCAAGGGTCTTGCAAGGGTGCACGGGTCAATACCAGCAGACAGCTGCATTCACCTGCTAACACACAAACTGAATACATATGAGCTCAGTTTGAAAGATGACATTGTATGCATAGCGACCGATGAGGCTAGCATTATGACAAAAGTAGGAAAGTAGGTTTCCTGTGAACACAAATTTTGCTATGCCCATGGCACGAATTAGGATAGGCTTAGGAAGTAGTTGCCTTATGCAATAGATGTCCCGAATATGATAATGAGAAATTTTGCAGGCTGAGTTTATGTGACTAATGAAAGAGGGAAGAATCAAATGTCACACCAAGATTGTGAGCAGAAGTACTTCTAGGGACAACAGTGGAATCTCCTAGTACTACAGATTTCAGAGATGCATATTTGGTCATTTGAGTTGAAGTACCTAATAGCAAGAACTCAGTTTTTGATGAATTTAAAAGAAGCTTATTTGAATCCATTCATGACTGAATATTAGTGAAGGCAGTGGATAAAGTTTAAAGGGATGAGTTTGAAGAAGATTGATCAAAAGAGATGAAAATTTGAGTATCATCAGCATAAAGATGATAAACCACTTGAAGTTCATCAAGAAGTAAACCCAAAGAGGCTGTATAGAGAGGAAATAACAGAGGTCCAAGAACCGAGCCTTCAGGGACACCACAAGACAGATCAGTGGGAGTTGAGAGATTCTCATTTATTTATTTATTTATTTATTGACAATTTATATAGCGCAGTAGACAAGGCTAAGGCCTACAACAAGAGCGCTTAACACAGTTCATATCCAATATTAAATAAATGTGTCTTCAAATTTCTAATGAAAAGTCCAGCTGAGACTGCTCCAGTCACATTGTCTGGAAGAGAGTTCCACAGGGCGGGATTCCCCCGCGCGAATGATCTTTCCCCAAAGTTAGGGGTCTTGGACGGGGGAGGGACCGACAACTGCACTCTCCGACTGGACCTAAGAACCGATCTCTCGATCACAGTCGATCTCCGTACAAGTACAGTTAGATAATCAGGACAGAATGGATCGTGTAAAGCCCAAAACGTAAGCCAACAGCGCTTGTAGACAATGTGCTGTGGAACACGGAGCCAGTGGAGTCGATCTCTAAGGAGAGGAGGGACGTGGTCACCCCAGCGACAGCCGAAAATCACTCGTGCAGCCTGGTTCAGCACTGATTGTATGCGGTTCAGTCTAGTATCCGGAAGTCCAAGAAGCACACCATTACAGTAATCAATTCGTGTCAGTACCAGGGCCCGCACTAATTTGACAGCCGCACTCACTGGCAGGTACCGTCGAATTGACCTCACTCTCCGCAGTTGGTAGTGGCAGGAGCGTATCAGATTGTTAACGTGCGCTTCAAAGGATAGAGTCTCATCTAGGAGCACTCCCAGAAGATGTAAGCTCTCGGAGGGAGCAATGGCTGCATCTCCCACCACAAACGGGGCATGACTTAGCAAATGCCTTCTCCTGGGGGTGCTCATCCACAAAAATTCAGTCTTGGCCGGATTCAGTGCGAGCCGATTCTCTTCCGTCCACGTAACAATAGCTGCTATACAGTCAGTGAAACGAATCCGTAGTCGCTCCACTTCCGAGGGTAAGCATGACGAGTAGATCTGCCCATTGTCTGCATAACTATGCGGCGTAAGACCGAAAGCCTTGATGACGCGATGGACGTCCGCTGTATACAGTATAAATAACAAGGGGCCTAAGACTGATCCTTGCGGCACACCGTGTTGGACTCGACGCTCCGAAGACATTTGATTGTTCCACCACACTGCCTGTGTTCTATCGGCTAGATAGCTCTTGATCCAGAGAAGTGGAAGGCCGTCCAGACCGTAAGATATCTCCAGTCGCCGGGTGAGGATCTGGTGATCCACCGTATCGAACGCTGCCGAAAGATCGAGTAGGCAGAGAAGCGCTACACGTCCGTTCGAAGTCGCATCCGCCAGGTCATTAAGGATTTTTAAAATGGCACTCTCTGTAGAGTGTCCTCGACGATAGGCAGACTGCTCTGTAGGCATAAGCCCATTCTTGCACAGATGTCTCACCAGCCGCTTTTTTACGAGTTTCTCCAGCAGCTTAGAGAGAAAAGGTAAATTGGATACCGGTCTGTAGTTGTTGAGGTCGGACGGATCCAGTCCCGATTTATTATCACTGATTGAGTGCAGGGATGTAAATATGAAGAAAACCAATGTAAAGCAATGTCAAAGATTCCAAACCAATGTTCAAGACTATGAAGAAGAATAGAATGATCAACAGTATCAAGGCGGCAGATAGGTCAAGAAGTAAAAGAGCATTAACTTCCTCAGCATCCATAGCCTGAACAATGTAATCATGAACTGCCAACAGAGCCGTTTTGGTAGAGTGATATTTTTTGTAAGCAGACTGAAAAGGGAAGTACCATAGTTTGGACTAGAACACAAATGAGCATGTATTTGCTTAGCAACTATTCTTTCAAGAATTTTCGATAAGAAATTAAGATTAGATATAGGCCTATAGTTAGACAAGATTTCAGGAGAGAGAGAGATAGCTTTTTAAGTAGTGGGTGAACAACTGCATGGGCAAATGAAGAGGGGAAACACTCTTTGAGCAATGAGAGATTTATGAGGTGTGTTATTATTGGACCAAGTCATCAAAACAATCTTTGAGAATTTGAGATGGTAGGACATTGAGGGTACACTAGGGTTGCCAGATCTCCTGTATTTTACGGGAGCTCCCGTATTTCAGTCCCAGTCTCCCGCCTAATAATAATAATATTATTATAACTTGCTTGTAATATTGATTCACTACATGCAGGTGATGCAGTGCATTGAACACTGAACAGTGTTTATTGCTTTCTCCTAGTCTATACTCTTTAGTACTGTGGTGTAGTATAGCTCTAGCCATAATAATTCACAATGAACTGGACTGTAGAGTGGGTGTATTGATTGCGGAAGCAATCTCCCGTATTTCGACTTTGGATATCTGGCGACCCTAGGGTACACTGATTATGGTAGTTGGTGTTGTAAACATTATCTGGCAAACTTCATTTAGGGTGCTAGGTTTAAAGGAAAAAAAAGAGGAGTTGGTGGGGATATCGGAAAAGAGAAACCAGTTGAAGAAATGATCTGAAATTTTAGGCAAATGGTAGATATTTTATTGGAGTAAAATTGGCAGAAGACAGCTGGGAGTGATGATAAAGAGAAGGAACCAGGTGTGACATTTGACTTTTCCCCATGAAGAATGCTATTAGAGATTTTCAAAGTGGACGAGGATTAGAAGAATTTTGCATGACATGATTAGTTAAGTAGTTAAAGAAATCAATTTATGGACAATTTTGCATTGGTCCCTGAATTTCTGCCTGTCACTCGGTAGATGAGAAGACTTCCATTGTTGTTCCAGTTGGCTGTGACATCGCCTAGCTTCAGCAATGTCAGAATTGAACCATCGTTGAGGTGGTTGGGTTACAACTTTTTTAGTTTTAAAAGGAATAAGTGTATCAAGAATATTAAGAAGAACAGATGTAAATTGAGTTGCAAATTCAGAAGCAGTCTCTGCAGGATTAGTAAGTAATTCAGAGGTAGAAACAGCAGTCTTAAAAGCTATTAAATCAAGCTTAGACCATGGTCAAAATTTTGCTGTTTTATATGAAGGTGGCATCTTATGAGGGAAATCGATCTTAACAGACAAACCAATGTGTTGATGAGATTTTGGATATAATTGTGGAATTTCACCTAGTGGTCCAGGAAGTGCCCCTTATCACAAACAGGAAAGGAAACATGCTGACGGAGGTCAAAGGAAGTGAAAATATTTAAATGAAAAGAAAGATTATTTTTCAAATCCATATGAAAATTGAAATCTTCGGATATTATTAATTCAGAGAATGAAGAGATTATAATTTCCAATAGGGGCTGAAATTTAAAAAAATTCAAAATGAGACAGTGATTATATATTTTAAAATGTCATACGCTTGTTACCCGAATCAAGTACAGCCATGACAGTTTCAAAGCTTTTTTGATAAGCCATAGGTAAGGGCTTCTTAATTAATTTCAAATCAGATTTTAAAAGAAATGCAGTTCCTCCACCAAATCCAGTTTGGAAGACAGCATGGAACATCATGGGATTCTATGGTTGGTGCCTTCTATGGCAGCCAGCATGCGTTTGTGCATGCCATGTTTCGCCGTTGTTCTTCGCAATTTCTGACGCTCCGTGTGTGAATTTTGCGACGGAGATGAGGATTTCTTTCTTCCAGTCCGTCAGTTTTCTGAGGAGTTTTAGCCATCCTCTACTGTTTCGCGTCATTTTGGAAGCCTCAAGTCGGTCTCACCGCTTCGTGCAGGACGTCGCCATGTTGGCTATTGTTGTAGCGCCATGCGACTGTTATCGACTGTTGTTCCGGACTTCGCTCGAGCCTTCATCTTCACGAGGACTGCGTTCAGCTCTTCGGTTCCGACGTGTCTCGTGTCGTCCTCTACCTTTCCACGTTGTTCTGGAAGTTTAAGTCAGTTGCCATCCGTTGGGTGTGCGCCAACGTCAGCCGTATTGGCTTCTGCATGAAAATTTGGCGGCTTTGCGATTGGCTGTGGTTCCGGACTTCACTGGATTTTCCATCTTTGTCGGATTTGCCGATTTCAACGACGAACTATTCTCTTGCGGAAGACCGCTTCTTTTTGGATTTCACCGCTGGAAGCTTCTATGTGGAGAACTCTTATTAACAACTTGCGGACTTGTAACATCATCTTCCGTTCCTTGTTGGCATGTCTATGTGGCTGTTTTCCTCTGAAGGACCGCTTCTCAAGGACGTAGCACTGGACTTCTTCACGGCAGCAAAGTTCCTTCCATCATCAGAGTGGATTTTTAACATCGCTACCTTCTCATCCACTTTGACATGTCAGCGTTGTCAAAGCGCTTTTGATTTTGGTATTTTAAACTATGCGTACAGCGCTATACAAATTGTCCTGGAATAATAATAATAATAATAATCATGATTGTTACCTAGACCTAGGCCACTGGTCGTGAAACTGGGTTGAAGCAGGCTATTCAAAACCGTCTTTTATCCGGCCCACGGCATGAAATGAGGAACATGCGCAAATCTTCTAAAGGAATCTCTTTCTTGCCGTCTGTGTCATAGAGACATAGACTTTAATTATAACTTGCTTCAACTTTCAGCTATCCTATTCTTACCATAATATATAGGCTATGCTATTTCATTGACTCTGTCATTGCCAATTTCATGATTTCCTGATGGAAATTGAATCTGAGTTTCCAGACCTACTTACCAAACTTCAGTGAGATGGTTTAGCTGTGGGAAAGTCCTGACTTGATTTTTAATCTTCGAAGTGAGACTTAACTATCTGAAATGATAGGAACCGTCTGCTGGTGTTGCTCACAGAGAGTGAATAATGAATATTTGTATTATTATTATTATTATTATTACATAGATGATTTATGAAACGCTATAGCATAGCTAAGGCTGAAATCAAGAGCGTTTTACATCGCAGTTCATCAGTTCATACAGAACAATAGACCTGGGGTTTTCCGGTAGTTAGTTGTAAGAGACACGAAAAATATGTGTCTTGAGTGAGGTCAGGAAAGATGTGATTGATGTCAAGTCACCGGAAGCACATTCCAAAGAAGAGTATTTCCTCGGGTTATGGATCTCTCCCCCAGCATCACTGTCTTAGATGGAGGAGGGACGTAAAGACGGAGTCGCATATTGGAACATAGCTTTGGAAATTAGCAGATCTATTCATGCATCTTAATGATTTTAATATTCGAATACAAGGTGAAACGGCACTCATGTACAATTTGTACTTCAGCAATAAATAATCTGTTGTTGTCAGTTATTCATTAGCTGTGTGCTATATTTTAATAATTCAATTTCTTGTGCATGTGGCCCACAGAGCCGTCAGAAGTCAGCAATGTGACTTGTGGTTGAAAAACTTTAGAGACCCTGCATTAGGCTGGGTCTCTGTTTCTTTAAAAAATTCTTTGTGAATTGCATTGACTTGCAGATAAATTGACTCAGTGTTCTAAAGTGAGTTTTAAGCCATACATTAATTTTACATATAAGTGAGTACCGTATTTACACGATTATTACCTGCGGGTAATACAAGAAATTGCAAACCACAGCCCCCCTTGCGGGGTATATTTGTATGCGGGTTATACTGGAAACTTGAAACCTCGTCAATGCTGTCAGCGCCCCGTCAGTGCTCTTGGCGCCCTGTCAACGCTCTCGGCCCCTCATCATAGCGTCAACGCCTCCAAATACCTTAAGACTAGCATATGCGGGTTATATTCGTGTGAAGCTTATGCTGGGACGTTAGAACATAATTCGTAATTTTCCATGGGTTATGCACGTATGCGGGTTATATACGTTGCCTGAATGGAGCCGGTTCAGAGTATCTTGCGTCCGAGCTATCACGAGTGGCTGACCACGCAGGCTAACAAAGATTGAGATCGGCCGGATCCGCTTTATTGGTGGTCCCGAGGACGTGCCTCCGAACCTTCGGAGATGGAGCATTTCCCGCGGCCGCGGCTCGGGCAATTGTCTACTGCCATCAATACAGATGTTATAGAAAAATGCTGAAAATAAGTTATAAAGATATGATCAAAAATGATACTATTCGCAAAGACCTGGGATGAACAAAGACTGTTGCGGAGAAGATCAAAGGAGAAAGAGGAGAAGAGGATCAGAGGAGAAAGTGGCCAGGATACGTGACAGGACTGCGAATGCTGGTCCCGCGACTTTCTCTGCGCATGATGGCCCGCGACTGTCGGTCTTTTCCTTCCCGTCCCTTGAGGAGGTGGTGGCCTTGGTGAGGTCAGCCCCAAATAAGCAATGCCCGGCCGACCCGCTTCCTGTTTGGCTACTAAAGGACTCGATTGAGCTGCTCGCCCCTTTTATTAGAACGTTAATAACCGTGTCTCTGGAGACGCGTGAGTTTCCGTCTGAATGGAAACACGCGACCGTAAGGCCCCATTTGAAACGGCCGGGGCTTGATTCGTCAGAGCCTGCGAGCTACAGACCAGTCTCCAATCTTACTTTTCTTTCCAAGCTGTTGGAGAGGTTGGTTAACAGGCAGCTCATAGGGTTTCTCACTGCCAACGGACTCATGCCGCGCGATCAGTCAGCCTATCGCGGGGCACTCGACTGAATCTGCTATTCTTAAGATCTTCAACGATCTTGTCGACGATGTGTCGAACGGACGGCTTGCACTCCTATGTCTCCCTCGACCTCTCGTCGGCATTTGATTCTGTCGATCATGATATCCTTATACGCCGGCTTGAGAAATCGTTCGAGTGTGTGGTTCCTCCTTGCGGTGGATAGCCAGCTATCTCTCCGATAGAGTGCAATCTGTAATGTGCGGTGGGAAACTCTCTATGGGGGCGAACGTTGGCTGTGGAGTTCCTGAAGGGTCAGTACTTGGTCCATTACTTTTTATTCTGTACACGGCTGATCTGAGATCAATTATTGCGGCCTTTGGACTGGCACCCCATAGCTATGCTGATGACAGTCAGATTTACTCGTCCTGCCTTCCTGGTGATGTGGAGGCGCTTGAACGGTTCATCGAGTGTCTAGTCGCTGTCTCGAAGTGGGCGGAGGAAAATCGACTGGCCCTTAACGTGGGAAAAACTGAGTTCCTGTGGGTCAGCACCCCTCGGAGAAGGATGCTGGTGAGTCGCAAACCGTTCGCGATGGGTGATGTTACCATTGTCCCCTCCGAGTGCGTGCGACTGTTGGGGGTACTCTTTGATGGGACTCTTTCATTCGAGCCACACGTAAACGATGTGATCAGGCGATGTCACTTTCAATTGAGAAGGATCCGATCAGTCCGCGATATCTGCCTGTATCCGGTGGTACACTTGGTCCGGGCCTTGGTGCTAACTAGGATCGACTATTGCAATAGTGTCCTGTTGGGCCTCCCGGTTAGCAAACTTGATCGGCTGCAGTCTGTTCTGAATCTCTCGGCGAGGATTGTGTTCGGATGTCGCTGGTGCGAACATGTAACGCCACTTCTCAGGGATCGTCTACATTGGCTCCGAGTCCCTGAGCGGATTGTGTTCAAAAGATGCTGGCTGACGTACAGAGCGCTGCATGACCCGTGCTGTCCTGAGTACCTTGCCTCTCTTGTAAAGAGACCGCAGGGTAATGACAGGAGAGCTTCGCTCCGCTCGAGTCGTGGCGTTAAACTTCATGTTCCTCCCCCATCCAAGACCGCCAAGTTCGGAGAGAGATCCTTCACTAGGGGTAATCCTATCTTGTGGAACTCTCTTCCTGATGAGACCACCATGGCTGCTACTCCCGAGCATTTCATCACGAGATTAAAAACGCATCTGTTTAGGTTGGGTTATAGTTGAGATGTTAAAGCGCTTTTGTTGTGGGCCTCAGCCTTGTTACAGCGCTATAGAAATTGTCAAGGAATGAATGAATGAATGAATGAATCAAAGACAGAAAATTATCAATATTTGGACACATCTGCAGAATGAGGGAGGACATAATAATAAAGACTGTGATGATGGGCAGATCAAATGGTATGAGAAAAAGGAAGACCAAAGAGAAGATGGATCGATGACATTCTTGAATGAACTGGACTTGACACCACTCAAAATGCGATATGAATGGCCAAAGAAAGTAAAGGGCCATGGGCAAGCACTTTTACGCCATTGCGAAAGATCACTTCTTGGGAATTCATCTCCAGATTTTGCCATGTCGTGAATTGTCTATCAACATTGACATGAAAGCAAATTTATGTGAGGCTAGATATTTAGGCTTGTCATGCTGCGACTGAGTAGTAAAAATCGAAGTTTGACTTTGATATCTCACAATATGGTCATCTTACATGCAAATGAGATGAAAATAAGCAGAAATGTGGGGAAATATGTGCTGTACACGTGTGGTAATTTTGATAGAAATATATTTAGAAATTTTTAAGAAATCATAGTTTTTCTGCTGGTTTTTTTCAGAGTATATGGCTCTGGCTGCATGGTTGTGTTACAAGTTTATTTGTTTAAATGTATGTTTGATCTGGTTAAGTTACCGGTAAATGGTTTACCATATTATCTCGCGTATAAGACACTTTTTTTTCTTAAAAAATCGGTACAAGGTGTGGGTGCATATTATACATAGAAATAAATTTTATGTATAAACAATTTTATGTACATAACATACAAATTTTTAATTTTGCCGTATTTTTACGCATATAACACGCGTGTTATACGGGTTTTTACCTAAGTGGTTGGTGGTGGAGAAAAACTCTGTTTGCACATCAATTTCAAAAAGAATTTGTCTGAAAATTGTGATTGTCTAGGTTAATCAATAGACATTTTGCCATTGATAGTTGTAAAAATGATGTTGGCTTATTGTTTTATGGCTTAATGACGGCCGCCGGTGGGGGGGGGGGGAACTGCCTATTCTTCCAATTTTAAGCAGAATTTGAAAGGCAATTGTGATTATCCAAGTTAATTAATAGAGATTCTCATAGGAAATTTTAGGTGCATAAATATTAACACTTTTACATTATGATAACTCTAGAAACTAAGGGTGCGTATTATACATAGGTGTGTACTATACCCGAGATAATATGGTATGTTAGCTGAGGGTCCATGTTATCTGAGTCTATGGTAGCAAAGTAGTTTAGTGTATTTGCCAGTAATTGTAACCAAAGCAATGGATTGCAGGTGATGGCTGTTATAAGTTTGTCATAGAATTTGTACACAGAATCTATGTTTTATTTGTTTTTAAACAGATATAACATTTGTTTCACCATCGATTGAAACGGGTCGAGTTGAAGTGAAAGATGTAATCTCAGCCATGAAACCTTTAACATGCCTTGTCACTGTTATGCTTGCCAACAATGAAACAGGAATTATTCAGGTATGCTGTAGGTGCTGTTTGTAATTAGGTTAATTTTATATTAAATATGTGCTATAGTGATGATAATTGATATCTTTGTGATTTTATTTTATGTGTGGACACATAAAGATTGTCTGAAAGTATTACTTGTGAATAATTAGTCAATGATGCCTGATTTATCATCATCATCATCATCATCATCATCATCATCATCATCATAGTTGCTTTCTGCCAGCTCATTAGCGGCAATAGCTAGACACAAAACTTTTCCATTTATCTTTTTCTGTTGTTAATCTCGTTCCATCTATTATTGTCATTTGATATCTTTCGAAGTCTTCTTTGATGTTATCTATCCACTTTTTCCTGGGTCTTCCTCTTCCTCGTTTGCCTTCTTTGTATGTGTAGAGTGCTTTATACGGGAGTCTGTTGCTTTTCATTCAGGGCCGGCCCTAGCCAAAATGGCGCCCAAGGCAAAGCATACTTTGGAGCCCTCTGCTCCTCTCCACTCGGACCCCCTGTGGCATCACGGTTACTCCCTCCAGTGATGAATCAGTCAAAAAAGTGCGCTAAAACAGAGTCATAGTGTTATACCGTTACTAATATTCAACTTCTGATTTATCAAGGTTCGAAATATAAATTGAATCGGAAAAACTTGAATGGAAACAAACAATAATTATTATTTAATCAGTTCCTTAAGCGAACGTTTTGAGTTTAAATAAAAATAGGCGTTGTAATTAAATCTCTTGGTTAAAATGGCAAGGATTGGCGCCTCTTGGATCTTGACGCCCTAGGCAACTGCCTGCTTTGCCTGTGCCTAAGGCCGGTCCTGTTTTCATTCTATTTACGTGTCCATACCATCCAAGTCTTCTTGTTCTGATTTTATCTATTATTGTCTCTTTCATCTCCAGTCTTTTCCTGATGTCTTCATTTCTTATTCTTTGTAATTTACTTACTCCCGATATCTTTCTCAAACAACTCATTTCTGCCACCAACAGTCTGTTTTCATCTGCTCTTTTTAATATCCATGTTTCTGATCCATAAAGCATTTATGCTACAATTATAGTGTTGTATATTTGAGTTTTTGTGCTGATCTTTATTTCTTTTGCATTCCAAATATGTCTAAGTCTTCCCATTGCCCAATGCACAATGCCATTGCACAATGCCTGGATCACGAAAAAGAGGCAGGCCAAGAAAAAAGTGGGAAGACAACATCAAAGAATGGACAGGACTCACTATCGAGCAGGCGATAAGAAGAGCAGAAGATCGTAACATCTGGAAGATGACAGTTCATATTGCAACCAATCTTCGGAGCGAAGACGGTTGAAGACAAGACAAGACTTCCCATTGTCTGTAGTCCCTTTGCTGCTCTCTTTTTAATATCTTGTTCGTGTCTTCTATTGCTTGTAATTTCTCCTCCCACGTATGTACAATTCTTTACTTGTTCTATGTTATTTCCTTCTAATGATATGTGTATCATTTTCTCTCTCTTTTTGTTGACTGCCATGACTTTAGTTTTTGCTGGATTAATCCGGAGTCCAAATCTTCTGCTTGTTTGATTTATTTGGTCTGTAAGCCTTTCTAATTCTCTAGCACTCTCCGCTAGTAAGCTTACATCGTCTGCAAATTTAAGGTTTGATATATTTTCTCCACTACAATTCACTCCAATGTTTAGATTCTCAGTTGCTATTTTAAAGATTACTTTTAGGATTATTATGAAGTACGGATTCAGGAAAGGCAAAGGTACCAGAGATGCAATAGGAATTCTTAGGGCGCTGGGAGAAAGAAGCATAGAAAGGGGCCTTGAAATCTACATCTGCTTTGTGGACTATGAGAAGGCATTTGATCGAGTGGACTGGATAAAACTCATGAGGGCACTCAGAAGAATGGGAATAGACTACAGAGACAGAAAACTCATCGGAAACCTGTACATAAACCAATCAGTGTATATCCGTGTGGATGGAAAAGACTCTGAACCAGGAACTCTGGGAAGGGGGGTGAGACAGGGATGCCCTCTCTCACCGTTGCTGTTCAATATCTACACAGAAGAACTCATAAGGGAAGCATTTGAGAACATAGAAGATGGAGTAGTGGTGGGTGGAAAAAGAATAAGGGACATAAGATTTGCTGATGACCAGGCAATTATGGCAAACACCAACCATGGATTGCAGAGGTTGATGGACTCTCTTAATGCAACATCAAAGGATTACGGAATGAAAATCAATTTAAAGAAGACAAAGGCAATGAAAATCAGCAGACACGGTGGAGAAATGAAAATAATCATTGATGGAGTGGAAATAGAACAGGTAGAAGAATTCTGCTATCTTGGAAGCCTGCTTGATGAAAACGCAAAGTGTCATAAATAAATAAGGAGAAGAATTGCCATGGGGAAAGAAGCCTTTAGGAACAGAAGAGAACTACTGAGAAGAAATTTTAACCGAAATCTGAAAAAACGATTGGTCAAAACACTGATCTGGCCAGTGACACTCTATGGATCAGAAACTTGGACGCTCAGAAAGGAAGACATAAAGAGATTAGAGGCATTCGAAATGTGGATCTGGCGAAGAATGGAAAAAATTAGCTGGACGGAAAAAATAACAAACGAAGAAGTCTTGGAGAGGGTAGAAGAGAAGAAAAGCCTAATTAACACTATATGTACAAGACAAAAGAAGTGGATAGGTCATGTTCTGAGAGAAGAATCAAACCTACTAAGAGAAGTACTAGAAGGAAAGATGAATGGGAAAGCACAGAAAGGGCGACCAAGAACATCGATGCTGGAGTGGATGTTCGACACTGCAAGGAAAAACAATTATTCAGCCCTGAAGATAAAAGCTCAAGATAGAGAGGAGTGGCGACGCTGGAGTATGGAACCTGTCTTTGGACAGAGCACCTGAAGAAGAAGAAGAATTATTATGAAGAGAGATGGAGATAGCATGCATCCCTGCCTGATTTATAGAGTACCGAAGTTTTCAACATACCCATTACCCAGTAATTAGCAAATGTATTAAATTTGAAAAATTCTAACTCACTTATCTAACGATAACTTTCTTTTATATCAGATAGGGCCTAAGGATTAGATAGTTTACTTGAAAATCTGATTGTTGTAGAACAGCGGTTCTCAACCTTTATAGTGCTGTGACCCTTTTAATTCAATTCCCCATGATGTGGCGACCCCCAACGGTAAAATTAGTTTCGTTCACATTGTAAACTGATAAAAGTAATAATGCTACGACAATCAAAATGTTCGAAATTGTTATTTAATTGTCTTCATGTCTATCCTTGAATGACAATTATAGTAAAACAAATAGTACGTCGTAACTACCACTGAGGAAATTTTGTACAATAACAATAAAAGAGACAACCTCATATTTCTGATGGTCTCGGCGACCCCTGGCAAATCGTCATTCGACCCCCGTGGGGGTCGCGACCCACAGGTTGAGAACCACTGTTGTAGAAGGTGTATGATATATGTATAAAATCTTTATAGAAAGTAATAAATTGAGCTTTATCTCACTTCTTGTACCATTACAGTTGATTTTCGTAAGCTGTATTCATGCTGTATTTTTCAGCCAGTTGCTGAAATTGGAGCAAGTGTGTCTATGAAAAATAAAGAACGAGCAGAATCCGGTGAATTAGTTGCTTATTTTCACACTGATGCTGCACAAGCCATTGGAAAAATTCCTGTGAATTCTGAGACTTTAGGGGTTGATTATCTCACTCTTGTTGGTCACAAGGTATATGTCTAGAGAGCTAGAGAGCTTGCTTTCATTGTTGTTTTAATTGTCTTATACATTTAACTTGCTGCCTGGCCACGCGTTGCTATGGCTGAACCCCTTCTCCCTTACCCACCCACTTTCCCAAATCTCTTCCATGCACCAGTCCAGACCCCACTACCCCACTACTTGCACCCCTGCATTCTCCCCCCACTGCTCACACCCCCACTTTCCCTTTCTTTACCAACATAACATAGGATTTGAAGATCTACAGAGTGTCTCTGAAAAAAAACCAGCAGAAAACTATGATTTCTTGAAAAATTCTAAATATATTTTTTATCAAAATTGCCACACATTTACAGCACATATTACCCCACCTTTCTGCTTATTTTCATCTCATTTGCATGTCAGGACTCTAAGGTGGCCATATTGTGAGATATCAAAGTCAAACTTCGATTTTTATTACTCAGTCGCAGCATGACAGGCCTAAATATCTAGCTTCACATAAATTTTGTTTCATGTCAATGTTGGTAGTAGTAGTAGTAATAGTAAAGTTTAAATTGAACACAAATTTTTAAAAATGTTTTTAAATTGTAGAATTCGACATAGCAAGACAAGTTTTTGATTGGTTGCAGTTCTACGATCATTGACCCGTTTGCAAATATCTTTCACCAAATAAAGGTTTCATCCTTTTTCAGGATATTTTGCAACAATTGTTCGGTATCCAAAGCCAAGCTCCCGCAATGTCTGAATTCACATCTTCATTCGATATTTTACACATTTTGAAAGTTTAAATCGAACTTTTCTTGTTATGTCAAATTCCGTCAATTTAACCCATTAATTTATTACAATTTTTAAATCCGTTACCATGGCGGCAATTTATTTTAGTAAGGCAATACATTGTCGATCAGAAGGATAGTAGAAAAATATTGCGAAACAAATAAGAAAATATACCACAATTTCATTGACTTCAAACAAGCATTTGACAGCATAGAGCATGAAGATCTATGGCAAGCACTGAAGCACTATGGTATTCCAGAGAAGCTAGTGAATCTCATAAAAAACTTATACAGTAAAACAATGAGCAGAGTGAAAATTAATGGGGAACTAGCAGAATAGTTTGAGATAACAATTGGAACGAGACAAGGATGTGGCTTATCTCCACTGCTATTCAATATAATACTAGATATAGTACCGGTAATGCAAAAAGCAATGCAATACACAAAAGAAGATGCTGGAGTAAAAGTATATGGACAAACAATAAATAATTTAAGGTTTGCAGATGACATAGATGTGATAACAACAAAAGCAGATCACCTACAAACATTAACCAATGAAATAAGCAAGGCCGGAGAAGTTGGGCTAAAAATAAATACACAGAAAACTAAAGTAATGGTCACGGGGAACAAGAAGGGGAAAGTTAATCTAAAACTAAAGGAGGAAATAATAGAACAAGTACCAAAATTCGTATACCTAGGATCAGTACTGACAGAAGATGGACTATGCGAAGAAGACATAATAAGGAGAATTGGACTAGCAAGTGCAGCATTTGGAAAACTTCAGAAGATATGGAAAGACAAACAAATATCATTGAAAACAAAACTAAAGCTATATACCGGTAATACACTGATCAAACCAATACTATTATATGGATCAGAATGCTGGACCATAAAGAAGAAAGACGAAAGAAGATTAATGACTGCAGAAATGAACTGGTTAAGAGGAATAGCAGGAGTCAGCAGAAGACAAAGAATAAGAAATGAAAGGATCAGAGAAAAGACAGAGCAAAAAGAAACGATACTCGAATCAATACAGAAACGAAGATTGAAATGGTTTGGTCATGTTGTAAGAATGAACAAAGGAAGAATACCAAAGAAAGCACTATACAACTTTGTTGAAGGGAAAAGGAGAAAAGGAAGACCAAGAAAAACATGGATAGAAAACTTAAAAGAGGATGCAGAAGAGATGCAAATGAACTTCATCCACTTGACCAGAGCAGCAAGAGACAGACAGAAATGGGAGGAACTCATTCAGACCCATCGTCCAACCCAATAGGGAAAGACGGAAGGAAAGAAAGAAGAATACATTGCTTTAAAATATTTTAAATACTTATGATTTTGAAGCATAGAAGCTAATAAAACCTTTAGGAATTGATGTAAAAGTCAGATTTAGTGTCCCTTTATCAATTTATGTCCTCAGTCGTTGAATTTCTACTTGGAAATCTAAAGAATAAGGTTTTGCAAATGCTACGGAAAAGTCCGCTTCTAGAACCAATGAAGTGACAGAATCGGAACTTAGGACAGTCATAAAAACTCTAAACTAAAATCATGTGAACTGGATCCTTTGCCACCATTCATTCTTGTTGAGGTTTTAGATGAGTTAATTCCATTCCTCTTACTCATGATCAACAGCTCTTTGAGGGAAGGCCGTCTTCCTTACTCCCAAAAACGAGCCATTGTGCTGCCTGTCATTAAGAAGCCTGGTCTTGATCCTAGTGAGCCTCTCAATTTTCGACCTATTTCCAACCTTTCTTTTCTCTCAAAAACCATTGAAAGGCTTACTTTATCACAAATGTTACACTATCTGAATACTGAAAACCTTCTTCCATCCACACAATCTGGTTTTAGACAGTTTCACTCAACTGAAATGACTCTTCTTAGAATTCTTTCTGATGTCTACTCTGCCACTGACTTGTCTGAACTTACATTGCTTGCCTGTTTTGATGTCTCAGACGCTTTCGATATTTTGATGTCTCAGACGCTTTCGATACGGTTGATCATGATATATTGTTGAAACGTCTCAAAGTCTCAATTGGGATTTCTGATCAAGCTCTTCTGTGGTTTACATCCTATCTCTCTAACCGTTCTCAAATGATTGTTATGGAGCATTCCCACTCAAACTGGTTTCATGTTCCATTTGGTATTCCCCAAGGTTCAGTGCCTGGTCCTCTGCTGTACATACTCTATACTGCTGACATTTGCTCTTTAATTTGCTCGTTTGGCTTCACTGTGCACCTCTATGCTAATGACATTCAAATTTACTGACATTGCCCTCACTCTTCTTATACTGAGCTCACTCACTCGGTAGACAATTACAAAGTAATTCCAACTCTTCGGGATCGGATGTTTTCCAATAGACTTCGACTGAACCCTGATAAAACTCAACTTATCTGGTTTGGTACTAAACATCTGCACTCAAAAATTGATTATGACTTACTGAACTCTCTTTTTCCTAATCTTTCTTTCTCAAATTATATCAAAAACCTTGGTATTTACTTTGACAGTAATTTGACCTTCAAGGAGCATTTTGCTAGACTCTCACGATCCTGCTTTTATCAACTTAGGCAAATTAGGGTTATTCAGCCAAATCTTTGGTTCATGCTTTTGTGGCTATTAGGCTAGACTATTGCAATTGTCTTTATCTTGGCTTGCCCAAAAACCTGCTTTTCACTCTGCAATCTGTCCTAAATGCTACGGCTCGTCTTGTGGCTAAAGCTCCTCGCTACTCTAGCATCTCAGGCTTTATGCTTAACACCCTCCACTGGCTTCCAATTTCTGACTGCATTAAATTCAAACAAGTAATTATTGTTTCTGCAGCACTTCGAGGTCAGGCACCGTCTTACATTACTGAGCTTTTCAAACCACCCTCTTCTGCTGCTCATCGCCTGCTCCGCTCCACTGATCAGAAGTCCCCAGATCACGCACTTCTCTTACCCAGCGTTGGGCTTTTGCAGTGACTGAACCCTCCCAATGGAATGCCTTAAACCCGTCCATTCGGGAATCACTTCTTACTCACTCGCTCTGCTCAATGCGAAAGCTAAAGTCTCATTACCTTACCCTGCGACTGCAATTCCAGGAGCGCCTCTGAGTAGAAATAGAAGAGGTGCTATACAAATGACACATTACATTACATTACATTACATCTCCAGTTGAACATTGTAAAATTCCATTCAACTATGACCATAAACCTCACAATTGCTTTTATTCTATTTAGATTTGCCTTCGATCTTGATTTCCTGTGACTTATCCCCACTTTCTTGAGGAATTTTGCCGCATGGCAACGAATCTCCGGTCGCTAATGAACCGCCATTACAGGCGAAGTCCAGGGGGTTGGATCGGAAAATATCGATCTTTCAAGAGATTGCGGCATAAATATTCTAAAAAATAAGCACCATCTGGTGAATAAATGGACACTAAAGCCATATATGTATAACAATGAGCCAGACTCTTGGGCAACGGTTAGCTGTAGGCTTGCAAAGTACTGCCCGAGTCCCTCTCGGGGTAAACGGCTAAGCATCGATAACGTAACCTGAGTCTCTCTCGGCATAAACGGTAAAGGGGTTAAAACATTTTTACAAATTTGCGTTCGATTTAAACTTTACTACTACTACTACTACTACTACTACTACTACTACTACTACTACTACTACTACTACTACTACTACTACTGCCAACATTGACATGAAACCAAATTTGTGTGAAGCTAGATATTTAGGCCTGTCATGCTGCAACTGAGTAGTAAAAATCGAAGTTTGACTTTGATATCTCACAATATGGCCACATTACTTGCAAATGAGATGGAAATAGGCAGAAAGGTGGGGAAATGTGTGCTGTACATGCGTGGCAATTTTGATAGAAATATATTTAGGAATTTCTAAGAAATCATAGTTTATCTGCTGTTTTTTTTCTGAGACACCCTGTAGATTACAGCACCTAATTAATACTCATCATTCATTCATTCATTAGTTCACATGGACGACGGAGGTCCGTTGTGTCAATCTCGTGTTGCACGAGTTGTGACCGCGACCGATGGCTGAGTGCCATTCATGAAGAATTGTAGAAGGAAGACCATCGCCGATCTGCTGGAGCCATGTATGGCATGGTCTGCCAGGAAGTCTTCTCCAGCTCGGAGGAGGGCACGTCTCGGTGCGTCGAGCAATGGCGCAGGCGAGAGCGCGGTGGGCTGGAATGTTGTTGTCCTGGCGAGCCACGTGACCGAAGAGAGACAGACAGCATCGCGTGATAATTTTTGTCACTGGTAGGAGGGCAGTCTGTTTGGAGACTGCTTCATTGGTCACGAAGTCAAACCAGCGAATGCAGAGAATTAATTACTCTTTAATTTTAATGTGAACTCTTTATGGCCAGAAAGAGCCATTCACATTTCATGTGATGTTTTTGTTTTCGATTGGCTGTTGTTTTGTATTGGACAAAGCAGAGGCGGAGTAAAAGCAGTAGAAAGGGAGATGATTTGAATGGCTGATTTGACTACTCTTGTGCTGCTGTGTTTAGCAAGTAACATGATGCCTCTCAAGGATTGTAGAATTAAAATTGGAATGGTGAAGAAATTCGTTTACTTGGGAAGTGAATTGGAAGCAGAGGGAGGCTCGGACTTGGGGATCAAAAGAAGAATAGCAATGGCAGGTAGAGGAAAATTTGGATTACAAATAAACACTTGGAGAATTGGAGAATTGCCTACATACAAAAATTTTCAAAAGACATGACATTGGGATGAAGACAAAACTAAGAATTCTCAACACTTGTGTAATACCAATACTAATATATGGATGTGAATCTTGGACCATAAAAAAAGAATTGGAGACAAAATAATAGCAACAGAAAATAAATGGCGCAGAAGAATACTAAGGATGGATACAAAGAACATATAACAAATAAAGAAGTTAGAGAGAGAACACTGCAACCAAGCATCATGGAAGTTGTCAGAAAGAGAAGAATTAAATGGACCGGACACATACTCAGAATGGATGAAATAAGAAACCCAAAACAAATTTTCAACTACAAGCCAGAAAGGCGAGGATCTAAAGGAAGACTGAAAAGACAATGGGTGGACGGATTGGAAGAGGAACTACAGTTCTACACGTGGTAGGACTGAATCTCAACAGAAAAACTGACGGAAGACACCTAATGACTTTGAAAGAAATAGCAAAGGACAGAGAACTTTGGAGAGATGTCATGGAGAAGGCGATAGCTGGACACAGCTGGTGGACGAAGACCTGACCTGATGATGTTTTTATTTTCAATCGGCTGTCATTAAGGGAATAACATGACTTTAAGGTTTTCCAAATATAATATTAGCAATTTCAGAACCTAGTTTTATGAGGTGCGCATGCGCTTTTACACAGCGTAACCCAAGCATCAGAAATCGTTTGCTGAAAGGGCTTCAATTCGATTGCAAATCAAATTGACATGCTGTTTTTAAGAAAACATTTTGACGTAAAAACATCATCAAAACACCCGTCTATTCAAGTGGAAGGTTTTTTTATAAAGTTTCAGAGCAATCGGTGTAGAACTTTTGTAGTTTTAAGGACATGTTACAATCAGACACATTTAAATTGTTATTTATATAAGTTGGGCCAACTTTAGTAATTTATTTGTTATATACAGTATATGGTGTCTCATTAAATCAGAACCCCTTTGTATTTTGGTTATAACTTTTCCATATATATTCCAATTTTAATGAAAATTATATAACTGTTCATATTTGTTCCATGGAATATTTGCATTTGAGTCATTCCATGTCAATTCAACAAATTTTTCAGGAAGTTCCAGGTCGACCATCACAAAAAAACTATGAAATTTACCACAAATATTCCCCAAACATCCTTCTGATGATATGGGTGGGATCTATATGGCCCTAATCCTGGAACAGTTTTTGTAATTTTATTCAGTCCTAATTTGTTTAGCTTACCGCCGTAATGGTAATTTGAAAATAATGAGAGGCAGCAGTCCTTTTGTTGTATTGCATCATCATCGTGTTGCATTGCAACTGGGTTCTCTCTTCCTGTCTCACCGCCACCTCTGTTTAGTTCCTTTCAATCTATCACTCTTTCTGATCTTTACAAAGTGATTTTTTCATCGCCGCCTACTCATTGTTCTCTTGATATACTGCCAAACTACATACTCAAAGAATGTTTTGATGTCCTTGGTCCAGTTATTCTGAATCTGATAAATCTTTCACTAACAGAAGGTTGCTTTCCATCTTCCTTTGCAAATGCTGTGGTCCACCCTCTAATAAAGAAATCATCCCTGTGCCCAAATGACTTAGCAAATTACAGGCCTATATCCAACTTGAACTTTTTATCAAAGATTCTCGAGAGAGTGGTTGCAAATCAAATTCATGCCCATCTATCTTCAAATGACCTTTTTCTTCACTTTCAGTCAGCATACCGTAGATATCATTCTACTGAAACTGCTCTTCTCTCTGTCCACGATCATATCATAAATGCGATGGATGATGGCAAGGTCACTGCATTAATACTTCTTGATCTATCAGCAGCCTTTGATACTGTGGATCATTCCATCCTCCTACACCGTCTCCAACACTGGTTTGGTATTTCTGATTCAGCACCGCACTGGTTCACTACTTATTTGAGTCCTCGCACTCAGTCTTTCTGCACAAATGGCACCTTTTCATCATCAGCTAATTTAAATTGTGGGGTCCCCCAAGGTTCTGTTCTTGGTCCTCTCTTGTTCACTTTATACACGACTCCTCTTGGCTCATTACTGTCAAACCATCACCTAGATTACCACCTATATGCAGATGATACTCAGATCTTTATTTCATTCGATAAGTCTTCATCAGAATCTTAATTGGAAACTATTTCTCAAGCATTCTCTCATATTCAGTCCTGGATGGATTCAAACAAATTACTTTTAAACCCGGCTAAAACTGAATTTTTACTTTTAGGCACAAAGCCCCAGCTCAAGAAATTTGATTCTATAAATGCTTTTAAACTTGGCGATTCAACTATTCCTGTAAGTAGTTCTGCACGAGATCTAGGAGTAATTTTTGATTCCACGCTTTCTTTCTCAACTCACACAAATAGCATTTGTAAAGTAGCTCACTACCACCTTCGTGATTTGTATCGTATTAGGAAATTTCTGAATAAACCTGCATTAATGCTTTTGGCAAATGCCTTAGTGTCCAGTCGTCTTGATTATTGCAACTCCCTTCTTTTTGGCATTTCTAAATCAAACCTGGCTAAACTCCAATGAGTTCAAAATTCATTGGCTCGGGTAGTTTCAAAAACCCCAAAGCGTGAGCACATAACCCCAGTCCGTAAGGGTCTTCACTGGCTTCCAATTAAAGAAAGGATAGACTTTAAAATCTGCCTTCAGGTATACAAAACACTTTATTATAAGGAACCCAGTTACCTTCTTTCAAAACTTTCTGTACAAGCAAACAAATACTCGACCAGATCCTCGTCTGCAATAGTTCTCTCCATCTCCCATACTCAGACAGTTCTTGGTTCTCGTGCTTTCTCAGTGGCCGCCCCAAAACTCTGGAACTCATTGCCTCAGCATGTTCGCATTGCAAATCTTTACAAATTTTTAGAGCAAGATTAAAAACCCATCTTTTTGACCGGGCTTATCCACCATAGACTGTCACCCGTTTGTCCGGCCGGATACCCTGGATTTTACCTGGATCTTTAGTGATTTGGATTTGGTGTGCCATTGGTTGATGCTCCTGTGCATTATGAAAGTGGCGCTATAGAAGTTTAAGATTAGATTAGATTAGATTATGTTGTGTGGCTATGCCTGGCAATAGAACTGAACATACATAATCTGTTAAATAGAATCTTGGCAGATGTTTCTTTTTCTTTTTTTGTGTCATATATTCAGGCTAATGACAAATGAATGTTATATGGGTAAAAATATAGATTTTGTATTTATAGTTTTATGGACCGCGGATTGGTGCTCTATATGTGAAGAAGCTGGGTAAAGAGACCGGTGCTGCACTTTTTCCAATGTTTTATGGTGGAGGTCAGGAGAGAAATTTCCGACCGGGGTAGCCAATTATTTTGTGACCAATTTTCAATTTAGAAATTATTCGATTGCCTAATTTCTGATATTCTCCTTCCAAAGCCGAAGTTGTATAAGCATTGTTTATGTATACATGTTAGTTTATACTGTGAGAAGCTAAATGCCTTTATTATGTGTGCACTAGGAATATAAAAATGAGGTAATTTATTATTATTATTACTAGGTGTTTACCCGTCAAAAATGACGGGGGAGATTGGCTGTTTTACCACCGAATTTTGTGCAAATGCAATAGGATTTTGCGCAATTAATTTCCCTAACTTGCCGCCTTTTCCTTCAACCGAGTTAACGCCCATTCGCGTGAATTTTCTGAAACTTGATAGTCACCGTTAGTGTAATGATTTGGCAGTGTCGAACGACATGCAGTGCTTGATTCTCCTGTTTGCTGTGCTGCTTTTTCACTCCGACCAATAGCCTGCTCCTCATTCTCACTTTATTGTCGCAAACCTCGTGAACGCTAGACTTTTTTTGTTTTGCACGGACAGTTAGAAAGAGGAATAAAAAGGCTAAACAATGGTGCAAACCTCATCTTAGCTCTTATATAGCCTGAGATATAGCAAATTCAAAAAAGTAGGAAACTAAATTTAAAATATTTAATGAAACAGAAATCGATTTAGGAATTCAGTCACGATCCAGCAATAGCATCAATGGGAATGGACATAATGCCTTCACTGGATCATGTAATTTTGATCAGAATTCTCAGAATTCAAAACTTTCGCGAAATTCACCGATAATAGTTATGTTCAAACATTGGGGTCATCGAGTTAGAATTGATATATCTTTACCAAATGTCAACCGATTTTCAAACTTTTTGGTTTATTTTGTTCCTCTGACATCCCTTTACAACTTTGCCGCCGACAAAAGTGGGGTTACCGCTGAAAATATTTTGCTAGGGGGCTTTAAAAAGTTTCGGGGGAGAGGGTGATATTTTAGGCCCTAAAGTGGACTCTACCCCCAACTTTTTTTGTTTTGCATGGACGGTTAGAAAGAGGAATAAACGATCTAAACAATGGTGCAAACCTCATCTTTTTAGCTCCTACATAGCCTGAGATATAGCAAATTTAAAACGTTACAGCAATCATTTCTGAAGAACGCTTTTCCAAAAATTAAATCCCCAGTACGGTGACACGTCTGAAAATTTAATCCCCAATTGAGGGGTTAAATTTTAAAAAATAGGGTTTGAGGTTAGGAAGGAGTAAATATATATAATAACGGGAACAGGGCATTGGGAGAGGGAAGGGAGATTTGGGAGGAGGAAAGTGGGTTGTACGGGTTTTCGGAGCAGCAAACAGTAGGTTTTGGAGCAGCAAGCAGTAGGTTTCGGAGCAGTAGGTTTTGGAACGGGGTTTGTGGCCGTAGGTTTGGGAACGGGATTTGGGGCCGGTGGGGTAGGGCAGAGCGGTGATGGTTTGGGGCCGGGCGATTGGGAAAGGGATGGTGAGAGGGAATGGGGGTTGGGAGAGGGATGGGGAGAGGAAGGGAACGGGGTTTGGGGCCGGGGCCGGAATGGGTTGGGGCCAGGGCGATTGGGAGAGGGATGGGGGAGGGAAAAGGGTTGGGGAGAGGGAAGGGGAACGGGGGTTTGGGGCCGGGGCCGGAATGAGTTGGGGTCGGGGCGATTGGGAGGAGGATGGGTAGAGGGAAGGGGGATGGGGAAAGGGAAGGGGAAAGGGGATTTGGGGCCACGGCAGGAATGGGTTGGGGCCTGGGCGATTGGGAGAGGGATGGGGTGAGGGAAGGGGGACGGGGGTTTAAGCTGCAATTAAGACGCTTCGTTAAACACTCTGTTGATTATAATACATTTTTGATTAAACAATATTTGGTTGTCAATGACAACAGCGTCTTGCAATACCCGCCGTGTTGCGGACGGACTGACGCAACAGACATCGAGAATTATATAATAAGATTATTATTATTATTATTATTATTTCTAGACAATTTCTCCAGCGCAGTAAACAAGGCTAAGGCCTACGACAAAAGCACTTTGACATAATTCTATCAGTAAAATCCTATATTAAATAGGTGTGTTTTTAAGTTCCTAAGAAAGGATTCCGCAGAGACAGCTTCCAACACAACATCAGGTAACGAGTTCCAAAGTAACGGATTCCCTTTGAAGAATGACCTTTCTCCAAACTTGGAGGTCTTTGACGGAGGAGGGACAAGCAGTAGGACTCGACGACTCGACCGAAGCTTCATTCTCGATTCATTTGACGTCGTTCGGTGCACCAGCGCACTCAGATATTCTGGGCAGTGTGGGTCTTAAAGAGCTCGGAAAGTGAGCCAACAACGCTTGTAAACAATACGCTGTTGAACGCGTAACCAGTGGAGGCGATCTTTCAGCAGTGGTGTGATGTGGTCATTCCAGCGACAACCGAAGACCACTCGTGCAGCCAGATTCAGTACGGACTGAAGTCGATTTAGCTTGTTTTCCGGTAGGCCTAGCAAGACAGTGTTACAGTAGTCCATTCTTGACAAGACGAAGGCACGTACAAGCTGAATGGCCACACTCACCGTTAGGTAGAGCCGAACCAGCTTGACCCTCCTTATCTGATAATGGCAGCATCGGATAACGTTGTTGGTGCGCACATCAAACGATAGCGTTTCATCCAAAAACACCTAAGAGACGCACACTCGCCACAGGAACAATAGTGGCATCACGTCGGCTGCTAAGATCTGGCAGTCATGTCAAACTGCTTGTGCCTCCCCCATCTAAAACGGCTAAGTTCGGGGACAGGTCGGTTACACGGGGTATCCAGGACTGTGGAGCTCACTACCGGACTTTGTCACAAACTCTGACTCTCTTGGAATTTTTCTACGCAATCTTAAGACTTACTTATTCACCATCGGATATTCGTAGTTTTGTAAAGCGCTCTTGTCTTTGGCCACTTTTGCCATGCTTATTGTGTTATAGAAATCGTCTAGCTAATAATAATAATAATAATAATCACCCACGGTGAAAGGGACTCGACTCAACAACTTCCTTCTTACTGGAGTGCTGATCCAGAGGAATTCCGTCTTGTCTGGATTCAATGCCAGACGATTTTCTTCTGTCCAGCTGATGATAGCAGATATGCAATTGGTGAAGGACGTCCGAAGTCGCTCTGTATCCGACGGCATGCACGAGGAATAAATTTGCCCATCGTCAGCATAGGAGTGCGATGACAAACCAAAAGCCTTGACGATTGAGCTAATGTCCGCAACGTATAAGATGAAAAGTAAGGGCCCCAGGACCGATCCTTGTGGGACTCCATGGTGGACTTGGCTCTTCTGGGACATTAGTCCATTACACCATACAGCTTGTGTTCTTCTGGTGAGGTAGCTCTTCATCCACTGAAGTGACTGACCTCCCAATCCATACGATGTTTCGAGCCGACGGATGAGAATCTGATGATCGACTGTGTCAAAAGCAGCTGAGAGATCGAGCAGACAGAGAAGTGCAACTCGCCCATTTGCAGTCGCAAATGTATGTCTGTTTGTGGACTGAAGTTGTTTATTTAGGTCAGGAGTATTGAAATGGCTACCTGCGGGCCAGATCCGGCCACCAAAGGGCGGTAACATGGCCTGCAAAATACTGAAATGATGACTTTAATCTATTACTAACTAAATATTTTTTAACACATTGACTGCCGCTCCATAAATTAGTGTGGCTGTGCCGACTGGTAGCCACTGACTCAGGCTAAGAGATGGAAATATAGGAAAATACTCATGCAGATGACAAACAAATAATTCTGTTTACCTTAGAAATAAATGAAATCCAGTTGATATATCCTGAATGGACTTGTATTATATGTATGGAATGTAATTCAAAGTGTATTGTTGACTTCATTACAATGTCAGGAAAAACCCATGTACAATTGTACATTATACATAAATAAGTCCAGTCTTGAACAAAAAAGGCACTCTACTAAACTTCTGTGATTTTGCTATTAGATTTAGAAATATTATCCTAACAACACTGTAGAACTTCCACTACAAAACTTCTATTGCAGTGAAAAATAGCTGCCCAAAGTGGCTCTGAACAGAGACAGTCACATTATTACATTAGTATCCAAAATTTGCATTTTTTACAATGAGACTTTACTTTTCATGCAGTGCGTGATCTGGGGACATAAACATTCTTAGGATCAGAGGAGCGGAGCAGGCGATGTGCAGTGGATTTGAAAAGCTCAGTAATGTACGATGGGGCCTGACCTCGAAGCGCTGCAGAAACAATAATTACTTGTTTGAATTTAATGCGGTCAGAAATTGGAAGCCAATGTAGGTGTTAAGCATGAAAGCTGAGATGCTAGAGTAGTGAGGAGCTTTAGACACAGGACAAGCTGCTGCATTTAGGATAGATTGCAGAGTTGAATCATGAAATGTCAGGAAAGAAAATGAATTAAATGTCAAGATTTCTGTTTGTAATGATATTGCAGAATGAACTGCTATATGAATGCATATAATTATTTTATTCAGACAGTTGACTTGAGCTGCAAATAGTGAAATTTTAATTTTAAAACATTTGGTGCTTTGTAGCATCTAGCATATTGCCTGATTGCATTTGCTTCATGTATTTCGCTACATTAAAATACAGTGTGATGAATGAAAGCAGATGCTTTAGCAATGAAATTGATGTTGGCTTAAGTGCTTTAATAAGCTTTGAATACAATGCAATACAAGATTGCTTTATTAAATTAAACTTGGCAAAATGCCAGCTTATTCGAATATGTTGAATTGTAGAACTGAAAATACAGGAATGATTGCAGGACTTGGCAAAGTACGAAATTCTAATGATTTATTGATGTGATATAAGTTTGATAACATATGAAAGTTTTGAAGGATTTTCAGTAATTGTCAGGTTTTAACCCCTTAACCGGGCGCCCCGAGCGCGACTCGTCCACTGCTATCCTTCGTTATTTGGGTGTCCCGAGCATGACTCATCCTGTACGTTTCATGGTGTTTCCTAGCTTGTGCGTAGCAAGTCAGGGTCATCTTATGCTATAAATCACTTTAGTATCTATATATTCGCTAGGTGACACCTGTTTTTAGCTAATTCGGCTCTGTGTGCTAGAGAATATTCTTTGGACCGAGAGGTCAAACCTTGGGCTGCTGCTGTGTATAAAATTGCTTCGAGAAAACGACTTGTTCGGGTTAGAATTAATATATCTTTACCAACTGTTGACCGATTTCCAAACTTATTGATTTATTTTGTCCCACTGACATCCCTCTACAACTCTGCCGCTCACTCAATTGGGGTTACCACTGACAATTTTTTGCTACGGAGTAGTGTGGTGCTTAAACAGAGTAAAAAATTAATTTCGCAGTTTTCAGTTGTCTTACCCCCTCAATCTATTCCTCTTTAGCTAAAATCATTAGAAAAAAAGTTTGAGCCTCTTATGGTAACTATTACTGGTAGCTCAATAACCTGATAGGTAACGATTACGGTCACTATAGCTAATTTATCTAAAACAAGAGACAAGGGTGTAAATCAACTATGCAGCACTTTAAGTCAAACAGTATTTTCAAATGGAAGCAAGAACATGTAAAATTGCAAAGTCTAAAATTGTAAAGACTACAGACTGCAACTGTTCAGTGTTTAAACAAGAAGTTGGTAAAGAAGTACAGTATATCTGTCTACAGTGTTGACCGACTACACTGCCCTGACAATGTCTGTTTCTTGCTGTCGGGATAAGCCTGCCTGTGCTGTGCAACCGTCTGTAATAAAAACTGAAGCTGTGACTCATCTTTGGTTATGAGGCCGCTCAGTTCTTGTATAAGCGCCACACCACGTTCTGCGTGGTCATTCACCACGCTCATTGCATGAACTGTCTTTGCCGGTTCCTGATAATCCTCCTGTGCCTCCCATAAGTCTGGGTCCTTATCGATAAATGCGCGTGGGAGGTTCATCACTTCAAATAATGTCATGGACTTTGGAGAGAAAAAATCTTCACAATTCTTTTCCATGAATGTTTGCAGGTCCACTGTTATGTGCCTTGTTTGCTCTTGCTGAACGCTGGTGTTTCTCATTGCATGTACCGTTTGTCTCTTGGTTGGTATACTCACATTGCTCTCAAAGAATGCCAAACTGACCAGCTCGGGAGACAAGTACCATAAGTGATTGGAAAACTTTTCGGCTGCTGCTTTTGATATAACCAGATTAATTGTCGAGTAAGCAAGAAGCGATTTTAGCAACTGAAAGTCACCATATGGTGCATTCACTGCTAAAGGAGCTGTTATCCAAGCCTTCAGGTAAACACGAGCTGCAAACACACACACGTCTCTCAGTCCATTCTCTGATTTTGTCAAATGGAACTGGCTTCGAAACATCCATATCTTCATGCTGTAAATTACTTTCGACAGCCAATGAGCATGATGCATGGCCCCCGATGCCTTGAATTCCAGTTCCACCTTCTCACAGGTGGAACTGAACCAAGAAAGATGACAATCAATTCTAAGAACTCCCGGTAGTCATCCTTTGGCTGACTCTCTGCCAGATATGTGAATGCAAATTGTACGATACTGTCTCGGATATCTTGCACTGTTCTCGACACTGTATCGTCTGCCATTCCAGTTTCATATTTCTCGCGATCTATAAACACCCAATTTTTTTTAAACGCTTAAAGAGAGCAACCTCTGGAGACGATGTTGCAACTCCAAGACATACTTTAAAAACGGTACCAATGACCAGTTCCATAACATGATGTCTGCACGCGAGTGATAGTAGCTCTTTACCGATTTTCTGTTCCAGGAGAACGCAAGCACCGGCAAGACGTCCAGTGTTAGAACTGGTTGTGTCAAAACACATTGCCTGAACGTTGCTTGCTATGCCCCAGTCCTCCACTGCTGTGAGCACAGCTGTGGCTTGCGCCTCTCCAGTTACACTTGGTAGCTTTGCAACTGTCAGTAGTTGGGAAAGTCCTTTGCCAGAAACATTCATAGGAAGTCGGTCAATATGTTCCTTGGTTTTTAAATCAGCAATAAGTTTGCCATCCCAGTGAATCACCAGTGGCACATTGTCTTTAAACTTAGCTTTTAATTTCGCTGCTTGCTGAAATCTGTGTTTCATTCTCTGTCGGTGAATTGAGTCGTGATTGAGGGCGACACCTGTTAACACCTTCAATGTTATGACCTAAGCTCTGTGCAGTTTCAACAAGAACATGCAGCGCCTTTCGATCTGACATTTTCTTTCTGTCCAGAGCAGCTGCAAGTTCTGGTGTTATAATACTGTTTCTGCATATCTTTCTCTTTTTAGAAGTCTTGTGACTGCTACTGGCCTCATCAGTTTCGTAATCACTGCTACTGGTGCTGGATATCAATACTGCCCTTTCATTTTGCCTTCTTTGCAGGTCTTCCATTCACTGGCGTCTGGCAAGCAGTTCTTCCTGTCTCATGGCTGATCGTTTTTCCTTTGCGTCTATGATTGCATCTACACCTGACATTGATCCCCTTCTTCCCTTTTCTCTTTGAAGTAGCAAGAACTGTCTGTCTTCATCTATTTGTATCCTGCTAAGAGCATCGGCATGGGCAATGTCGAATAGATCATCTAATCTGGAAGTGAACTCAGCCTGTCTTGATTGTTGGCTCAAGGACTGACGGCCTTTATTCTTCTTAAGCAAACGCCACTCTTCAAATGATCGTTCTAGTTTAGTTTGACAGTTCTGTGCATCTCTTATAGGAATTCTTGCTTTGTGCCAAAATTTTGCAATTTCTTCGACAGTGGCTGCTGATGACTGTCTAATAGTTTCACGCATTTCTAGGTGATGATGTAGAAAGAAACCAAGTGCTATGCGTACAGATGGCAGCTTACTACCAGTCAGTTCAGTCACAGTAGATCCAAGAAGATAGACTATGTTTTGAGATCTAGCTGTTGCTGCCATTTCCTATTTCATTAACCGATTGCAACTACAGCAGTAATAACCGAGTGCATTAAAGAAATGTTTCTAAAACACTCTATTATACAGCTAATCATATGTGTGTACTGTGAACAAACCAGCATCCACATTCTAAGTGGCTATTTATGTCAATGTTGAGCTGACGTCAGCACTGCTGAGTCAGCACTGCTGACTGCTGACAGCCTGACAGTCAGCAGTCAGCACACAATATAAACAATTAAACAATAAGCATGTCTGTTGAAAATGGAAATGCATTATGTCAGCAATCTCAAGCAACATTAGTCCACTGGTGACTGCTCATTCTTGATGAAGTTACATGATCAATCAATCTCACTATTAAAGTGCTAAATTTAAATAACACTGCAACCAAGGATTTACATTTGCACTGTTTTGCAGCTTAAATCTCAGCTTAAATCTTTCTATTAGAAGCTAGTATGCATGCATTGAAGCTATTTATCTCGGCAAAACTTTAGAGCAATTGAGCTACCTCTAAATATTCTCCAATAAGGCTAATATTTTACCTGAATTTTTTTCTTACATATACAAACAAAATTGGGGAGGGGTAAGAAGAAGATATTTACAAACTTAAAAAATAAGCACCACCCTACTACGGAACTTCTAAAAAAATTTATGGGAGGGGTTCTATTTTAGGCCATAAAGTGCACCCTACCCCAAAATTGCTTTGTTTGGCACAGATGGTTAGAAAGAGGAGTAAAAAGGCTAAACAATGGCATATTTCAAAAACATCTTCATAGCTCTTATATAGCCTGAGATATAGCAAATTCAACAAAATGAAAGTTTTCATTTTCTAAGAAAAATTTTCCAAAAATAATTCCCCGGTATGGTGACGGCATCTAAGAATTTAATGCCCGGTAAAAGGTTGCCATCAGAAAAATGAAGAACATTTGGAAAGACAATAATATCAGCATGAGAACAAAGAAGAGAATAATCGAGAGTGTTGCATGGAGTACAGCATCATATGGATGTGAAAGTTGGACTCTGAAAAGAAAAATACAGAGAATAGAAGCTTTTGAAATGTACTCATTACATACCATGCAAAGCATAAGCTGGAGAGATGGGAAAACCAATGAAGAGGTTTTGAAAATGTCAGGCACGGAAAGACGGTTCCTCAACATGTGCAAAAGAAGGAAGCTGCAATACTTCGGACACGTACAGCGGAACAGCGACACTAGGTCAACATTGGAGAGGACAATCCAACAAGGAATGATGTCGGGAACTAGACGAAGAGGGCAGCCAGGGAGACGATGGGCGGATGACGTGGAAGAGTGGACAGAAATGAAAATGTCAGCAGCAGTCAAGAAGACAGAGGATCGACATGGTTGGAGGAAAGAAATTCATGCTGTCACCTTAACTTCAGTACATGAAGGAACAAGGAGAAGATGATGAAAAGGGTTGATAATAGAGAATTAGGAAACTCTTTAGCTGATGTTGATTGCAGAACAGAATAGATCATCTTCGGCTTTTGGAGCTCTGAAAACTTGACTAGCCGCCTTCTACATTTTACTAATAATTTTAAAAATTGTTTTCCCATGTGCTGCATTATGAGAATGCATACAATTACTGGATTGATTTGATGTTTATGATTTCTATTTGGATCATTCCTATAGTGCCACCAGTTTAAATGAGTATCTCGAAGTTTCTTTGAACAGTCATGTTTTGTGTATTATGTAGACACTTGTTTAAGACAAGCCACATTATCACATTCTAAAATATATATTAACTAAGAAAATTATTTAACGAATGGTTTTAAAATGTTTTGCAATTCCCTTAAAGATGTGGGTCCACTATGGGATATGTTTTGCAGAGATATCCCCAGACTAGTCCAATACATTTTCCCCAGACAATACGTGGAAGAATCCGAAGATTAAAGTAGCCACCCCTGTTGTAAAGATGGCAGATGACAGGGTTGTTGCAGTTGGGATGTTGATGTGTATTTTAATAGCAACATTTTCGATTGGAAAAAAAGTGTTGCAAGAATAGAAAGTGTTGGTTAGGCTGTGAATATGCTTTCAGAGAGTTATTATTTTGCTAACACATTTTTAATGTTGAATAACCATTCGAGTTGAAACAAGACCCAGCTGTCAAATCTGTCACTGACCTACTGTCCTGAAAGCTGTTTGGTTGAATGGCAAAAATATCTGGCAGAATAATATGCGTGAGTGTGCAGAATGCTTTCGATTGGACATATCCGCATAAAATTTTTGCCCCAACCAAATGTTTTGCGGAGAAATTTTTCAAGTAGAGCACCCATCATTCAATCCCAGCTTATTATTCACGCAGATATTGTCCATGTAACTAATTCAGGGATATATCCACGGTACATATTCCCTAGTGAACAATGTTTCCTCAATTTTTTGAGTGTGCATGGAAAAGCATAGTGCCTGAGTGGCACCTTTTCATGCCTGAGCACCTGAATTTTTTAACATATGTCATCCCAGACAACAACGAAATCAGTGTTATTTTAAACTCAAAATTACTGAGTGGCGTTTTCTTGTCATGTGCATGGCTGCACAGCCATGCAGCTTAGAGGGAACATTGCTAGTGAAACCCCTTTTTTACAATTTTTAGGCCTGTGAACTTGTGACTAGAAATATCAAAAGGTATGAAAAAAATATGAGAACTGTTCGAGATCATCTTGAGAAGCAGCTTGAGGTAAATGTCTGTGTTGATTTTATAATTATGAAACTAACAGTGATGGGTAATTGCCCTTTTTTATCTAATTAATTAGAATTAGTTGAAATTTTACAATTGCAATTAGAATTAGAATTAACAAAATTTCACAACCAATTAATTAGAATTAGAATTAGATACCTTCTAATTTAATTAGAATTAGCAATTAGAAGTGCAGTGATAAAAAATATGAGAACTGTTCGAGGTCATCTTGAGAAGCAGCTTGAGGTAAATGTCTGTGTTGATTTTATAATTATGAAACTATTAACTAATAACCAGAACTAATTCTAATTTTGTTGTCACTAAGCAAGATGTCTGTACTTCACATGAATCACTTCGGTCATACCTTCTTCCTCTGTATAATTGTCATTAATATATTTTACTTACTTGTTTGTACACTGAGTATGATGAGCCAGGTTTTTATGCATAACCTGGTGCCTGTAATATTATCCCTCTTCTTCCCTCTTTCTCCATGGCCCTGGTACTCGGGAAGCAGCTAAACAAGCTATACAGGTGGCTTACACAATTAATCTAGAATAGTCTGCCATCGCTTTCTCTAGACCCACATCAACGCAGAATAATATTCAACAATTATACAATGCAAACGCTTCTGGAGAAATATCTCCTTAACATCTTAATTGTTCCTTATACTAAGACAGAATTTAGAAATGTCCATAAGAGAGTCATCAACGTCTTAATTGTTTCTTACAATACGGCAGGACGAAGAATGAATCAACAATGCCTGAAACATCACACACACACACACATACGTACGTATATATATATATATATATATATATATATATATATATATATATATATATATATATATAGTCAATGTCTACAGCGGCAAACACACAGTCTAATCAACATCAGATTGCAAACTTAAATTACGGAGAATAGGTCCTACTGTGACTACCTGTCACTTGCTTAGTAATAATAAGTCACTGCCACTCTCCGCAGCAAAAATATCTTACCCGAAGTCGGAGCGTGCCGCTATCCGCAGCAATAAAATATCTGACCCAAAGTCAGAGCATGCCACTCTCCACGGCAATAAATCTCCAATCTGACCGAAGAGCGTCACTCCACAACAGCTCCTAATCAGGACTGGAGGAAAAGCTATCTGCCTCAAGAAAGGTAAACGGTCAATACAGACCGAGTTCCTATCCGAAGCAGTTTACACAGCGAGCTCTCGTCCTTATATAACAAATAAATGGAGAGGCCGGAGAAGGGGAAGCTCTGACCAATAAAAATCATCATAACAACTAGATTTGTCTCTACAGCCAATAAACGGTTGATTAATAATTAAAAATAGGTTGCATGACCTTTCCCTATTCAGCTAAACTTCCAAGATTTCTAATTATTAAATTAGACGTCAACTGTTTATAACAATTATACCATCAGATGCACAAGAATATTGGCTTTGAGCGAAGAGTAAAATTGCATTTCTAGCACCTAGAATCATTAAGTTTTGAGCGATTAAACAATCGCCTGTTCTGCCGTAGTAAATAGCTGGCAGACGCCTCTGACAAAACGGCCTCTATCTCCTTAAATAATCGACTTAAAATTAATTCCTTCAACAGAAAAATAGTACTTATAATCAGGAATCGATTTTCAGGAAAAGAAATGTCTGAAAAAGTAGTTAAATGCCTACCCGGGACATTTGAATCAGCAATGGTGAAAGATAGCAAAGCGGTGACGTGACCCATTGCCAAGTAGCAAGAGCACTCTCAAATAAACGGTGTCCCGTCACTTCCTGGACCGTCACTTCCTGGACCGTCACTTCCTGGACCGTTCCTAATGTTCTATCTGTTATGTGTATGTAAACAAGTGTATACACTATGATATACAAATCGTTGTGATCTGCAATAATACTTAGAATTACTTACTTAGAATATATAATATAGAAATTCGAGATATTTTACTTACTTCCTTACAATGGTTTGAGTAAGCAGTGGAACAGTGACGCAGACTAGAACTATTCAAATTTTGAATCGTTGGATTACGGTTACGGTTATTTTTTACCACCTACACTGGGCGGAGGGGTCAAAAACTGCCCAAAAATTGTTGACACAATGGACAGCCCCCAAAATACCTACCTACCTACCTATATACCTATTTACTTCCATTTACAATGACGGTCCAGGAAGTGACGGTCCAGGAAGTGACGGTCCAGGAAGTGACAGGGAACCCAAATAAACATAGTTTCTAGTAACCATATAAAATATACAAATTCTCCACGTTAATATGGTGTAGTAGCAAATTAAAAGGATGCCTCAACACCTGGTACAATTACAGGGCAATTAAAGCAGAAATACTGTAATTGACTGTAAGAAGAACTTGAAACCTTCAGATTTTTATCCTTTTTCGCTAGTACCGGTAACTTAAAATAGGGATACGGACAGCTCGCCTCCGACAAATTTGTATCCAGGTACATCATGCCCTCAGACAACTTGCCCTCAGTAACTCGCCCCCGACAAATTCGTATCGAATTTAAAGGAAAGAAAATGGCTTAGTAATGTAGTACTTTCTTAATGCTATCTAGAGATCTAAAGTTAGATATGGTCAACATTTGAAGTCAAAGTACAGAAAATTTAAAACCATTGTATGAATGTCAACATTTAAAACAAATGTACGGATGATACATTCTTAATGCTATCTAGAGGCCCAAAGCTAGATATGGTCAACATCAATGTACGGAAAATGCAAAACCAATGTACGAATGTCAACATTTAAAACCAATGTATGGCTGATGGTTACATAGCAAAATTATAAGCAATTCCGCTTAAGTAGTCTTTCAGAGTGTGCAAAACGTTTTAATTTGGTGCGAATTTTCGGGAGCGAGTTACTGGGGCAAGTTTTCTGGGGGCTAGTTGCTGGGGGCAATTTGTCCATAAACCCTTAACTGCTTCACTGCCAGAGACCAAAATAATCATGACGCCACATGCAAATATCATGACATTTTATCATTTACGTAATTTTTTAATTTCATTTACTGGTCTGGAAGTTTGTAGACACTATAAAAGTAATAAACATTATTAACCCTTTAACAGGGGAATTAAATTTTAAAAGTCGTCACCATTCAGGGTAATTAATTTTGGGGAAAGGCGTTCATATGAACTGTGAACATATACGTTTTAAATTTACTACATCTCAGGCTATATAGAAGCTAAAGAAATGAGGTTTGCACCGTTGTTTAGCATTTTTATTCGTCTTTTGAACCATCCGTGCGTAAAAAAAACTTTGGGGGGTAGGGTCCACTCCACAGTTTAAAATCGGTCCCCTCCCCAAAATTTTGTTCAAAGCTCAATAGCGAAACGTTTTCAGCGGTGACCAACCTTTTGTGAGCGGCAAAGTTATATAGGGGTGTAATTGGAACAGAATAGTTCAAAAATTTTGAAGATCTGACCCACATTGGGGTAGTTATCACTTTTCGAACCCTAGAACTCCTTACTCGGAGAAAACAAATTTCACAAATTTTGCAAGCTGAAAAAAATTACATTTCAGTATATTTCAAGCTATATAGAAGATAAAGAAATTAGGTTTGAACCGTTGTTTAGCATTTTTATTGTTCTTTCTGACCATCAGTGCCCAAAAAAATGTGGGGGTAGGGTACACTCTACAGCCTAAAATCGGACCCCCTCCAAACAATTTTCAAAGCTCAATAGCAACAAATTTTTAGTGGTGATCCCACTTATGAGCGACAAAGTTGTAGAGTGGTGTAATTGGAACAGAATAGTCCAAAAATTTTGAAGATCGGACCCAATTTGGGGTAGTTATCATTTTTTGAACCCTAGAAATTACACTTTTGCAAAGCAAAAATCAGGCCCTCTTTTGAATAAAACCTATTTTCCTAGCTTATAGTGGGCACAATAGCTAATAAAAAGCTACCATCTACCGAATGGATAACAACTAAAGCGAATTATTACATTAGAACGTTTATAAGCGGCGAACCCATTTGAGGAACAGACACTGAAGTTGAGCGTCATGTAGAACCCATTTCAACCCATTTGAAATCCATTTGAGGCATGATTGGTGCGCGACGTGTATACATGGCGAACCCAGTTAAGAGGTTAAGAAACATCAAAAAGCAATAAAAGCATTAAATTCTCGTAATAACGTCCAATTCTCAGCAGAATTTCTAAAATCATTGGGAAGCATTGGTCATCATCGTCATGTTCTCTGTCCTGAGACAGGTTCAGGGCTCCATTGTTTCCATTCCTCTCTGCGTCTTACTCTTTTTGATTTCTGCATAGGTTTTGTGACGCTGTGCATCTGATTTCATCATCCAGTCTAATAGCATCCTCCTTGGTCTTCCTTTTATCTTTCTTCCTGATATTCTTCCCTCAATTACTGTTCTGAGTAATGATTCTCCTCTTAGTACGTGTCCAATCCAGTTCCTCTGTCTTGTTTTGATGGTGCTGATTATCGATCCTTGTTCGTCCACCATCTGTAGTACTTCATGTTTGTTTTCTTGTCCGTCCACTTGATGTTTTCCATTCTTTTCCATATCCACATTTCGAATGCTTCCAGCTTTTGTATGTCCTTCTTCTGGAGAGTCCCGGTTTCTGAGGCATATAAAGTGACACCCCATATCACGTTTTTATCAGTCTCTTCTTTAGTTCATTATTTAGCACTCCTCTTACCAGTTCTCCTCTGTCCAAAAAGGCTTGTTTTCCCATCGCTATTCTTCTCTTTATCTCCTCCGGGCATCTGGAATCTTCTGTTATTAGGCTCCCAAGGTAGCAGAATTGTGTAACCTGTTCCAGTTCTGTTCCATAAAGCGTTATGGTGAATCTAGGTGGATTTTTGCTTTTTGTTATTACCATGATTTTTGTTTTTAGAGTTTATTTTCATGCCATATTCTTTTGATGTTGTATTTAGTTTGTCCATTATTCTTTGTAGTTCTCTTTTACTCCCTGTTAGCATCGCTTGATCGTCTGCAAAACGTATGGCTTGCATCAGTTTCCCTCCAATGTTTATTCCTGCTCTTTCTTCCTCTAATGCCTCTCTCATTAGTTCCTCAATGTAGATGTTGAATAGCAGCGGTGATAGTGGACAGCCTTGTCGTGATCCCCTACCGATTTCTCCGGTCTCCGAGTTATCATTCCCAATCCGTATTTGTATTGTTTGTTCCATGTATAAATTTCTATTCAGTCTTCTGTCCCTCCAATCAATTCCTAGTCTTTTCAATGCTTTAAATAATTTAGGCCATTGTATTCGGTTGAATGCCTTTTCATAATCAACAAAACATACATACATATTATTATTATTATTATTATTATTATTCAGGACGATTTATTCGACGATGTACGCATAGCTAAGGCTAAAGTCAAAGGCGTCTAACAACCAAAAGAAACTTTAAACAGGTGTGTCTTCATGTTCTTCAAAAACGCTCCTGGCGAAGTTTCCATGGTGACCACCCTTGGCCCTTGGGACAAGCAGCGGATTGCGATTCCTCGACCAAAGCTGGGAACGGTATTGTACTGACGGAGCAGGTTGAATCAAGTCACGAAGATAGGTAGGACAGTGCGGATCATAAAGTGTCCGAAACGTGAGCCACATTTTCCAGATTCAATGTTTCTTTCACCTATGACCCTCATCACACCGATGGCATATCTCGTGCCTCTTCCTCTCCGGAATCCAAATTGATCCTCTCCCAGATGATTTAAAGCCTCTACTTTTGCTTCAATTTGCTCTTTCATCACTTTTAACAGGATCTGTGATGCATGGTAAATGAGGCTTATTGTTCTAAAGTCTTGACAATTTTTTGCATTTGCTTTCTTTTCTATAGGCATCATTATAGATTCTTTGAAGTCTTTTGGCCATTCCCCAGTAGGGTTGCCAGATATCCAAAGTCGAAATACGGGAGATTGCTTCCGCGATCAATGCGCCCCAGGGCGCGATTTGTAGAGGGGTAGGGGGGATCCCCATTGCCCAACTGCATCCCCCTACTGCTACATCCCCACCACTACATCCCCCACTGCTACACTTCCACAACAGCTACATCCCCTCAAGCTCGACATATCCCCTCGACATATCCCCCACTGCTCCAGGTCACAAATCTCACCCTGATGCGCCCACTCCACGGTCCAGTTCATTTTGAATTATTATGGCTAGAGCTATACTACACTACAGTACTATAGAGGAAAAAGCAATAAACACTGTTCAATGCACTGCATCATCTGCATGTAGTGAATCAATATTACGAACAAATTATACAAATATTATCAGAGACCTCCTAACGAGTCCTAAGTTCCTATTCCTAACGTCAAACGGTTTACAGACTTAACACAGCCTTACAGCCTTACACAAACAAGTAAGTAACAATTACTAATATATACATTTTATACTCTACACTCTGTAGTGTAGTCTGTAGAACTGTCAAGGGGCAACTACTAATTTTGTATAATCATTGTAAATATTTCAAATGACTCTTTGCTTTCTGTAGCAGCTTCTTGTCGCCCAGAAAGTAAGAGTCAGGGATATTTTTACACCCCTAACCCCAACACCCCAATTTGAGGCCGACACCACCCAAATTCACAATCCTCGAAATATCTCTGGTAAGAGTAGAACTCTGAACAAGTTAAAGAGCAGTTAAAGTAAGCAAAAGGCTCGTTTTTTATTAGTTCGACAGACGCTCCGTTTCTAACATCAGTCCATTTGGAGTTCATCACTGAGAAAACTATTTAAACAAGAGCATTTGAAGCTGGAATGCTGAGAACGAAGGACACGATGTGGAATATGTTCAGCAATTTCGTTTTGTCAATACAGCTAAACACTTTAATCCAGCGTTCTTCAACTGAAATTTCACTTGACAACAGATTAGTAATACCCTGCAGTAGTACTAATTCGTCAAACAAAGCATTTAGATCAATGTCCAATTGCAACGTACTGTACTGTACTGTACTGGCAGAAATATTTCTTCTTTTTGGCTGTTTCGGGAACGTCCGAGTCCATTGCATTGTCTGTAACACTCTTTTTTATTGGACATTTGAAAACGTGTTTGAACATGCCTTTGCAATATTTTTATGCTTGTATCTGTTAAATCTCTGTATTTGAACTTCAGTGAATGGTATACAGTGCACTGTTTATGATATTGTATGGCTTCTATTGACAATATGTTTTAATTTATAGCTAACATTTCCAGATGGTGTTCATTTTAATGGAAGACTTACTGGAAGTGAGCGAATACCAAATACATGCAATGTTTCTATTTTGGGTAAAGGTCTCGAAGGTATATATTCACTTCATATATTTTAGTTGTTTTTTCTGCTATTTATGTGTTATGCCAAATTTTTCACTTTTTATTGCCCACAGTTGTCACACTTGCCAGTTTTTCATATTGCTTTTGTCTGAAATTTCAGTTTGTATCCATGATGTTGCTCAAGAAACATTTTGGATTTAATCTGAGGCAGTATAAGAGATGCTATATAAATAGCTAATTGTGTTAATTGCATCTTACTTCACTACAGTACATATATTGCCATATGATACTAGAAAATGTGCATGTAAAGCTAAGGTTGTAAAGAATTGGTCTTGTGTGCTATAAATGTTTATTTTGTTGGAATTGTATTTGAAGCAATTTTGTATCAACAAGATGTGGTTGCACACATGGGTGTATTTAGAAAGGCTTAACCCGTTCCCAGGCACCGCCGTCTTAAGATGGCGCCCGAAAATCATATCGAGATGAGTAAAGCCGTTTATAAACGGTGCTCACGGCGAGCCACATAAGGATGTGTGTACTCCGGACATTGAAGTTTTAAACCGCACCAAAAGCGACTATTTGATTTATTTACTATCCATTCGATAGATGGCAGCACTTTCTTCGCTGTTGTTGACTATAATATAAGCAAGAAAACTTGCCGATGATCGTCCAACTTGCCATTGATCGTCCGTTGATTTTGCATTGAAATGCCTCGAAAACGACTCAAGTCTGGAGTTTGAAAAATCATAACTCCGCCAATTTTGGCCCGATCTTCAAAATTTTTGCACCATTCTGTTCCAATTACACCGCCCTAAAACTTTCTCGCTCACAGTTGGGGGTCACCGCTGAAAATTTTTTGCTATTGCGCTTTGAAATTTTTTGGGCGGATAGGTTCCGATTTTCGGCTGTAGAGTGGACCTACCCCCAAAATTTTCTTTTTTGGCACGCATGGTTCGAAAGTGCAATAAAAATGCTAAACAACGGTGCAAACCGCATCTTTTTAGCTTCTATATAGCCTGAAATATACTGAGTTGTTCGGTTTCTCAGATTGAAAATCTGTTTGCAAAATTGTCATTTCTTCGAGCAATGAGTAATATTGTTTGAAAAATCATAACTACCTCAAATTTTGTCCAATCTTCAAAATTTTTGCATTATTCTGTTCCAATTATACCCCTTTAAAACTTTCTTGCTCACAGTTTTGGGGTTACCGCGGAAAAATTTTTGCTATGGGGCTTGGAACAAAATTTGACCAAAATGTTGGGGAGGGGTCCTATTTTGGGCTGTAGGGTGGACCCTACCCTCAAAATTTTCTTATTTGGCATGGATGGTCGAAAGAGCAATAAAAATGCTAAACAACGGTGCAAACCGCATCTTTCTAGCTTCTATATAGCCTGCAATATAGTAAGTTTAAAACTTGTATGTTCACATTTTCACATGAACGCCTTTCTCCCAAACTAAATACCCCGATTGGGGACGACTTGAAAAAATTAAATCCTCCTGCAATGGGTTAAAGGGGTATGCTGAAATTTAAGAAGTTCGAAAAATAACTTATTCTATGTTATGCAATAACATACAGTTTAAGTTTATTAATAATACCACCTGTAAAGTACTGACCATAAATTTACTACAATTGGGTTAAGTTCAATCGTCGGTCTAGCAGTCTTTCAGTGCAACCAAAGGGAAGGACCAAAGACCAAAGGCCAAAGACCAAAGGGGTATGCTATGGATCAGGAGCATACCCCCTAAATACACCACTGGTTGCACAAAGATGGACTGAAATACTGGGCTTAATATTCCACTGTGGATCTTATTATTACAGAAATAACTCGTTGATCTGGACCACCTTTTATTATCAATTAAATGATTTTGATAATCCTGACCAAGATTTTTCTTTCAAATGACTAGGTCACAAAGTACTTTCTCACACCCAGAAAGTCCAGGCCAGTGTAGGTGCTGCATGTCATTCGAGTACTGTTTCCAGGTTCGTGATAGCAATTTGTGAGCATTCTTTTGAAATCTGAACTTATATCGTTGGTGTGTATAGAATCTCCATTATTAAATATTTGCATATAAGTCTTTATACCCTGTTCCTCTGAATATCAGCTGGAAAAGGTTGAGGTTTAGGTGATCATAAAAGGCCTGAATTTTATGTGAAGTCCTTTTTGATACCAGCACTTTTATTATTATTATTATTATTATTATTATTATTATTATTGTTACTGATATTACTTCCACCGACGGCAGTGACTCAACTCATCCGATCTTCGTTCTTTCAAGGGTTTACCTACTGGTATCCTCCTTCGCCTTCCGGATGTACAACTGAGCCGCCTGCAGATGATCCTAAATGCGTTCGCTCACATGATCTACAAACCTCGATGGGGTGATCATGTCACCCTCTTGCTAAAAGACAAGCTACACTGGCTACGTGTTCCTCAGCACATCACCTACAAACGATGCTGGTTCACGTTTCGCACTGAATTATCTTGGATTTTTTAGAAGTGGAGTTACAAGGGGATTTTTAAATTAGGATGGAAATATGCCTGTGGAAAGAGATAAGTTAATAATTCTTGTTATATTTGGTACTAGAACAGAGGCACACTGTTTGAGAAGAGAGGTTGGTATTGGATCAAAACTGCATTGCTTGTTTGGAAAGGACTGAAGGAGTTTAGATACCTCTTCCTCTGTCATCAGAGTGAAGCAGGGAAAATTGGGAGAAGCTTCTGGTGGAGATGGGTTATGTGGAGAGGTAGTTTGATTGGTCATGGTGGATTTCAGATTGGCACAGATCTTATTTTTCTGGAAAAAACATTAGCAAATGATTCAGCAAGCTGCAAAATGGATTGAAGAAGAGGTTTTGCTTTGTTGCAGTGGAAGTGGAATAGACAATTCACAGTGTTCCAGAGTTTGTTGGGATTAGAGCTATTGGCTGCATTTAAGTTAGAATATATTTTCTTGGCAGATATGAGAAGGTTGTGGTAGCGATTTGTTGCCGAACGGAGATTTTTAAGGTCAATAGTAGAATGTATTCGGGTGTAAGTTCTCTTTAGACGTCTTCGAAATGACTTGAAAGCATGGATGAAGGCATTGTACCAAAGGTTGTTACCGTGAGATGATAGCGGCCATGTGATTATGGGAGCATGTTTGTCGAGTAGATCAAATAGGACAGAATTGTATTTGTCAGTTAGTGATTGTAGAGTGTTGGGGGGGGGGGCTTGATTTAGATTCCATTTAAATAGAAAAAAAGAGTTTGCTTTTGCAACATTGTCCAATAGTGTGTTCCACAGAATTGGGTTGCCATGAGAAGCAGATCAATCGCCAAACTTGTTTTTAATAGTAAGCATATATAAGACTATAATTCTCTACCTATGTCTAGAATTATAGTCTTATATGTTGTTGTCACTATTAAATACATTTGTCTCACCTCAGAAGCAATTTATCAGTAACTCATTTAATAAATTGCATGAGCCTCCGTTTTCAGTTTCTAACAAAGGTGTTTTTTTGTAGTTATGTTTTGGGTACAATTTTATTTAATTTTCTGAACTGCTGTTTGACCTTCAAATTTAGCGAGTGTGAACTAGGGTTGGATTGACGCGATAGCATTTATCCAATTCATTTGACCATACTTTAAATTCACTAACGAACAACAAAACTTTTAAAAAATCAACAATCTGTACCGGTAATTGGCTGATTATTAGCCGATTGCTTGAGGCCAATAATCGGCTGGCCAATAATTGGCCTGAGGCATAATCAGCACACCTCTACTTTGGTATCTGCCTTGTGGTAAGCAAAACTTTTTATTACAAGGAACCTAGCTACCTCTTTTCAAAACTCTCCATGCAAAAAAGCAAATATTCAACAAGAGCAGGGATATTCAAATGGCAGACTGTGGTCCACAGTCCTGAACTCTGAGACTTCCTTGAATGGCCCGCGGGAAGGTCCGAAAATGTCATGTCTGTCAAATTATTACTAATGAATTTCATACATTGTTGTAGTTATCGTGTAGCCAACTGGGGCCATTGTGTCGCTCCGTGTGTGTGTGTGTGTGTATATATATATATATATTTGCTTTTCTAAATTTCCAGAGCATCTCCTATCCTGCTTGCTATTGGAATTCCTGAAGAAGTTGCTAAAAATGCCATACGACTCAGCGTTGGTCGACATTCAACCTTGCAAGAAGTAGAGACTGTTGTTAAAGATATCAAAACCTCAGTCAATTTGATTCTTTCATCATCTGCCACATGCTAGATCCTTATTTTGAAGTCAATTGTTATTCCAACTGTACTGTACTGTACTAAGTAACTGTACTAAGACCTGGGCACTTCATTCATATTTATAAGGGAATGTCTTGCTATTATTAACTTTATTTTCAAGAAATATGTCTCGAGTCTGTGGACAATAAACAGAAGTATAAAGGTGATTAATTGATTATAATTATTATTGTTTATTGTCACTTATTACTGTCAGGTCTGATGAGGAAATGTCTAATTAAAGTTGCACTACAATAATATGACAAAAAACAAAAGTATACCAGTTTAAATAATTCTTAACTGTTGAAATACACTTGAAAAACCCAGGCAATTGAAAATGCCATTGTTGGTCTAGTTTTTTAATACACCTGTCTAGTAGTGTCTACCGCCTATAGACCTAGTTATATTAAATGTCTGGTTTCAGTCTTGTGAAGTTATTGTAAACAACGTGCTTAAATATGCTTCAAATGTTAGACTCTGTAAATAAGTTGTCAGAATATTTGCTAAACAGCTCAATAGACTTAATAACTGCGGAAAGTTTGATCAAATCTTGCCACAGTGGAATATTAGAAATGAGGGGCGCTATCAGTTTTGACAATCTTGAACGTGATGCTATCGAGCTTTCTAACAAATGTGAAGGGTCTGAAATGTTTGCTGAGAAACGATCTCAACAGAAAAAGATATTTTGTGATGAATTGGCCCGTGATTCAATTCTTAAAGAAACAATGTTAAGATTTAAAATAGATACATTTCACACTTTGTTAGATACCTTTTGAAATCAACTAGAAGAACGTTTCAAAGACATCACATCGGTTTTGCAGTATTTAAAGTTTTAAACCCGAAATATTTTGTTCAGACATCTCTTAATGAATGTGAAGAAGCATTATCTGAGTTGGCAGATATGTATGGGGCTGTACCATAGACCCCTTAAGCGAAGGACTAGCGGCTAGCGTCTTTGGGAACGCGAACTTGGGTTCATTGAATTTTTGACACCGCAGTATCTATTACATGACATAACTTAAGTTTGGGTAAAGATACAGCTTTAAAATTTGGCAGATATACTCAGAATTGAATTACCTACAAATATCAAGCAACCGGAAGTTGATGACGTCATTACTTATTTCATTAGCAAACTAAATTAATATGTGTAGTGTTGCTAATTAATTATAATTGTGATGAATTGGCCCGTTTACAGCTATGAAACCTGGTAGTCACACTCAGAAATGAGCTCTCTGCCCTTCCCAGGTAACCGGAAATTGATGACGTCATGACTTATGTCATTAACGTGTACCGGTATCCATTGAGTTGCTAATACATCTATTACATGCTGCAACTGGAGTTTGCACAATGATACAGCTATGACAGCCATGAAACCTGTTAGTCACACTCAGAAATGAACTCTCTACCCATCCTAGGTAACCGGAAGTTGATGACGTCATGACTTATGTCATTAACTAATTAACGTGTATCCATTAAGTTGCTAATGCAATAGCATCTATTACACGTTGGAATTAATAATAATAATAATAATAATAATAATAATAATAATAATCATGAACTGATTATGGTGGCATATCGTAGTACTTGTAGGACACCTTACAACTAAAAAAACAAACAGTATATCTTACAACCAATGTTAGGAGCGATCTTATATCAAAAGATCAAAGATCACGATCTAAGATCACAATTCATGATCTTTGATCTAGATCACTTTTTACCAGTGATCTTTGACTCTGACTTCAAATCACTTTTTCGATGATTTTGATCTTTATTATCAACAGAAGATCAAAGATCAAATTATACATATTCTCCCAACTAAGTCAATCAATCAACAGACTTCTATGTGTATTGAGTAAAATGGCGGACAAATTAAGCATTCGGACCTCAATGATCATGTTAGTGCAGCCGGTGCAGATGATGAGGATTATGGGTATGGCCCTGACATTAGTACTGACACTGCCACTGGGACTCAGGGGAGGCTTGCTCAGTTGCAACTGGTCGTGAAAATGCAGTCAAGATAGAGGTCATGCACTACCTGAATAACCCAAATAAGGAACTTTCTAGCTTGTTGGCATACCCACATGTCAAGGCAGCATTTGTGAAATATAACACAACCCTGCCATCTTCTGCGCCTGTCAAAAGATTTTTTAGTATTGGAGGTTTGATAGCTACACCGCGAAGAAACAGGTTGTCTGACGCAACGTATGAGCGTCTGCTCATGCTGAAAATGAACTGCCGTGTTCGACACTGACTGTGAACTGACAGTTAGTTGCTAAAATTGCCATGAACTGTTTTCAGTTGTGTTAGTAACTTAGTATTACAAAAGTTTACATGCACATGAATTGGAGTTTGCAGCTATGAAACTTGGTAAACACTCTCAGAAATGAACTCCCTACCCATCCCAGGTAACCGGAAGTTGATGACGTCATGACATGTCATTAACTAATTAACGTGTATCCATTGAGTTATTATAGCTGTATCATTGTGCAAACTCCATTTGTTTTATATAATAGACATTTTAAGATTTTCCAGATTAATTTTTTCTGAAAATATGAATGATTATGTTCTTTTCATCAACATGTGCAAGCCACCTTTATTGGAGAAAAAATGGAATTCTGTGGGCTGTGACTAAGCCCTGTATGCAGTGTTGTAAAGTATTTAAATACTTTCAGTATTTAAATACTATTTAAATACTTTGTCCAGTATTTAAGAAAGTATTTAAATACTCATCCAAAATTAAGTATTTAAATAGTATTTAAATACCATAGAGTATTTAGATGCATTTAAGAAATTTAAATACTTCTGATTTATTGCAATTTTCACATAATTATAACGTTTCTTATAGACTGTTCATTTTTACATTTTCTTTACTGATGGTTTTAGACAGTTGAACAGTTAAGTAGGTCTACATTGACATTGTTAGAAATAATTTTAACTAACATTTCTTTGTACAAAAATACAGTTGTGGCGAATCGTGTCAAATACATTATCAAGTATTTAAAAAAGTATTTAAAACTTATTTGCCAGTATTTAAATACCTACCCTGGTATTTGGGTATTTAAATACTATTTAAATACTACCTCAGAACCAAGTATTTATGAAAGTATTTAAATACTTTCGGTGAAGTATTTATTACAACACTGCCTGTATGCATATTAGGCTGAAAATGTAAGCGCTTGTAGCCTCGGGAAATACTTGCCAAAGTACAGTATTCTGCCATAACAAATGGTTAAAGACGTCAGCGGACGAAACATCAAGCGGTATGCTATTTTCACCCAGGAATTCTGTTAACAGCTCAAACATATAACAACATTTATTTTGCACTCTTGTCTTCCAAATTTTCAACTTTTTCTTAAAGACAGTTATTTTATCAGTTGTTTTCAAAATGTTTGAATCTTTGCCTTGCAACGACATGTGTGTTGCGTTTGTTTATAGACGCATCCGTCTAAAAGACGATGGGCGTCTATGTGTGTTTGTATGTGTGTTTGGCTCCTCCTTTCTCAACCAGGGCTTGCCACCGGCTATGGCGGAGTTTTGCAACGACATAATATTAAGTGCATTTATATAGTTGAAGATATCAGCCAGGTAAGCTAATTTTGCAAGCCATACATTATCGGGAATATGCATCGCTGGATCTGAGTTATGTTCCAATAAAAACGATGATAATTCAGTGCGAAGATCAAAGACACATCGAAGTACCTTTCCACGTGACAGCCAGTGTACCTATCAGTGTTTAACACCAGATGTTTATGATCTGAGCCGCTATCTTCACACATTCTAGCAAATAAATAACAATCTCTTTGCGGATTGTTTTTCCGGACACTCTTAGCGGACCCCCTACGGGTGCTTCGCGGACCCCCGGGGATCCGCGGAGTCGCGGACCACAGTTTGAGAACTCCTGCATTAGACCCACCCAGCCAAAAAAAATCCAGCGCGCCCCTGCACAAAACATTTCAATTTGCCAATTGAAATTGGGTGGGCCAAACACATGGTGGCCCATTGGGCCTAAATATTGGGTGGGCCATGGCCCACCCTGTTGCGCCCCCATGCCTGTTTGACTTGGCTTATCCCCTTAGGCTTCCAAATGTAAACTCCAATCGATTAATAAATGCCTTAGCTCGTGCAGTAACTAAATCGCCTAAATTTTGCCACATTACACCATTACTCAAATCTCTCCACTGGCTCAAAATAGCAGAACGCATTGAATATAAAATAATATCGATGACTTATAACTCACTTCATATATCAAAACCAGTCTACCTAAGAAATCTGATAGTTCCACAACAACCTGGATCTACTAGATCTTCTTCTCGTGTAACTCCTTCGACCTCTGAATCAATCATCTCTAAAAATTTGTAATCGTGCTTTTTCATACGCGGCACCTGAGCTTTGGAACTCAATTCCAATATCCCTTCGCTGTCTACATCAAAGCCAAATAACAAACTCTGAGTCACAATTTTCTCCCCTTCTTGCAACATCTCCTCATGTTTTTCTTTCTAAACTAAAATAATTTCTCTTTATAAAATCATTTCCTCCATAGCTGTAGCGTCCTGCCCACTCGCCCTTTTGATTAAATGACCCGGCATGAATGACCCACCTTTGGCTATAGCTACTTCATTTGAGATTAAGCGCATAGGAATAAGGAGCTACTTCGGTGCATCTTTTGGAAGCGCTTTAGAAATTAACGAGATTTTACTTACTTACTTACTTAGATTGCTCCCCCGCTGTTGTGACTGATTTTCCGGATTGACCTGGATTTGGTACGCCATCGGCTTATGCCCTGGGCGCTATAGGTTAGTGGCGCCATAGAAGTTTATTGATTGATTGATTGATTGATTGTTTGATTGATTGATTGATTGATTGATTGATTGATTGATTGATTGATTGATCGATCATCTCTGCAGTCACGTGAAATAAATATTCACGAAGGCGTCTTTTGCTTTATAAATACTCACATAAGAGCGTCACGCGGGTCATACATATTCATAAACCTGCCTTTTGCGGTAGAGATGGCAAATATCGTTAGAAATGAATCTTCGTTACTCTGAAGTCTGAATATATCATTGACAAATATTAATATTAAATTAAATGGAATAGAAGTAGAGAACGTAGAAAACTTCACCTATCTTGGAAGCAATATGACACATGACTTAGACTGCAGACAAGAGGTCACAAGAAGAGCAGCAAGAGCTCTAGATCAACTGACGGTAATGGACAAGATCTGGAAAAGCAAATCAATAAGCACTGAAACAAAAAAGAAAATACTCGAAACCTGTATCTTCAGCAGCTTTTTATATGGATGCGAAACATGGACCATCACCAAAGACCTGGAAAGAAAAATACTAGCCTTTGAAAGAAAATGTGACAGAAAAATACTACGAATCGGATGGGTCGAAAAAATCACAAATGAAGAACTATACAGGAGAATTCAGCCCAAACAAACCATGCTGGAAAGAGTAAATCAAAGGAAACTCCAACTTTTCGGACACATATGCAGAATGAAAGAGGACAGAAAGATCAAAGCTCTAATGTTTGGAGTGATGGAGGGTGCCAATAAGAGAGGGAGACCACACAAGGAATGGTGTGATGATATTGAAGAATGGTGTGGAAGCAGTTTACAGGATCTTAGTCACAGAGCAACGGACAGGAAAGAATGGCAGAAAACTGTGGAGAAAACTGGAGATGGCATTATACACCAACGGGCGATGAGCCCACGGTTAATGATGATGATGATGATGATGATGATGATGATCTATTAATAGCCTAGACTGGTCATGACTCATGGCCTATCATAGACATTAATATCACAAGACAGAGTCTATGGTATCAGAAAGTGAGGCCAGTTTGCATTGATGGTGTGTCAAGAAATGTTTACCTCGCTGAAATCTTGAAAATTTTGGTACACTGTTGAAAGCTACTATCGTTTAGCTAAAGCTATCGTTTAGCTGTTTAACTTATTTAGTGTGGACTAGTTGTTTAAATATTGTGTAATTGATCGTCTGATTTATACGAATAGCCGCGACGTTGCGCAGTCGCTGCTGCAAATAAGCCTTCAAAAATTACATAGACATAGGTCACATAGTAACATAGGCTTATAGTCGTATAAATCAGCACTGCACAAAACGGCTTCAAACTCAACTAATAATCGACCTAAAAATCTACTTTTACGATACGATTATAGTATTTATATTCGGGAATCAATTGGTACGAATAAGAATTGTGGAAAAGATGAGTAAAAGATCAAACGGAACACATGTAAAGCAACTCTGGTACACGATATTAAAGCGGTGACGTCGTCCATATCTAAGTAGGTGCTGCTCTCAAATAAATTGATAGCGCTAAAGAATTATGAGGTCTTCAAGATATCTGCGGGGTAAACACATGCAGTGGCGGATCCACCGGGGGGCCAGAGAGGCCCGTGCCCCTTATTGAGTGCCTGCCCCCCCCCCCCCAGTTGGGACCCTATACTTAATGCTATGTACATTAAACAACAAATGGTTGGCCCCCATGATTAGAAGTTGCCACCCCAACAGCCCCCCACTTGCCAAAACTTAGAGCCACCACTGACCCACTGCAGACTGGCTTCAACGCATATTTCCAAATGCTTGCATGCTAGTACACCAGGCAAATTCGACGCTTCTAATTGGCTCAATTGATCACGTGAAGCTTAACTAGGTCGCACCTACTAATAGAACAAAACGCCAAATAGTGTATGGAATTTCCCAGCATCATATCTGCAATATTAACTGGTGGCTAATATCATGGAGTTATTATTAGAGGAGACGGCATTACGTCATTTCTAACTAGGCTGTGTGAAGCAGGTAGCGCGTAGGCTAAAAATAGCACCTTCATTGTTAGCGGCCATTGTGGTTGAATCGGATGAATACAGAAGTATTAAGTCAGAGTTATATCATTCCCTTTTAATTTTTTTATAAATAATAACTTTGTTATTGGGACCTGTCATTCATTTGGAGGGGGAGTTTTTGACATAATTATTGGGGTGAGGTAACTGAAAGTTGACAGTTGATGACAAGGGGGAGGGGCAGTGTTATTTTTAAAATTTTGAATTGGGGGGGGGTGGTGTCGGGAAAATCGAGGGGGAAGGGTGTCGGAATTTTAAAGTCTTTCCCCGGAAAAAGGCTGACAAAAAAGGTCATCCGACAATAAAAGTTTGGGGGAGGGGTGTCCTCGGGTGTCGACCTCAAATGGGTGGTGGGGTGGTGAGGGGTGTTAAGAGGGTGTAAAAATATTCCTGGGAGGGGTCGAAAATTGCCCAAAAATTGTTTACATAATTAATGGACAGCCCCCATGCCTTATTGAAAACACGATTGATGTCATCCTATAGACTGTCTACTTGCTATTTTTCAAACACAAATGTCGAACAATAGCATCTTAATCAGTGGCGGCTCCACAGGGGGCCCCGGGGGCGTGCCCCTATTGAGTGCCTGGACTCCCAGTGGCCCCCTGTTGGGACCCTATACTTAATACTACATACCTAACAACAAACGGTAGGCCCCATGATTAGAAGTCGCCACCCCAACGGCCCCCACTTGCCAAATCCTGGAGCCGCCATTGGGCCCAGGGTGGGTCCGTGCCCCCTATTGAGTGCCTGGCCCCCAGTGGCCACCCTGTTGGAACCCTATACTTAATACTACATACCTAACAAGAAGCGGTAGGACCCCCTGATTAGAAGTTGCCACCCCAACACCCCCCCTCCCACTTGCCAAATCCTGGAGCCTCCACTAATCTGAATCTCCATTTTCATTACATACTAATAAAAAGTTCTTAGATCATTGATATCATTGATAAAACGTATCCGCAGCTATTCCCCATGGCTCAGCTGATGATTTTTTGGGTCTACCAATGTGGCTGCCGTTTGGGAATTTCCCAAATAGTTGGCTTCAGCCAAATGACGTAATGCCGTCTCCTCTAATAATAACTCCATGGCTAATATATAGTTTTTGAAGCAATCAAGATGTCAGTATATAAACTACTGCCGGTATGGTTATTTCTAAGATTGTAAATTGGGGTGATGTCGATCAGTAAAATGTGGGGGTCTCTGCTGAATAAGTGTAAACAAAGCCATCACAAAATAAAGTCTGACAGACAAAAAACCCAAAAGGGGCTGTCCATTAATTACGTCAACAATTTAGGGGGAGGGGTTTGAAAAAGTTTGACAGTTGTTGACGGGGGTCAAGAGAAGTTGACGTCAACAATTTCACTTTTTACCAATAATCAAAAAATAGGAAATTTCATAGAATACTACTTATTACAATGGAAAAAAGCATGGCAAAAAAGGTCGTCACCACCACATTTTGACACTCGACGAGCAAAACAGGGAGAAAATGGTCATCACCACAAAAAATAATAACCTTGTTATTGGGACCTGTCATTGATCTTGGAGGGGGGTCAAAAGTTTTTGACGTAATTATGGAGGGTTAAATGAAAGTTGACAGTTGTTGACAAAAGGGATGGGGTCAAAAATTGCCCAAAAATTGTTGACATAATTAATGGACAGCCCCAAACCCAAAAACCGTATCAAATCTCCAAAAATCCTAACAAGCAAAAAAACCGTTATCAAGTATCAAAAAGTCTGACGAGCAAATAAACGTTATCAGGTCTCAAAAAAGTCTGACAAGCAAAAAGATCATCAAGCAGATAAAGTTGGGTGGTGTTACTTCTCGACTTGGGGTGTTCGGAGCCTATTTAGGGTACATACCACATACCTGCCATTGTTATATTAGGATTTGGGGGGCTGTCGACCTCAAATTGGGGGAGGGTTGTTGTGGGGGATTTAGGGGGTGTAAAAATATCCCTGACTGCTGGCATCCTAGACCCCTTTAATAAATGGACTGACGGCGGCCGCGCTCGGGTCCGCGAACACGAGTCCATTTAATTTTTGACACCACATCATCTGTTACATGCCATATAAGTTAAGACAGTCGGTTATAAGTTAGACAGCTGCTTCTATCCCCCTTGCAGCCGGGCTCAATTCCCCCCCCCCCAAAAAAAATACAAATTCCCTCTCAAATTACAAATTCCCTCTGCTAATTTTCTCCCTTGTAGACTTAGTATTATATTCAGATGTTTATCCTTTGTATTAGGCATAGCTATCATGTACCATTGATTACGTCACGGTCAGTGTTATTTTGAATCCAGTAGCGTCATTTTACACTTTTCTAGGGGGCGAGATAATTTGTTGGCAAATTTGGGCATTTTTGCAAATTTTAGGCTTTTTTGCAAATTTTGCAAATTTTTGGGAAATTTGGGGCAATTTTGGGGCCAATTTTGGCAAATTTGCATTGTTTTGATATTTTTTGGCAAATTTTCGGCAATTTTTGCGACTTTTTGCACATTAATACATTACAAATTATTTTTTCATTTTCTTGGGGGCCACGGCCCCCTGCCCCCAAATTACGCCCCTATTTGAATCCATATCAGTCTCGGTTCAGTTCAGATTAGTAACATCATTTAGCTTATTAATAGTTTATATACGGTGTTGAAAGTAAAATATTTCCTCCCACTTTTTCCGGGCGCACGCTCCGCCCGCCTTAATTAGGGATAGAACCCTCTGGATATAGATACAACTGAAAAATTTGTTAGGTGATAATTATGTTATTGGAACGGGCTCATCAGATGATCTAGATTCTAGAATACTGTGTTCATGCATAGACGACGACTTTTTTTTTCTTTTGCATGCCTTCTCGAGTGACGCATTTTGTGTTATAAAACCGGCGAATTTGTATTTTAATTTCGTTTGCAGAATGGTAACGCGAATGTCGCTTTAACAAAGACTTGACTGAGAAGGAGAAAATTTCTGAGTGTAAGTGCGACCTAGTTAAGCTTCACATGATCAAATGAGCCAATTAGAAGCGTCGAATTTGCCTTGGTGTACTAGCAGTCTAGCATGCAATTGCAAGCATTTGGAAATATGCGGCTTCAACTTTGGCGGAGTTTGGCCTGACTTTGCCATAGATAGACGGCATCTAGTGTATTATAATAAATCTATGGTCGCAAGCGTAGTGGGCCAAAGGCTAGTGGCTGAGCTTATGGAAGCTGCGGAGATCGGTGGTTCTCGGGGGGTTTTCGTTCGTGAATTCGCAAGGAAGGATGGAAGGGTCCTGAGGATCAGTCAGTGTGAAGTAGGAGATGTCGGATGCGTAGTCTGGGACGCAGCGATCGTATTGAGCTGTTATTTGGAATCGTCGGATTTCTTCGATTTGAGCAGCGGCTGTAGTCTGTTGAAGGGAAGACGTGTAATAGAACTTGGATCTGGAACTGGACTGGTCGGCATTCAGGCGTCGTCGTTAGGGTAAACGCTGTCTGGTTTTAGGAAGTCGTAGAGGCAAACAATTTATTCGATTTGATAAAATTGACGCATAAGCGCCTTTCAGTACAAATTAAGATGACCAGATTGTTTTGAGTGAAAAACCGGGACATTTATGATTATTATGGTTAGGGTTACGGTTACCTTAATACAGTGCTTCCCAAACTTTCCAGCCACGTCACACTATCCATTAAGAAAGTGACTATTCGCACTCCGGAGTGCGAAGAGTCGAAACTAGGCCTATTCGCACTCCACCAATCAGAGCCAGAATCACGTGATACGACCACGCCTGCCGTTATTGGCGTGGCCACGCCAGCCGTTATCGGCGTGGCCTTATCACGTGAATTAGGGCACAGCGCTGTTGTTTGCTATATACCTCGTGGAGTTTTAAATCTTGACGCAGTTTTATATCTTGCTAACACTATGGAGTTTGTCTGATTATGAAAAACAAACAAATCAATTATTTGTAATAAAGAAATCGAAAAGCGTCGATGTTGTAAATAAAAGTTGGATAAAAAAATCGGTGATGTACAATGACGCACTGAAGTGTATAAGTGAAAAATGTCATCCCACTAAAAAAGTAGTCTGTCAGGCAAAAAACCCAAAACGGTAGCCTATGTCACATCTCAAAAATCCCAAATAAAGTCTGACAAGCAACAAAAATCTCGACTCCCAAAAATGTTGCACAAACAAAAAACCTCGGCTCCCAAAAAAGTCTGACTAGCAAAAAAAGGTCGCATCGCAGTTTAATCCTCATCCTACGCAGTGCCAAGAGCCTGTTTTAGAGTCACGAACTAAGCAGTGACAATATACCATCACATATTGTATTCAGAGTGCGACTAGGCGGAGTTGATTTTTACGCCCTATGGAGTGCGATTAGGCAGTTTTAGTTTGCATATTATTATTGCAAACATTTTTAAAGCGCTAGTTCACAGTGCAGCAAATGCACTCCGGAGTGCCCATAAGCCATTTTCGGGTCAGTGCATTACGGAGGCGAAATTTTATTTCTCGCCCTACGGAGTGCGAATAGGTGAAATTTTATTTCTCGCCCTATGGAGTGCGAATAATCTCATTCATCCATTAAACATACAGTCAACGGCACACTGCAGCCGAAATTCACACATTTCATTTTAAAACTATGCATTTGTATAGGCCTCCTAGCAACGTTCCCTGTAAGCGAGAGGTAGCAATGCGCGCTGTTCTAGCGGCATTGTACAAAGGTCATTGTGCGTTGTGCAACATTTTTACAACATTAGGCATATATATATATAATATTAAGATCCTTGGTCGGTATGTATGTTACCTTCGAGCGTTCTGATTGGTTGGCTGTGTGAGCGTTCTGATTGGTTACCTTCAGGCGTTCTGATTGGTTGGCTGGGTGAGCGTTCTGATTGGTCGTTCTGGAATATTTGTTGCCTCGAGCGAAGCGAAGCTCACAGCAAGCGAAGCGAAGCTCACAGCTAGCGTAGCTCGCCTCATTCGAGCGAAGCGACACGAAGCGAAGCGAGCCTTCGAGTTCTAGTATGTATATATATATATATGTATATATATATATATATATATATATATATATAATCATGGATAATTCAAATATTCTATTATTACCAGTCAAAATTAAATATGACGGTCAATCAGCTAGATACTTTTAATAATTTTAATATAATAATAATTTTATAATTAATCATTTTAATATAATAGATGCCAGCATGGTAGCACCGTTAAAGTTGTCTTATATGGTGCCTATGTTGCATCTCTAGCCGTTTAGCATGGGACGTTCCTGGAGGCAGCAAATTTTTACATAATCAAAGTTTGCTTGATTCCGAATCGCCGTGTGTCAAAAGCTACTCATATCGACAACTGACAGTATTGCTTGATATGGCCAAGAAAGCATTGTCTATGAAAATTTTCACACGCTCACCTTTAGGCCCTACTTATTTGGCAATCATTCAGTTCGAATCATTTTTGTCGCATATCCTTTGACTCCGTGAGCAGAAAATTTATCAAATTTCCACCTATCACAGGCTTTACCAGTCGAGAACTCGCCACTTGCTTTTGCCCAGCACCAAATTTACATATAACAACACCGCCGTCGGAAACTTTAACCGTCTTAATTATTAAGTTCTTAGCCCGTAAGTCTCGTAAGACGTATGTTTGTTTGTAACTGAGTTTTCCATAGAAAATAGTAATCAGTAAGTGTGGCCCTGAGTCCTGGGGTCTAACGTAGGAAGTCTAGTTGACTCATCAAAAGCCTTCTTGGCTTCAAAGAGAGGTACCTCTAGAGTGGATCAATCAGAGTGCTAGTTGTTGGGACAATTCACATTCTGTATGGTAAAGGGATAAAGCGCTCATATCTGATATTCTGATTCCAGCCACTTTGATTTTAACCTTTCTCGACCTTTGGTCGGGAAGAAGGTCGAGAAAGGTTCATCACTTCATTCATCGCTCTCGACCAAAGCGATGAATACAATGAAACATCTCTATTCAAGTTCCATTTTTGATCACAATTTACAGAAGTTTTAACTTGCTTTAACCAGTGGCATAACTAGGGGGGGCAGGGGGGCACTTTGTTGACAGCCTTCGGGCCCCGGGCGGGGGCCCCCGACGAGGGTCTAAGCTAGGGTTAGGTTAGGGTTAACCCTAACTTAAAGTTAACCCTAACCCTAGAAATGATGATGTGGTGAGGACTTTTTTTCTTTTTTTTTGCTTGTCAGGGTTAAAAAGGGTGAGACAATAACGTTTTTTTTTGCTTGTCAGGGTTAAAAAGGTGAGACGATAACGTTTTTTTTTGCTTGTCAGCTCGAAACTCTGGGGCCCTTATGTAAAAGTTACCCCCCGGGCCCCCAAAAGTCACGCTATGCCACTGGCTTTAACGGATTATGCCACAGAGTTTCAAACTGTGTTCTGCTAGGCTGATTATTTAGCTATTCTTCATTTGCTGCGCTGGGAAGAAGTAGCTGCGCGGGGATGCTGGATCAGCTGCGCGCACGCGCGCAGCTTAGAGGGAAAGTTGCCTCCTAGTACTATATGCAGGGGCATAGTCAGGAATTTGATTTGGGAGGGGTATAAATGTTTTGGACAGATGGCATGAATATATTACAGAACTGTACAATGACAAGAGAGGGGACACGCGGTTACAGGTGGTAGCCGCCCCAGCTATGACCGCCCCAGTTATGACCACCCCGGTTATGACCGCCCCGGTTATGACCGCCCCAGTTATGACCGCCCCAGTTACTCTATGGGTTTTGACGAAAAGCAGTGTACCCTAACCCGTACGGGGTCATATAATCATTACCCACACCATAAACCAGACACGAAACACTAACCCTAAACGATACTGACAGCAGCCATAGCTGGGGTGGTCATAACGGGGCGGTCATAACTGGGGCAGTCATAACTTTGGCGGTCATAACCGGGGTGGTCATAACCGGGGCAGTCATAGCTGGGGCGGCTATAATGTGATACCGGGACAAGCCTATTACCAAAGAGGTAGATGGACCTCCAATATTAGAAGAAGTTGTAGGGGCTTTGAAGAAGATGAAGAAAAACAAGTCAGCAGGCCCAGACAACATAGTAACTGAGATGGTACTTACAGCCGGGGAGATAGGAATAAAGAAATTGACAGAAATGGCTACATCGTGTATGAAACAGGGTACTTGCCACTGGAAATGTTCCAGTCAATATTCATTGCAATACCCAAAAAAACCAGGAGCAACAGAGTGTGGAGAACACAGAATGATAAGTCTTATAAGTCATATAACGAAGATAGTTCTAAGAGTACTGCTTGAAAGAGCAAGGAGCAGGACTAGAAATGCAATAGCAGAAGAACAATATTGGCTTCAAAAAAGACTGGATGCCGAAATGCAAGTTTTGTACTAAGAATGCTTGGGGAAAGATGCATTGAGATGCAAAAAAATTTGTATCTATGTTTTATTGATTATGAAAAAGCATTTGATAGCGTGGTGCATGAATTTCTATTTATAGTCTTGGAGAATTCAGGAATTGATGGGAAGGACTTTAGACTGCTGCAGGATTTGTATTGGAAATAGGAAGCTGCAATCAGGATTAACGGAACTATAGGAAAATGTATAAAGATACGGAAAGGGGCAAGACAGGGATGTGGAATGTCCCCAGACTTTTTCAACTTATATGGAGAGGAAGTCATAAAAGCAATTGAAGATCTAGAAGGTGTCAAACTTGGAGGAAGAAACATAAATAATCTTAGATTTGCAGACGATGCAACTCTAATAGCTGATTCAGAGGAGAAACTGCAGTTACTTATAAATAAATTAGCAATAGAAGGAGAAAGAAAAGGTTTAAAGATCAATATAAAAAAGACCTTCTGCATGGTGATTACCAAGAACAAAGTACCACCCACAATCCCACATGCAAAATAAGACTAAACGGCAATGAAATCAAACAAGTGGCACACTTCAAATACTTAGGCAGTATGATAACCAGTGATGGGAAATGTGAGAAAGACATAACATCAAGAATAGGATTGGCCAAGGCAGCATTCTGGGAACTTAAAACGATACTTACAAAATAGGCACATCTGTTACGAGACACGATTAAGAGTGCTCAAAAGCTATATTTGGTCAGTACTCCTGTATGGAGCAGAGACATGGACTATATCCAAGGCCATGGAGAAGAAATTGGAAGCCACAGAAATGTGGTTTCTGCGAAGGATGCTGAAGATTTCATGAACGGAAAAGAAAACCAATGAAGAGATTTTGAATGAAATGGAAATAGAAAGAAGTCTGATGGCAACCATAAAAAGGCAGCTTTCATTCTTCGGACAGGTAATGAGGAAGGAAGGACTGGAGCATTTGGAAATAACCGGAAAAGTGGAGGGAAAAAGAGCCAGGGAAGGCAGAGAAACACATATGTAGTCTTCCTACGACAAGGAATTGAGGGAATAATGAATAACATCGAACTAATAAGAGGATGTCAAGATAGAACAAAGTGGAAGTCCATGGTCGCTAATGTAGAAATACACAGCACCTAAAGAAGAAGAAATGTTTTGGGTCGGTATAAATCTTAACTATAAACCACATAAACCATATAACCACATGTAAAATCACATAAAAAACTTTAAGGTAGACTGATTTTGGGGGGTATATATATAGCGATATACCCCCATTGCTATGCCCCTGACTATATGTTGTACTCTAGCCTAGTACAAGGTTTCCCAAACTTCTTGGAACTGCAACCCACTTGACCGGTTTTGTAACATGCCACGACCCTGCAAACGTATTGTCAACTAAAATTGGATAAAACCGTAATCATTTCAATCAAGCAGCTTCTTCCAACTTCGTCAGCTCCGTCCTATCATAGACTCTCGATCCACAGAAGTTGCACAGACACTTATTCATGCGTTCATTACATCATGTCTAGACTATTGTAATAGTCTGCTTTACCTAATCCCTGAAAGGCAACTCACGAAACTGCAAGTAGTACAAAACGCCGCTGCACGTCTCCTAAGCCGAATTCCTAGCACATCACTTCGATCCTACAGACCCTTCACTGGCTACCGGTAAGGAAAAGGATCGTGTTCAAAATAATTTCACTGGTAGACAAATGCCTCAGAGCAGAAGCACTGGAATACCTCATCCAGGAATGCAAGTTACTAGGTGACATAAACTGAAACCGTCCGATCAGCACCCGATCACTTTCTACTCGTCTCCTCTCAACACCTCGCACGAGAACTGATATCGGAGATCGGTCTTTTCGTGTAAACAGTCCTGCACTCTGGAATTCTCTGCCGCCGTATCTCAGACGAATCACTCACCCGCTCAACTTTTCTAACATCATTAAAAACATATATGTTCGATTTATAAGCCGAGGCGCATTAGTTCCATTATGTGCCCTGAAATGTTATGACGATGATGATTTTGATATAAACTGTGTATGGAGAATTGCAGGCATATAAATTTCTTAAAATCTAAGTCTACTTGCAACTTTCAAGACTTGCATTAACTGAAACCTGGGTATCTCTGTCTACTACTTCATGTCAACTGATTGAGGCAACCCCACCTGGCTTCTCCCTTCTAAGTTTTCCTCGTTTAAAAAAGTCTACCAACTGCTCTTCTAATCTAGGTGGAGGCACCGCTTTCCTAATTTGTGATCATATACAAATTAGTAACTCCTCAATAAAGTTCTATCTTAGGGGCTGTCCATTAATTACATCAACAATTTTAAGGGGGTTTGAAAAAGTTTGACGGTTGTTGACGGGGGGGGGGTCAAGAGAAGTTGACGTCAACAATTTCAGTTTTTACAAATAATCCAAATATAGGAAATTTCATGGGACACTAAGGTTGTTAAGACCGCTGGTTTTGAAGGACTCGTTAACCGTTCAAAAGAAGACCGGTTAATTAACCGGTTAACCGCTCATTAGCGTCAGTCTGTTGTCATGCCAACATCAAAGCGCTTTGATGCCACCGGCGCCTATGCCGGCATCCTGCGCTGCTACATCAAAGCGCTTTGATGCCACCGGCGTCCTGCGCAGCTAAAACAAAGCATTTTGATGTTTTCAAATTGAAATTACGGTTAACCGGCTTCCGGTAAAGAAAAGGATCGTGTTAAAAGGACCAGTCCTTGCTCTTAGGACCGGTTAACCGTTAACAACCTTATGGAATACTACTTATTACAATGGAAAAAAGCATGGCAAAAAAGGTCATCACCACCACGTTTTGACACTTGATGAGCAAAAAAATGGAAAAAATGGTCATCACCGCAATAAATAATAACCTTGTTATTGGGACCTGTCATTGATCTTGGGTGGGGGGGTCAAAGTTTTTGACATAATTATAGGGGGTAACTGAAATTTTACAGTTGTTGACAAGGGGTCAAAAATTGCCCAAAATTTGTTGACATAATTAATGGACAGCCCCTTAGCTGACATTTGAATCCTCATGATTCCATGAATTACATGCTAGGATATGGAGCATATTTTAGTCCACTTTTTGTCATGCCTCATAATGTCATTCATCCTGTTGCATGTCAGTATGTAGGACAGTCTGTAGGAGTACTGAAAATTTATAAATTTTCCAGCAGAAAAGTACATTTGCAAATTCTTGTGATGACCTTTATGTAAAGTCCAATTTATCTCATTTAAGGATATTGCAATTTCTCTCAGTTAATTATAAAGCTTAGTGATTGAATTACTTTCAGTGTATATTAACAAAAGTTGACAGATTACTGTGTATAATTTATGGATGAATATGTTGTTTAAATAGTAATTGAATGATTTATCATCATCATCATCATCATCATCATCATAATTGCTCTCTGCCAACTCATTAGTGGCAATAGCTAGTCAGAAAACATTTCCAGGCCTTTTTGTCAAATGTTAATTTTCCTCCTTCTGCAATTGTCAGTTGTCTTTCTTTAAAATCTTCTTTTATGTTGTCTATCCATTTTTTCTGGGCCTGCCTCTTCCTTTTTTACCTTCCTTGTATGTGTAGAGGGCTTTTCTGGGAAGTCTCGAGTCTTCCATCCTGTGTACATGTCCATACCATGTAAGCCTCCTTTTTTTGAGTTTGTCCATGATGGTATTCTTTATTCCAATCCGCTGCCGTATATCTTAATTTCTAAGTTTTTAAAGTCTGCTAACTCCAAGAATTCTTCTTAGGCAGCTCATTTCTGCAACGAAATTTTTTTCATCTTCTCTTTTTGTGACCCAGGTTTCAGATTCATATAGTATTTGTGGAATGACAATGGTATTATAGATTTGGACTTTGGTGCTTATTTTAATTTCTTTAGAGTTCCAGATGCGTTTCAGTCTTCGTATTGTTTATAATCCTTTTGCTACTTTCTGTTTGATGTCTTCTTGGTGGCTTCCATTGCTTGTTATTTGTCCTCCTACATATGTAAAGCTTTTGACTTTTTCAATTTCTGTACTTTCTAGAGTTAATCGCATCTTCTTTTCTCCTGTTTTGCTAACCACCATAGTTTTAGTTTTTGCTGCGTTTATCGTAAGGCCGAATCTTTGGCTCGTGATATTGACTTTGTCTGTCAGTTTTTGTAGATCTTTTCTGGATTCTGCAAGCAAGGTGACATCATCTGCAAACTTTAAACTAGAAATATTTTCTCCATAACACTTTACATCAATGTTTAAGTCTTTGGTTGCTATTTTGTATATGGCCTCAAGAATTATGATAAACAGCATTGGCGAAAGAATACATCCCTGTCTTGTTCCTACTTCTGTCTTGAACCATTCTGTTAGTTCAAAGCATTGAATTGAACGATTGCTAATATTTTATTGTAGAGCTGATTGCATTTTAACAGATCTTGACGAATGTATGCCATTATTACAGCTAAACATTAAAAACAATTTGGAGAATATCTGTGGGAAAGTAGAATGTCAACCTCTTGTGTGGGGAAGTGATGTTACTAGCTTTCTTCCAGCACCAGACTACATTATTTTGGCTGACTGTATATATTATGAAGAGGTGAGTCATTTGCATTATGTATTTTACATAATTCTGTTTCCCACCCTGGCTGATTTCTGGAATGACTTGATCTTTTAAAAGTTTTGGGTCAAAGGGCATGGGGGTTTGGTGAGGAGGGAGATTACCCTGGCATGTGTTCACAGACATTGAATATGCTTTTAACCTCAAACCTATGCATTATATTGGCTCTGTCACACCCCAGTGCCTATCCGTCGACTGATCTTAGAAAACAAAGTACCCTAAGCCAGCAGAGCTCAAGCAGCAGGTCTGTGCATCAGCTGCCCCAGTTGGAAATTGGAACTTTCCTTCACATGGATGGACTTTCCTGAAGAGGCTGTGCTCCACCTGCCCTGGTTTGAAATCAGTTTTCCTTCTCTTAGTTTTTGTTGGCCAATGCTACCTTATTCAGTAATATTCGACACAACTCTTAGGTGTTTCTTGTGAATTCTTCCACCATCCACCACTCAAAGACTGCCACTATGCCATAGTAACCCATAGCTAAAAGAAAAGCACAAAAGGAATATCATGATTCAGTTGAGCTGTCAACCTCTAGGTGGTCTTATAGCAGTTTCACTATTGACATGCTATAGAGTAGAGAGTGACACAGAGACAACTTTTTATCGCCATCCCCACCCTGCACTCAAACATTCTCCCTGTCCCTGCCCCATTCTTGCATTGTTTTCCTCCATCCCAACACCATCCCTGCCGCATTTGTCCCCATCCCTCCTTATTTCCACACCAGCAATTTTCATCCCATCATTATCCCCACAGTAAGCCAATCCATTATGCACATTCACATTAACATAATTATTCATTATTCACATTAAGAAAAGCACAATTTACTGATAAGTTACATTCTATGTTCTAACGTCCAGGTTTCGACTGTTAAATGGTAACATAATTAAAGTTTTAAGTTCGCTGATGCTCTCCCGAGTCTTCTACTTCAATAATTCACCACAGGGACAGGGCACACACCACATGTGGAAGCTGAAATCACTGTCAATTAGAACCTTCTCTTAGTGTGGTCATGTATTATTATACTTTGTGAACAATATTTGTTCACTTTTAGTTTTAATCAATTTATCGTTGTTGCATTTTTCCATTCTTAACTGTGAGCAATGAGAAATAACAATCCACCTGCTCAAAACACAGTACTAGTTAAAAAGGACACAGGAAAAGGAAATACTAGACAGTACATCCGGTACACTGTTGGTTACTCTAGCATCACGTTTAAGTGCACCTGTATCTACATAACAAACTACTGGGCTACTAAATACTCTAGATACTTACTATATTTGCACGATTATCACACATGTATAATGTATATGTCACGATTTCTATCCGAGCCCCTACGTCAGAAATCTCGGTATTTACATTGACAATACCGCCACGACAAGGCAACACGTGACACGCACCATCGCCAGCTGCTTCGCAGCACTGCGGTTGATCTGCAGCATACGGAAATATGTCTCTCTTACTGCCCTGAAGACTTTGATCAGCACTTTATTAATCACTAAACTCGACTATGGTAACGCCACGTTAGCAGGGCTCCCGAAACACCTCGACAGACTCCAGAACGTACTTCATGCGGCTGCATACCTGATCCATCGATCAAGGAAGCACGATCACATCATGCCACTGTTGATCGACCTACACTGGCTCTCGGTCCCCGAGCGAATAACGTATAAGCTGGCAACCCTCGTCTATTGGTGCCTGCACGACATCGGTCCCTCGTATCTCCTGTGCGAACTCCAGAGATCGGCAGACATAGACAGTAGAAGGCGTCTGCGATCTGGCTTCACTCAAGGCCTCAAGCACTCCTCATGCCGCTCACACGCCTTGCCACTGCCAGCGACTGCGCCTTCAAACATCACCTTCTCTGGAAATATTTAAGAAGCGACTGAAGACTTGGCGGTTCGAGACCAGCTACTCTGTTAAATCCTGACCTACCAACGATGAACTATGTAATCGGTTCAAGTAGTCCTCCTAGGACAATTTACCACATAAATCTTAACTTTCAATGATAATAATAATAATAATAATAATTAGCGCCAAACATGGGTGAAAAATGCCGGCAAACTGCCGAGAATGGCGACTTTCCCAGGTACGCGCATACACATGCAAGATAACCAGAAGGTACCAAACTGGCTTGGGTACAATATTAACCCTTTAAAGGGGGACTTAAATTTTAAAGATATCCCCCAATGGGGGAATTAATTTTTGGAAAAGGCGTTCATATGAAAACGTGAACATATACGTTATAAACTGATTATATTTCAGGCTATATAGAAGCTAGAAAGATGCGGCTTGCACCGTTGTTGAGCATTTTTATTGCTCTTTCTATCCATCCATGCCAAAAGAAAAAAGTTGGGGTAGGGACCACTCTACACCCCAAAATCGAACCCCTCCCAACATTTTGTTCAAATTTTGATCAAAGGTCAATAGCAAAACGTCTTCAGCGGTAAACCCCCAAATGTGAGCGAGAGAGTTCTAGAGGAGTGTAATTGGAACCTGTGCAAAAATTTTGAAAATCGGACCATATTTGGGGTAGTTATGAAGTTTCATACCAAAGTGCCAATTGCTGGCTGAAATGACAATTACGCGAACGGATTTTCAATGTGAAAAACCGAACAACTCAGTATATTTCAGGCTATATAGAAGCTAGAAAGATGCGGTTTGCACCATTGTTGAGCATTTTTATTGGTCTTTTGAACCATCCGTGCAAAAAAATTGGGGGGGGGGTAGGGTTCACTCTACACCCCAAAATCGGACCATCTCCGACCAAACATTTTCAAAGCTCAATAAAAAAATTTTCAGCAGTGACCCCCAACTGTGGGCGAGAAAGTTGTAGGGATGTGTAATTGTAACAGAATAGTGCAAAAATTTTGAAGATCGGACCATATTTGGCGTAGTTATGATTTTTCTAGCCTCCGGCTGAAGATTTTTCCTATACATTTTCCAGCCTTGGTTGTTACACAGCCAATATCTCTTGCATATATAGTCACCATTATCGAAAATGGTGCTGCCGCCTATCGAATGGATGTGGACTAAATCGGTTCCCGCGTTGGATTTTTGAAAAAATCACAGGTCCTCGGTACACACTCGCTTATCTAGCGCACCGTTTATAAACGGCGAACGTTGTTTGGCTATGATTTTCCGTCGCCGTTTTAAGACAGCGAACTTGTGGATGCGATTAAGCAGCTTACTAGTTAGATATCTATCAAAAACAATCTTGAAATTTTGTCTTATAATTTTGTACAGCATTTTTCTGTGACTTCCTAATAGAACTTCTAGTACAAATATTCTATCAGCTTTCTTTCCAAGTCTGGTTTCCCTGCTAGTTTCATGACTTCCCTTAATTTGTCATGTTTCATTTTATCAAAAGCTTTTTGAAAATCTATGAAGCATATGTATGTAGGTATCCTTTTTCATGTCTAGATTTTTTTGCATATAGTTTGTAGTTGTAGGCAGGGCTTTTTTGTAAAAAAATATTTTCTGGAGCGCAACAGTCGGAAGTCACTTGTAAACATGACGTAGTCACGTAGCTATATATTAGGGTGGTCCTCAAAAGCAAAGTTATACTTTTTCAAAGTGCTTTTGCATTTTCCTGTTCCATTTGGGATAAAAACAAATTGGGAAAAATTCCAATCGAATTTAAACATATTTAGTACTGTCACACGACCCCTATATTTACAGTGTGTGAAAAGTCTTGCATTGGCTGCGAAACCGAAGTATTTTAATAAATTTTTTATATTATTATCAGATTTTCTTGTAGAATTGGTGGTTATTATATATTGTTTTGTATCAATTTTAATTCTGCCTCCATTTCTGTATGTGATGTCACTTGATTATGCACTTTTCCCAGACTTTTATGAGGAAATATGGCCACTGTGTGATTTCTCGAATCTTTACTAAAATGGTCACTCGCGGGAGTTCGCATGATATGGTGCGCGTTCTAACTACTTTAGCGCAATAATTGCTTTTGAATTTTATAAGGTAGCTTTGAAAGGGCCATTTTTATTTATTGTTGTCATTAGTAGGCTACTTTATGGGCCAACCCTTGTTGTTTCTGACTAAATGACATCTGTATGGCATGGAATGGACCAATTTGACAAGGTGCTCATGTGTTATGATGTGATTCCAGGCTGCAATTAGAGACTCAATCAGCTCGCGCCTTTTCTGAGGCTGATTCTTGGTAATCTCGGCTGACACTACTACTGTACATTGTACTGTATGTACACTACTACTACAAGTTCTCAATAGTGTCAAGATCAGGTGACTGAGCCGGCAAATCAATGGACTGAACTTCATGATTCTTCTTCCTACAAGCAACAGTTTTCGCTCTGAGACAGGGTGCATTGCAGTCCTGAAACAAATACTTGCTAGGAAACAGCTGTTTAGCTGATGGCAGCATACATTTCTCTAGAATATCTCTAGAATGTCAATGTATTTATCTGCATTCACCATCCAGTCAACAATATGAAGTCTCCCAACCCCACTGGCTGCCATGCATCCACACACCATAACTTCGTTAACACTGACATGTTTAGTCACTCCGGCTTCTATTCTTCATGTGGAAACCTTCTTATAAAAATCTTGCCATGGTCGCATAGACTGCAAAATGTGCTTTCATCACTGAAGAAAACTTTTTCTCATGACTGACACAACACAGTATTCTAGACAAGGCCTTACTAATGACTTATATAGTTTTCTCTCAGAAGAAGTTCAGGAAACGTTAGCTTCCGGTTATCAAGAGATGTTCTGATCAGGACTCTATTGCCTCTGGTGGTTGACTTCCTGGGCCGACCGCAACGGGGTCGATCTGTCGTACTTTTGGTATCCTTGTGCTTCAGTAAAATGCGCACAACCATGCTTTGATTACAGCCGACCTTTGCTTAGTTGATGAGTACATATATGTAATAACATAAAGACACAACAAACATAGTCTAACGTTTTGCTGAGTCATGGTAATAAAGGGTCAAATATCGGTGAAAACTGGCTGCTATGGGATGTTTTGACATTTGTAGAGCATGCTGTGTAGCACCTATGATAAAGATTAATACACCAGTCCACTCAGCTGGGAAAAGTGTATGCACACTGCAAATTTCAGCCTGATATCTGCTGTGGTTCTCAAGATACTAAACTTCAAAAATCGTTAAACGTAACACATCGTGTCGACTCGCGACTACCCTCGTATCTTCAAAATATCATATCTCTGAGAGTTTTTGACAAAACTAGCTGAAAATTTCAAGATTTACTCAACTTGAGCTGTATTCAAGCCCTGCAAATTTCTTGCAGATCTGAGATGGTATGGTGAACAATTGTCTAAATACTGGCTGCATTGTCATGGAATGACCCTGTTTGTAATTTTCAATGTAAGTGTGACAGTGGTTAATAAGGGCCTATGAATGCCAAACTTGGTAGCAATGATTTTTATTAGAAAATGAACAGTTTAAACAAAAAGCACTTCAATAAAATCTACTTTTAAAATTTTGTGTACATTTGAGGACCACCCTACTATATATATATATATATATATATATATATATATATATATATATATATATATATATATATATATATAATTATATATATATCATAGAGCTCTTAAAGTAAGGACTGAGGTCTGCCATGCTCGGGTCCGCGAACTTGGGTCCATCGAGTATTTAACACCATCACGCCTATAAGATATAACTGGTGTTCACACAGTGATACAGCTATGAAATTTGCTAGTCACACTCAAGAATGAAAACTCTACGCATATCAAGTAACCGGAAGTTGTTGACGTCATTACACTGCAAAATACACTGATTTTAAAATGATACATAAATCATGTTAAAATCAATGCATTTTGCATATATTGGATGTTGCAGATCTAGCCCGAATAATATTAATTAGCATCGGAATCTAGTAGGCAATAATTCGGCTTTAGGGGACTATATGCATAGAGTAGAATCGCAATATTATTGCCAGTTATATAGTCCAGTGGCGTAGCCAGGGTTCCGAGCAGTGATGTTAATCCTTGTCCTCGTCCTTGTCCTTAAGGACTCCTTAAGGACCAATTTGAAGTCCTCGTCCTTGGGGAGTCAGTCCTCGTCCTTATCCTCGTCCTTGGGGGTTCGGTCCTTGTCCTTATCCTCGTCCTTGCAGATCGGTCCTTGTCCTGGTCCTTGTAACTTAGTCCTTGAAAAGTCCTTATAAGGACCAAATTACTTGTATACCATTTTCAATTGTACTGATAATTATTTTCCAAGGTAAGAGTAGTATGTGAATTTATATTTTGGCTACATACTTGCGTTGAGTTACTCTAAATGTTTAGTCATTGTTTCCTTTATAATACCAGTTGATTCTTTAGCAGAATTATTTGTTTCTCTGCGACGTCGGCTCCAGTTGAACGAGTGTTTTCGCAAAGTGGTCTCATAATTAGACCTCACCGTGTGTGCATGACTGATCAGCTGCTGGAAACACTTTTTCATTTATTATTATTTTTATTATTATTATTATTATTGTTATTATTAAACTTGACAATTTCTTAAGCGCAGTAACATAGCTAGGTGGCTAAAGTCAAAGGCGCATTTGAAATGCAGCATTGCTGTTGACTACATTATGTTTTTTTTAAATTAGCTTTTCTAATTTTGTGATTCGAATTGAAATTGTGTTTGGTTTTTTCCTATCCGACTTTTTTGTCTGACAGAGGTTGGTCCTTGTCCTTGATCCTTGTCCTTGGGGGTCAGTCCTTGTGGTCCTTGTGCTTGTGGGGTAAGTCCTTGTCCTTGTCCTCGTCCTTGGAGGGTCGGTCCTCGTCCTTATCTTCGTCCTTGGGGTTTCGGTCCTTGTCCTTATCCTCGTCCTTGGGGAGTTGGTCCTTGTCCTTATCCTCGTCCTTGGGGGGTCAGTCCTTGTTAACATCACTGGTTCCGAGATGGGGGATATGTAGAATTTCGGGGAAACAAGGCTCGTCAAGAAGTTATTCGCAAATTTATGTATTCTCTTCAATCATGTTACCTACCTCTCCCCAAAATTTCTCAACGGTCTTGCTCAAATCTCACGACGGGGTTCCTGCCAGAATATGGGACCGGCCTCATTGATACATTGATTTTAACATGATTTATATATCGTTTTAAAATCAGTGTATTTTGCAGTGTAATGATGTCATTAACTTCTGGTCACTTCAATTGCGTAGAGAGTTCAATTCTGAGTGCGACTACCAAATATCATAGCTATATCACTGTGCAAACTCCAGTTACAGCAGTTAATAGATGCTATGGTGTTTGAGACAATGGACCCAAGTTCGCAGACCCGAGGTTGTCTGACGTCAGTCCTTAATTTAAGAGGTCTATGATATATATATATAATTATTATATATATATAATTATTATAATCAATACAATACAATAATGTGCAATTTTATATTTAATAATTTAATTTTGCAAAAACCGGTCTTCGGATTTTCCGGAATGCGGTTCGGATTTTCCGGAGCGCCGTTCTGCCTCGCTCCGGCACAAAAAAGCCCTGGTTGTAGGATAGCCTCTCTTGTACCTTTGCCTTTTCATACCTTTGCCTTTTCTAAATCCAGTTTGATTTTCATGAATGAGTTTTTCTATGATTGGAGTGATTCTGTCTTTTATTAAGTGCAGCAGAATTTTTGAGGAGTGTGAGATCAGACTTATTGTCCCAAAGTTGTTGCAATTTTTTGCCTTGTTAGTCATAGGAATGGGAATAAATATGCATTTTAGAAATTCACTAGAGAAAAGATGCTCGCTTCGCTCGCAGTGCAGGATAATACTAATATCTATCCACTTCGTGCAATGCTCGCTTCGCTTCGCTTGAGGCAACAAATATTCCAGAAAGACCAATCAGAACGCTCACCCCAGCCAACCAATCAGAATGCTTGAAGGTAACCAATGAGAACATCACAGCCATCCAATCAAAACGCTCACACAGCCAAGCAATCAGAACGCTTGAACGCTTGACAGAGAAAACACAATTCAATTGCGCAACGTCGATTGCGAAACGTCGATTTCACTGCAACGTCAACCAATGAGAACGCTTGAAGGTAACAGAGGCACAGGGGAAGGATTTTAATATGATAGATCTGGTATTTCTTCTGTACTGTGCTTCCTAATAGAAATTCGAGTTTAAAGCAGTTTTTTTAAATTCTTTGTTTCAAGTTTCCAGTATAACCTGCATACGAATATACCCCGCAAGGGGGGGCTGCGGTTTCTAATTTCTTGTATTACCCATGGGTAATAATCATGCAAATACGGTACTCCATACTTCTTTGGTTTCGCAGATCTTTTCCAGCTCTAACCGGTTTTAACAGATGGCATATTTGTTAGTTCTTAGTGCGGCATTTCTTGGTGTGGCACATGACAACATTATGTAAGGCATTATGTAAAAGCGTTGTACCGCTTTTTTATCTGTGACTTCCTAATAGAAATTCTAGTTTAAAGCAGTGTTTTTAATTTTCTTGTTTCAAGTATCCAGTATAACCTGCATATGCTATATTAGGGTAAACCTAGAAGTTTGAGATAAGCTAAGTCTGTATCTAAACGAAAGTCCCTGAACTGCTATGCCTTTTGCATGTGCTTTGATCTTATCCATTGCTCTTTCCAAGTCTGTGATAAAAACTTAGGTGAAAACCATAGGTGATATATTACCTCCTTGTCTTGTTCCTCTGCTTCTTTAACACCATTCTCCTAGTTCTCCACAGACTCTTCCCAGCTGATCTTCAGTTATTGCTTATGTCCTTTAGCTGTCTAACCCAGTGGTTTCAAGACTTTTTTGATGCACGGCTCCATTGCCAAATCCAGATTTTCCCAAGGCTCTCCATGTCAAATTTGAACAAGTGGACTTTGCAAAATAGTGGCAGTGAATGATTTTTGCAGAAGGCATTATGTAAAATAAATAAAAAACATTTTAGATCACCGAAAACTTTAATGTCATTAACGGCCAGCAGTTAAATGTTAAAGCATTTAACTAAATAGTTAAATGTTAAAGCATTTAACTAAATGAAACTGACTCAACTTCTTATACTGTACAATAGTTTGCCGCTGTTGGTGGGATGGATGAACGAATTGAAATAAAATTATGTTTGATTTATTTATTTTGATTTACATTCATGGCTCCCCTGGAAAGAAGTCCTGCCTCCGCAGGGAGCCGGGACTCACGCTTTAGGAACCATTCTTTGGCTAAACACTTTAGGAACCATTCTTTTAGCCAATTTCAGGTCCACTCCACTCTCACACATTAGATAGATTATATTAGCTTCCACTTCATGAAAGTGGATACGTGACTGCCCAAAATATAAAATTTGTACCTCAAGTATTGAACCTGGCAAGGTAATAACTTACATAAACAGTTCTTTAAATTTATCCAGTTCATGTACTATACTTATCTTGTATTATTTCACTTTTTGCTTGATTAGTGTATGTAACGATAGAATATTTGATTTTAGTCATTAAATTCCCTTGTGAAGACCATTTTGGATCTAAGTGATAGCAACACAGTCATTCTTTGTTGCTATGAAAGACGTTTTACTGGCAACAAGCCTCTACTGGAAAAACGGTTTTTTGAGGTAGGTTTGGAACTTATATTTTAGCATGTAAACTATATTTTAGCATGTAAACTAAATGGCAGATATACTGGTACCACATTGCAATAATAATGGCTTCTTTCTTAATGCGAAAATATCTATAAGGGAATTAGTATTATATAGGGTGATTGGTCATTTGGATTTGGGTTACCATATTTTCATGCCAAATCGCTGCTTACACTTATAGGACGCTCCACGTTTACAGGCCGCAGAAATCCAGTAACATGTAAATATTTTCATAGATAAGCCGCACACGAATATAGGCCGCATACCCTGATGTTGCAGTATCATTACTGTATATCTACCGCCAATGGCGCCACCTGGTGAATCTGAGACTTAAAGCAAAAACTAAAGTCCTAAATTGTACGCTGATGATTGTGCATTTTTCGCATGCAGTCAGGACAATCTTCAGGGGTTATCTTCCAGATTTGCAAATGTGGCGGAAAATTTCGGTCTCACAATCATCTTATCTAAACCCGAAGTTCTATATCAACCTCCCCCTCAAACTCCCTCTGTTCAGGTGAGGATAACAATTGATGGCACGGAAATTAAACAGGTGAAGAAGTTTGTGTACCTCGGCTCAACACTGAATGAACATGCCCTCCTGGATGATGAGGTTGAGACAAGACTCCAGAAAGCGGCCGCTAGCTTCGGTCACCTACAACAACGACTGTGGAAAGTTCGTGGCATTGAGCTATGCACAAAGATCTCTGTTTATAAAGCCTTAGTGTTTAGCGTTCTACTATATGGTAGCGATTTTGATGGACTGCTTATTATTATTATTATTATTATTATTATTATTATTATTATTATTATTACCGTATATCTACGTGCAGTTATTCCCACTTAAATCTTAAACATAAATAGATCTTGTATCTAGTCGGTATTCATAAGACAAAAAAAGAAATTTTATTTAGATCAAGTATTTTTATAGCCCAGGGCTGTGAGAATTACGCTAAATGAATGATCCAAATTATTTACTGTCTAATCTTGCTTAATAGCTGGTGTGTGGATTAATTAAACGGTCGGAGAGGCCATTTCACAACCCTCCCACAATGGCTCGAGCGACCACGGCCAGTAGTGGTGCCAGTGAAGTAGGTGGGGGAGAAGAGGGTCGCCCCAGTGAAAGCGTGAACGCACTGGGCTAACTGCCTCATATCTCTTTCTCTCTCTCTGCCACTCTCCGCCACTGTGTAGAGACCGTGGACAATTTGTTCGCCCTTAATTGTCCTACAATAATGATTCTTCACTTTTCAAATTACTTCGTGCGTTAACAGCCACGTGATAATAAAAAATCTTTAGATTTTATCCTTTTTCTCACCAGATCATCTCTTATTCTCTTTTATTCTCTTGGGTTAATTTAAATCCATATCCAAAGATTTTTGAATCATGCCTGTGGATGTGTGTGTGTGAGAGAGAGAGAGCGAGAGAGAGAGAGAGAGAGAGAGAGAACACATGTCTGCATATCTCCTCAGCCTCGCTTTCATATCTTTTGAAGCGTTCTTTTATGTCTCTTGTTCTGGTTCGTTGTCCGTGCATCTACCTCTGTGTGTGACTGTGTGTGCGTGCGTCTTTTGTTTTCCATCTGCTCAAACATCTGCACACAAGTCCCAGTGTGTGTGTACGTGTACTTTTTCAGTGTTCATTTTGTTCTCATTGAAGACAACTGGCGTCCATCTAGCACTCACCGAGCCATTGAACATTGGCTTCGTCAGATCACCACTTGGCTATTTCGAGAGCACCCCTTCTTCCCTCCCTCCTTGACTTCTTCGTGTTTTCCATTTGCCCATATATCTCTCTCTCTCTCTTTCTCTCTCGTTTCACAGATACTCTTTTGGGACAAGTTTGTTGGACTCAGGATGACTCATTGACTCCTAAGTCACCTTTGGGTGGATTTTTGGCTACTTTCTCGATCAATGGTTGCGGGTTTTGCTCACAGAAAGCGAATGGAGTTGGAATAAGCATTTTAGGCAGATCTATTCATGCATCTTAGACTTGTACTCCAAAGTTAGAGCATTCCATCAGAAATTGGCACTTTTTGAGAATCAGTTATCAAAAAGCTGCTTCAATCATTTGTCACATTATGATAAATATACCCAAGAAGCTGTCCATGCTTGTTTGCTCAAGATATCATTTCAAGCTTGAGAAAACAGTTTCAGGTACGTTTCTCAATGCATGTTCGTCGAATGATTTGCAAATGGAAATTATTGATTTGCAATCCAGTGATATCCTGAAGGACAAATTTAAGGAAGGAAATTTGATAGAATTCTATCAACGCCTTCCACATCAGTTTATTCATTTAAAAAGATGTGCTCGTGAATTCATTTCTGCCTTTGGAACTAAATATTTGTGTGAAAATATATTTTCTAAGATGAAGTGCATTAAATTCTTCTACAGACCAGCATTATCTGAAGAACACTTAAAATCCTTACTTATTATAGGGACTACACACTTTGCACCACAGTTTCACAGTTTAATGTAATTTTATCAGAAATGCATCGGTTTCATTTATCTAACAGTAGTTAAAACCCGTTTCAATTGCAACTGATATTCTGCAGTCTGCACCATGCACTGCATCATAATTCAGTAAAAAAATAGACTGGTATTGTCAGTTAGTTATTCGCTGTAACTTACTAAATTTAATTTCTTATGCATGTGGCCCATGGAGCCGTCAGGAGTCAGCATTGTGGCCCTCGGCTGAAAAACTTTGGAGACACCTGCTTTAGAACATTAAGCCTACTTTGTCATGCTTTGAAGATATTTTGAAGATTCTTACAAAACGAGTAGAAGCAAAGTCAGAAGCAGTGAAGGGTATCAGTGAAGAACAGCAGGGGCTGTTCCACGTTGTGGATGAATGGGGATGCATCCCCCACCGGCCCACCAAAAATGCGTCCTCAATGGAAGATGATAGTCTAAACTGATTAGGCTTGATGTATATCCGCAAAGATATGGACATATCCATAGACAATGTCATCAGTGATGGGTAATTGCCCTTTTTTATCTAATTAATTAGAATTAGAATTAGTTGAAATTTTACAATTAGAATTAGAATTAGCAAAATTTCACAACCAATTAATTAGAATTAGAATTAGATACTTTCTAATTCAATTAGAATTAGCAATTGGAAGTGCAGTGATAAAAATTGCGATGCATTTTAATGTAATGGCGAAAATTAATTTCATCCTCCGTAATCTAGATTATATCAGAATTGCATTTTGCAAGTAAAAGTGACTCAAACAAAGTATCATCTAGTCGATTTCATTTTCTCCTATCATTAAGAATAAATCCACTGCACTAAATGATCTTTCAATAGCAGCAGATGTGGCCGGTACAATATGATGCTGCAAATGTAGCTGGTATAAACAGGGAAAGTTCAATTTATGGTCCTCCCAAAAAGAAATACAATTAGTGTTCATATTGGTTGGAGTATATAAGTAACTTTGGAGCTCTTCAGTTTCTGTTGACGCCAGCAAAGTTTCTTCCATATATCCAAATAGATCGTTGTGGGACTTAATTTGAGGTGTGACTGATTTGTCATTGTCCATAGCTGGTGTCAAAGGTGTATTGTTTATCTGCTTTGAAACTGAATTTACTTGATGTTTAATTTGTCCTTGAACAAAATATCCTTCCTCAGCACTCTCTATCCACTTGAGTTTGAATCGTGGTTCCAAAGCACTTGACACAAGCAAGTGTGCTAATTAGGCAACTAATTGTTTTTTTCAATTACAATTAGCAAGCTAGTCATTAGAATTAGAATTAGAATTAGCAATATTTTGGAAGTAATTGATTAGAATTAGAATTAGACAGATAGCTAATTCATTAGCTAATTAATTAGAATTAGAAATTGAATTACCCATCACTGAATGTCATCAACAAATTCGCTTCCAGCATAAAAAACTCGATTTTGCACTATGACTTTGTACAACCGGACTAAAATTGCTTTTATACATTGTCAATTCTGAACATTATATTTTATAAATCAAATGTACAGATTTCTTTTAGGCCGTTTACATATAATTCCTTTGACAATTGACGAGATATTCATAGAAATTAATTGGTTCCCCCACCAACTTCCTAGAAATTCATTGCATCCCCTCACCAAGAATTCTTGGAACCACCACTGAAGATCAGTATGGATTCAGGCAGTGGCGTAGCCAAGATTTCCGGAAGGGGGGGTTGTGGTTTTTGGTTTTGACTGCGACCAACTTCGAAAAAATCTTGACAAGCAAAAAAAGGTCATCGCCTCATACACAGTGTTACATTCTATAGTCAAGTAGCCAAGGGGAGTTTGACCCCCCAAATCGCATCCCAAAATTAAAATTGCATAGAAACTCATTAAAAAAAATTTGGCAGCCAAGGGGGTTTTAACCCCAAAACCCCCTTGGCTATGCCACTGGATTCTGGAAAGGCAAAGGTACCAGGGATGCAATAGGAATTCTTAGGGCGCTTTGAGAAAGTATAGAAATGGCTTGAAATCTACATCTGCTTTGTGAACTATGAAAAGGCATTTGAACGAGTGGACTCGACAAAACTGATAAGGACACTCAGAAGAATGGGAATACACTACAGAGACAGAAGACTCGTAGAAAACCTGCACATGAATCAATCAATATCTATCCGTGTGAATGGAAAAGACTCCGAACCAGGAATGCTGGGAATGGAAGTGAGACAAAGATGCCCTCTCCCACCATTGCTATTCAACATCTACAGAGAAGACCTTATAAATGAAGTCTTTGAGAACACAGAAGGTGAGAAGTGGTGGCAGTGGTGGGTGGAAAAAGGATAAAGAACATAAGATTTGCTGATGGCCAGGCAATTATGGCAAACACCAGCTATGGAATGCAGAGGTTGGTGGTCTCTAAACACAGCAGCGAAGGATTACATAATGAAAATCAATTTAAAGAAGAATAAGGCAATGAAAATCAGCAGACACTGTGGAGAAATTAAAATAGTCATTGATGGAGTGGAAATATAACCAGTAGACGAATTCTGCTATCTTGGAAGCCTGCTTGATACAAATGCCAAGTGTCATAAAGTAATAATGACAAGAATTGCCATGGGGAAAGAAGCCTTTACAAACAGAAGAGAACTACTGAGAAGGAATTTTAACCAAAATCTGAAGAAACGATTGGTCAAAACACTGATCTGGCCAGTGACACTCTATGGATCAGAAACTTGGATGTTCAGAAAGGAAGACATAAAGAGCTAGAGGCATTCGAAATGTGTCATCATCACCATCATCATCATCATCATTTCCTCTTTCCTTCAGTAGTTGAAGATAAGGTGGCGTCATGAATCAGGCATTTCCAGGTAGTTCTCACTTTTGTTGCTGTTGTTATAGCCATTCCAGTCCATTCTTCTATATCGTCCACCCATCTTCTGTTCGGCCGACCTCTCTTTCTTTTTCCTGGCATGATACCTTGTTGAATTGTTTGTTGTAGGTTATCTTTGGTGTTTCTTTGTATGTGACCAAAATAAGTCAATTTGCATCTTTGGCAGAAGTGAAAGAACTTTCGTTTGTAAAAATGTGTATCTGGCGAAAAATTGAAAAAATCAGCTGGAAGGAAAAAATAACCAATGAATAAGTTTGGAAGAGGATAGAAGAGAAGAAAAGCCTAATAAACACTATTTGTACAAGACAAAAGAAGTGGAAAGGCCATGTTCTGAAAGAAGAATCATGCCTACTAAGAGAAATACTAGAAGAAAAGATGAATGAGAAAGCACACAAAGGGCGACCAAGGACATCAATGCTGGAGTGGATGTTCGACACTACAAAAAAGCAAGGATTGAGCCCTGAAGATAAAAGTTCAAGGTAGAGAGACATGGCAACACTGGAATATGGAAATTGTCTTTGGACAGAGCACCTGCAGAAGAAGATGAGGTTCAACCTTATACGCCTCACAAACCTGGACTTTTCGTAAAAGGACATACAAAAGCTGTAACCATTTGAAATGTGGCTATGGAATAGGATGGAAAAGATGAAGTAGACAGACAAAAAAATCAAAGGAAGAGGTATTACAGATGGCAGGAGAACAAAGATCGCTAATTAACACTATCAAAAATACAGGGACTGGATTGGACACGTGCTAAGAGGAGAAACATCAGTGATGTTAACAAGGACCGACCCCCCAAGGACGAGGATAAGGACAAGGACTGACCCCCCAAGGATGAGGATAAGGACAAGGACCGACCCTCCAAGGACGAGGACAAGGACGAGGACTTACCCCTCAAGCACAAGGACCACAAGGACTGACCCCCAAGGACAAGGATCAAGGACAAGGACCAACTTCTGTCAGACAAAAAAGTCAGAAAGGAAAAAAAACACAATTTCAATTTGAATCACAAAATTAGAAAAGGAAAAAAAGAATGTTGTAAAACATAGTCTAGTCAACAGCAATACTGCATTTCAAATGCGCCTTTGACTTTAGCCACCTAGCTATGTTACTGCGCTTAAGAAATTGTCAAGTTTAATAATAATAATAATAATAATAATAGTAATAATGATGATGATGATGATGATAATGATGATGATGATGATGATGATAATAATAATAATAATAATAAATGAACAAGTGTTTCCAGCAGCTGATCAGTCATGCACACACGGTGAGGTCTAATTATGAGACCACTTTGCAAAAAAACTCGTTCAACTGGAGCCGACGTCGCTGGGCAACAAAGAATTCTGCTAAAGAATCAACTCTTCAACTGGTATTATAAAGGAAACAATGACTAAACATTTTAGTTAGAGTAACTCAAAGCAAGTATGCTAAATATAAATCCAGCTAAATCAAGCTAAGTAGCCTAAATATAAATCCACATACTACTCTTACCTTGGAACATAATTATCAGTACAATTGAAAATGGTACACAAGTAATTTGGTCCTTATAAGGACTTTTCAAGGACTAAGTTACAAGGACCAGGACAAGGACCGATCTGCAAAGACGAGGATAAGGACGAGGCCGAACCCCCAAGGACGAGGACAAGGACTTCAAATTGGTCCTTAAGGACAAGGACCAGGACAAGGATTAACATCACTGAGAAACATTGCTTAAGACAGTAATTGAGGGAAGTACAGGGTGTAAAAGTGAAAAGGGCACCCCTTTATGATATTTAATATCTCGGCTGCGTGTATAGCGATTTCAATGATATTTATAAACCGCATATCTGGGAATGTTTTTGATCCAATTGCCAAATTTCATGCTAATAGCTTTAGAGTTTGCTAAAATATGGCCAAAAAACTAAAGAGACCCAAATTTTAAAATTGACAAACAGAATATAACGTCATAGTAAAATGTATCGTTATTAAGTCTAAAATTGCGTCGTTGTCATTGCGCCAGACAAGGTCAAGGGTTACTTACGGCCAACAGATAAACACAGCAGCATTATGATTAGGTGCAGGACTGTCATGATATGCTTGGAGAAGATTTCATATTCCAACAAGACGGAACACCTGCACACTCTGCTCTCAGGACCCAGAATTTTCTGTAGCAACATTGTCCAGATTTCATCAAGAAAGATGACTGGCCACCCAACTCCCCAGATATCAATCCACTTGACTTCCACGTCTGGGGAATCATGCTCGACAGATATCAAAAGTATCAGCCAAAGACACAAAACATCACGGAGTTGAAGACGGTGCTGAAGAATATCTGGGAGAGTTTGCCTGAGAACCATGCAGATGAAGAAGTCTATACTGCCAGTGAAGAAGCGCTTGTCGGCATGTGTGAAGGCTAAGGGTGCATGGGCATTTTGAGCACCTGCTCCCATAACAAATCATCTGAAACCCCTTTTACGTTCAGGGCCCAAAAAAGTTTTTAAAATATTTTTATCACTTTATTATGACGTTATATTCCAATGTCAATTTCAAAATGTGAGTCTCTTTAGTTTTTTGGCTATATTTCAGCAAACAATAAAGATATCAGCATGAAATTTAGCAATTGCATCAAAAACATTCCCAGGTATATGGCCTATAAATTTCATTGAAATCGCTACACAAGCAGCCGAGATATTAAATATCATAAAGGGGTGCCCTTTTCACTTTTACACCCTGTATATCAGGAAGAAAGACAAAATGAAGACCAAGGAGAATGCTACTGGACTGGATGATGAAAACATCACAAAACCTATGCATAAATCAAAGAACAGGCAAAACACAGAGAGCAATGGAAATGATGGAGCCCTGAACCTGTCCCAGGACCAAGAACATAATGATGATGATAGTTTTGAATACTTGTTCAGGTTAAATGAACCTTAGGTATCTAGGACTTGCATTTTAGAAAATTTTGTCTTTAGAAAACATGATAATTTTTCTTTCTTATGTAAAAAATGACTTAAAGCATTTACTACAGTTGTTGTAAATTTTGTCGAATTTTTCCATGGTGAAGGCGTTTGCATAGGCACCAATGTGTTAAGGTCTTTTTTTCATTCGTTATGGCTAAGTCCACACTAGGTTAGTGGTGTCTAATAACGGTGGAGTTGGGATGTCAATCTCCCATGAAATAAAAATGAAAGGAGATCAGCAATGGAAACTGGTTATAAAATGGAGTTTTCTTACACACTAACTGGGGTATAGATGCACAGTAATAAGTTTATATTAATGTCAGCTTCTGTTAATGTTACACAAGGTAGACTATTTCTTAATTGGGACATGAAACACATTTGACTAGATTTAACTATGGATTGCATATTCTATCTAGCCTTATAATGTAATATAATATTTTAATAATTTGTGGTTTTAGTTACTTGAACATTTTGTGACAGAAGAAGTTCCTCTATCAAGTCAAGATCCAGTCTACAGCTGTGACGAGATAAGGATAGTAAAAATGAAATTAAAGGCAAGCAAAGTGTTCCCTAATGTAGAAACTTTTTAATAGGAATGTTCATGAATTCATGTTTTTAATCATGACATTAGGAGAAATCAAAAATAAATTTGTCTGATGATTGGATAGTTCTATATAATTATGTTTTTGTTGCTCCTATGCTATGCCCTTCATCTCCAATGAAATTCCACTTAGCTTGAACCTGAAAGATCATATCATGCTGACCATATCTATCATATTTTAGTGGGTGTAATGATTGATTGAGGTTTATTATTTCCATATCGGTAAAATTATAAATAGATTAAAGGTGTTGGTGAATTGATGAAAATTTATGGTAAGCCTGAGTACTTTATTTTGTAATTTTTGGAATAACTTTATCCAATATTCATACTACATTTGTAGTTAAATCCCCATATAATATAACAATAAGTTAAGTATAAGTTGATCAAGGCCTTTTTATTTATAAATTTTAGCATATTATGACAACTGATACAATCTACAATCTACTGGGGCAATCTACATGCTGAGAGTAAGTGTAAGTAAAGATTGTTGTGTCACAAGGAATGAGGAGAAAAGGTTGCACATCGAGAGTTCAAGAATAGAGATAGAACAGATTACAAGAGTTCTGACATACAGAAGATAGAAGCATCTGGCATTTAGATACAATTTTATTATTATGCAGTTAGAAAAATAATCTCAATTACAAAATGCTTAAGGTCACAAGCAGTCTTGACTATAAAATAAACGACTTAAGGATTACAAAAGCTAACCTACCTACCTAGGTTAAAATTAAAGCAGAATTAAAATAAGTAAATGTCACTTCCCTATGTTGCTGAGCTCTGCGACTCTGAACCTTGTGGCTGGTGAATGTCTGCTGGTCACTCGGTTTCCTTCAGTCTGGTCAGGTCCTCTTGCGTTGGTTTCAGAGTTTCTTTCTTGACATCAACTGTTTAGCTGTTATTCACGGATGACCTTCGGATATTGACTATTGCCTGGTTGATCTTTCACCTTTCCCATAGCTATTTTAACCCTTTCACTGCCAACTATATGGAAAATGACTGTGCCAGCGATTAGCTGCCATGTTTGCACTTAACCAGACAAGAATAGGTCAACCCCATAAAAAACTGACCTAAAAAACTAGGTCATACATAACCCAATATTTTACATAAAGCCAGCGTGCCAGTAGCAATGTTATTTACAGCGCCTGATAGTGCTGGGCCTTTATGGGTTTATGCCGGATTGATCCGGCGGCTATGGCACTATAGAATTAAATAAGCCGCTGAATATATCGGCGGTCTGGGCACTGAAGAGGTTAAGAAAGGCTGAGTGTCTAAGAATAATCAGCTACTGTTGTTCTGCTTTCCAAAGCGCTATATAAATCTGCGAGATTTTACTTACTTTTTTGTTACCAGTTCAGGTCTCATCTTAATGCATTCATCAGTCCACAGGTTTTCATCAATGAAAAAATGCTTTCTACATTTGCATTGCTTATTTGAATTGATAAAATGTAACTAAATGGGGTCAAGCCTAAAATTGTTTAACGAGCAAAAAAAGAAGGCCGCCGAGTCAATTTTGGCACCCCCATCTGGTCGGCGCCTGGGGTCACCGCCCCTCCGCACGCTACTTTATGGATATGGCCCGTTGATAATACGAACAAAATGAGTCTATTATTACATATCTGATTATTTTAGAGAGTTATGAAGTATTTAGTCCCAATCATCGTAACATTTTTTCAAGGTTTGGGGGTTCGCATGTTCAAGGGCTTTGAGGGACCTCAGGACATCACAGAAATATGAAATAAAAAATATCTCTGAACTCAATATTGATAGTAGCCTGAGAAACCGTTCAGTAGGCACAACATTTGGGAAGTTATATTTTTCTGAACACCCCTACAGGATCAACCTTCAACAGGCTACATACCAAAATTTTCAAAAGACATGACATTGGGATAAAAACAAAACTAAGAGTTATCAACACTTGTGTAATACCAATACTAATTTATGGATGTGAATCTTGGACCATAAAAAAGAACTGGAGATAAAAATAATAGCAACAGAAAATAAATGGCTTCGAAGAATACTAAGGATTGGATACAAAGAACCAGTGTTGGGTAGTAAAAAATTACTGTAACAATTACTTTTTTGAGTAACAAGTAACAGGAATTGTTACATATTAAATCTAGTAACAAAGTAACAGTAATAGTTACTTTTTTGAAGTAACAGTAACAGATTTTGTACTAATTACTTTGATGTTACTTTTTGGAGTTGTTGTCTACATGGTTCTAAATTCTAATGGACTGCAATTCAATTTGCTAACTTCAATACATTACGTACTTAATTGGTTTGATCCAATACATGTGGAAAACGCACTCATGCACTGTGATGCTTGCATTAAACTATTTACAGAGAAAACGCACCCAACTTCCACTTTGGGCGACAAGCATTACTGAGGGCAAATTGGCAATTTCTGGCTAATTAGGATTCACATAATTTTTTGCTGCATGCTTACTTTGTTCAGGTGTCTAGGTAAAAAGGTACAACCCATAGGCCATCGCGAGCCCGTCGGGAACCGAAGGGTTAGCGCCTTCAGTCATATACGGCACCAGTGCGGCTGAATGAGGGCGGATTGCCAGCCTTTCCCTCGCCGCCTTTCCTTCCACCGAGTTAATACCCGATGTACTCATTCACAGCTGAGTCGACTGGGGGCGCTTGGGGCAGAAACAACCGAAAAGTCTCTGCCGTGGCCAGGAGTTGAACCACGGACCTTGGGATTGGCAGACCAGTGCGCTAACCACTGTTCCACCTGCGCACCTGTTCAGGTGTCTGTTACATAAGAAATAGTATTTTATATGATCTGGCAATTGACGAATTAATGACTGATGTGCTGCTGGTGTAGCCTTTAGCTGTACAAACTAAAACTGTTGTCATTATTTTGTATCGACAGTGGAATATGATAATTTCAATTAATTTGATTAATACCATGCATGACAGCTAATTTAGTATTGGAAATACAGTTCCAGTAGTCATCTGTATCAGTGGCTCTCAGACCCCTTTGCCTCACAGACCACTTTTGAAGATCAACAATTTCTCGTGGACCACCTGAAAATTGAGAAAAATAATGACAAGCAAAAAATGCCATAGCGTGTGATCTTCATCCCTTCCCAGTGCCCCGACAAGCAAAAAAGGTCGTCACCTTACTTAATTACGCTGCTTGCTCTAAAAATGTTGGCTCCGGGCACCTAAGGGGGGTTTAACCCCCAAGCCCTCCTTGGCTACGCCACTGACATGGAAAATGTCTAATTTTTATTAACATTTTTAAGAATTTGATGAGGACCACTAGACCCCCTCTCGCGGTCCGCGGACCATGGGTTGAGAACCACTTATCTGTATAAACCGTATAAATTGTTCATGATATCAATTAAATGATATCAATTAAAAATGATTATAGTCGAATGTAACAAAAAAGTAATTTTGTTACTTATATGACTGTAACAGTAACATGTTACAGTTGAAATTTTGTAACAAGTAACTAACGAATTACATTTTAGACCAAGTAACAGTAACTAATTACTTTGCAAAAGTAACATACCCAACACTGCAAAGAACATATAACAAATGAAGAAGTTAGAGAAAGAACACTGCAACTGAGCATCGTGGAATTCATCAGAAAGAGAAGAATGAAATGGACTGAACACATACTCAGAATGGAAGAAATAAGAAACCCAGAACGAAATTTCAACTACAAGCCAGAGGGAATCGGATCTAAAGGAAGACCGAAAAGACGATGGATGGACGGATTGGACGAGGATCTGCACATGGCAGGGCTGAATCTCGATGGAAAAACTGACAGAAGACACCGAATGACTTTGGAAGAAATAGCAAAGGACAGAGAACTTTGGAGAGATGTCATAGAGAAGTCAATAGCTGGACACAGCTGGAGGACAAAGACCTGACCTGATGTTTATATCATCATCATCATCATAGTTGCTTTCTGCCAGCTCATTAGCGGCAATAGCTAGACACAAAACTTTTCCATTTATCTTTTTCCGTTGTTAATCTCATTCCATCTATTATTGTCATTTGATATCTTTCAAAGTCTTCTTTGATGTTATCCATCCACTTTTTCCTGGGTCTTCCTCTTCCTCTTTTTCCTTCTTTGTATGTGTAGAGTGCTTTATATGGGAGTCTGTTACTGTTCATTCTATTTACATGTCCATACCATCTAAGTCTTCTTCTTCTGATTTTATCTATTATTGTCTCTTTCATTCCCAGTCTTTTCCTGATGTCTTCATTTCTTATTCTTTGTAATTTACTTACTCCCAATATCTTTCTCAAACAACTCATTTCTGCCACCAATAGTCTGTTTTCATCTGCTCTTTTTAATATCCACGTTTCTGATCCATAAAGCATTTGTGGAACAATGATAGTGTTGTATATTTGAATTTTTGTGTTGATCTTTATTTCTTTAGCATTCCAAATATGTCTAAGTCTTCCCATTGTCTGTAATCCTTTTGCTGTTCTCTTTTTAATATCTTGTTCATGTCTTCCATCGCTTGATATTTCTCCTCCCACATATGTGAAATTCTTTACTTGTTCGATGTTATTTCCTTCTACTGATATGTGTATCATTTTCTCTCTTTTTTTGTTGACTGCCATGACTTTAGTTTTTGCTGGATTAATCCGGAGTCCAAATCTTCTGCTTGTTTGATTTACTTATTTGTTTATATATAACATAATATTTCAGAACATAAAATTTTAGTTTGATTGGATTCAACAATCAATGTAAAGATACTGTACACTCAGACAAAGCCTGCAATATAATATCAAAACAGTAGTCACATGTTTATGAAAATTGTATAAAATTTCAAATTCAAATATAAAACATTTCATGTGAATCCTTTGAAATTGTCATTAAATAATAGTGATTTAATTTCACTTCAATTTCTTTTCGACTTTTGTTACATGTCTCTTTAATGAGTCATTGCGGTTATTTCCCAAATCTTTGTTTCCTAGCTTTGAGATCAAAACATTTTGGCTGTCAGATTCAAATAGATCCTCAAGAGCTCCAAAATTATGTAGATTTTCAGGTTTAAGTCTAGTCCAAATGAAACCAGGTTCAACAGAAGTATGGATGTTACGGCAAGAATTATATGGCCAGAAATATTCCGAAGCATGACAAACAAATTCAAAATATTCCATCTTTCGAGGAACATCTTCTTCTGGTCCTGGTTAAGAAATACATCACACAATTGTAATTTTTAACACAATCACAAATAATAATAAATTTTTTTATCATGAAATAGTTGCAAAAACTGAAATCCTAATTACACTTCCTCAAATTGTCAAATTGCTTATAAAGCAGACTGATGGCAAAACTTTTCTAAACACAAATCACCACAAATAGGAACAAGAATATTAGATAGAAATTTTACTGATGAAACATATTTCAAGTTAGTAATTTTCCCATATGAACAACAGATGCTGATCTCAATTATTTGTCCAACTATTAAGTTAAGTAATAATGAAGAGCTATGCATACTATAAATATCGTAACTTTATATTTCATTGTTTAAAACTTTTCCAGCTGCATGGTCCGTAGGCCAGTTACAAATTCCCAATGTGGCCCTCCATGAAATTTGAGTTGGAAATCCCTGCCTTTTCATCAGACATAGGTCTCCAATCTAAAGGTCCAGGATGGATAAATGAACAGCCACATGTGGGCTATTCTCCATTTTACTCTCATTTTCCCAAATATCTTATGATTCCTGATCACTCACCTGGTAATTACTGTCTCTATTTTGGGTCGAATGTTACTTCATTGTATTAATTTATAGTAGAACTCATCTATTTTCCACAAAAATTAATTATCTAAGACACACAGTCACTCACCTAAATGATGACACCATTATGTCTTGTGGTGAAATTTGATCATTCAGCAAGAAATTTGCTAAAATACATTTTAGAGTAACATCCATACCATTATTCATTACCTAAAATGTATGTGGAAGGATCAAAGCCCACTGCTGGGCTCAATGAAGTTGGAATCAACCATGTGATGATAGCGCTCTTTTCATTGTATGCATCTTGCAAAAATCCTCGAAGTTGTGCATAATACAATGACGCTTCATCGTCAACAACTGAAACAATATCGCCAACTTGCCAGTAAAAGCCCTGGAGAAAAATGAATGCTGACTCAATTAACACTTAATATCAATTAATAAGTGCATATACTGTAAAATACATGTAAAGAGAAACAGCAACATTAGATTATAGACACTAATCACATGTTAATTCTGTCTCATTCATAATTCTGCATCATTTGTTAATTGTTGTTAATTCTGTATCATTTATTAATTGTTGTAACAGTGCATATTTCCCAACGTTTCAATTACCACTAAACAAAGCATGGTGTCATTTTCATATAAGTATCCATTCCTTTGATAAAGAGGTAAGAGGAAACAGAAATGACAAAGATAACATAATAATGAATAGAAAAACAAAGCAACATGCCTGATGAAATATATGGTCACTTGTGACAACAGTTGCTGATGCTGAAGGGGCTTTCACAGGCTAAAACAAAATGTCATCATAAAGTACAGAAGCAGTAAGTAGAACTGCTTTTTAAATAAGCAGTGCACATACTCTCCTCCAATAAAGTTGGAAAAATCATCACTCTCATGTCTGATGACAAGTTTTATTAACTAAAATGTCTAATATATCAGCAATTGCATATAACCTGGAAATAAGATAGAAAATGACATAATCATGTGTTCCCCTCATTTCCACCCTTGCATGAAAATTGCATGGTGTCCTTTGCAATGATTATAAGACTGAGAAGCAAGAGAAAGGGAAAAGTTTAATTGTTACTCTTTGATATAAATATACCGGTATAAGTGTCTAAACAAAACTTATTTTAAGGTCAGCTTGTGACTGCAATACAGAATGTACCATCTGGTTAAAGAAAACAGTTACCGCTGAGACAGTTTTTGTAAATAAATTGGTAAAAGGACAGAGATTATTCCTTAAAGCGTTCCGCATTTGCACCCACCAGCGTTTAGTTACACATGTTATAGGGCAAGTGCATTTTTTTCAATTTGTTACTTATTTTGAATAATTGAACCCACATCATGGCTGGTAGACTTTAAGTACCAACAGAGTTAAACATGGTCATTCCAATACAAGCCGATAATGAGGTCATCATCATCATGCTGCCACTCTGCCACACCGGCATTGAGCAATGACATGGAATAAATGCTTCCTCAAAGTCCTGTCCTGTGTTGTGCAGATCAAAGTGCTTCTGGTACTGTCATACAGGTCCATTCTGTGATGTTATTCATCCAGGTCATTCTTGGTCTTCTGATAATGAGGTTCACACAGAAAACACTGAAAATTTAAATGGGCGCAAGCAATGTGCAAACTTCACCTTGAGTTTGTTAAGGGCCATGAACTTTTCCCTTCGTATCTTCATGAATTTGTACTCTGCAACATACAATGCCAGACGAATCTACCTCATTGTGTACAGCGACAAAGCAGAGCAGGGATTGCCACCGACATGGTCACCAGTCTCAAAAAGAGCAACTCTTCCACCTTGTTCCGAATATGGTGCTGTCCTCCGTCTACACCGACCAGCAACTGCATGTGACCGACTACACAACTGTACTTCCCCGGCTATCGCAGTCGGACGTCGGGCTGGCCACCCAGCTCTGTAAAAAACCCAACCGCCAAGTTCTCCATGAAGAGCTCCAGTTAGCCACTCGTGCCGTATGCTCGCCACACATTTTAAGGTGACAGTCATCAAGGAGTCCTCCAACTGCACCGGGTGGCTGCACATTGGAGTTATCCAAAACTGTGGACTATACCGCCGCGAGGCGAGCAGAGAACAGAGCAAACTGGTAACTAATCATCGAGAAGGCTACACTCCAGTATGGGGCTTGCCATGAATAATAATAATAATAATAATAATAATAATAATAATAATAACTAGTTTTGTGACCAAGATATGTTTGTGACCTTGAAGATAATCTCAGAGTTTGATCTAATTTTGAAACACGGTCAATGACATGATTGCTTTTGTAAAATCCTCTAATATAATATATTATTTTCTTTAAGTTTAACATAAAAAATAGTTTATGTGCCTAAAATGCACTTTTACCAATAATTTAATCAAACATGCACTATAAAACATAATATTTGCATATTTACATTGTTTACATCCAATACAAAATAGCAAGTCACAAATTTGCCAGAAGCACTGCAATCAGTCCAGCCGAAGTATAATACCTTGCAGGTATAACAGCCGGGCCAGAGCTAAAGAAATTAATCGTCAGAGAAAATCACCTTCTTTTTAAATACAACCCTTCGGCTTCGACCTTTGGTCGCCTGTGCTTTGGTGGATGCCTGTGATCTGCTCTTTAACGGCTTAATTCGGTTACTTTTACGCGTCCAGCTTTTCGCGTCGATCAAATCCCTTGCATTCGACCGACTAGTCTGGCTGTTGAGAGATTTTGGGCGAATTTCCTTCGACGACGCATTTTCACTGACGGGAACTGAATGGTCGGTCGACGGCGTAGCAGGACGGTAGCCTGGCAGAGGACCGGAGACAGCGTCGTCCTGCGATTCGCAGCATTTGTAGCACAAAATGTCGCCGCTGTCCTTCTTCTCCCAAACGTCCGATTCGTCGGTTTTACAAAAACTGCAAACGGCGCTCTGTCCTAAAGACATTTCGTAACTGAAGTCTAAAAAGACAAATTTAGACAATGATATAAATTTCATCTGCAGGAAGCTGCCGAGTCAATTTCTATAGCGCCTGTTTTTAAACGTCCAGAAGATTAGAATTTAAAGTTTAGACACATTCGGAAGTTGTTGAAAAATATTTAACGCATTGAAACTTGGCAATTTAACCCAATTTAGCTAAGCTGTGATTAAATTCATGAAATTCATTCTATTATAGTAAGAGAAAATAAGTGAGTAAGTAAAATCTCGTGGGTTTATTTCAGGGTTGTCTAACTGGCAGCTCGCGGGCCGGATCTGGCCCGCGGGCCAGTTTCATCCGGCCCGCCACCGAGTTTGGGAAATAACAATTTTAGCTCTAGGACCGGTTATTACCATTATTTTATAGGACTATAGTCACTATACCAGGGAGTCTGTAAGACGGGGAGGGATCAGTGCCTATTCTCGCAATGTTAATGGGATTTTGGTGATCAGTCTTGAAGCTGATTGGTCAGGCCCCCTAGTGAATAGATGCTAATGAATTAGTGTAATAATTCTATTGTATTTCGCCTTTGGTAATAAAACTATGTATAAGTGTAGTTATGTAGCTATTAGCGCAGACTGTTTGCCGTAATTTATCATTTTTATTTGAACTAGAATCAGCATTTTCGTCAATTTCATCGTGGATGTCAGCTAATCTCCTTGCCCTTAATCCCTCCAAAACAGAATTTCTCTTATTTGGACTGCCACAACAACTCAAAAAAATTAAAATCCCACACTGATTTTAGCCCCAGATACAATAATAACCCCTGTTCCAACTGCAAAAAATCTTGGATTTACTTTTGACTCCTCCATAAATGTTGAAGCTCACATATCTCAACTATCAAAAACCTGTTATGCTCACATTCGTGATCTACGTCGCCTTCGTCCCTACCTTGATATTAAAACTGCTTCCACTATTGCCACTTCAATAGTTCACTCTAAGTTAGACTACTGCAACTCACTGTTTCACAATCTTCCAAAGGCTTCCATATGTAAACTCCAATCGATTAAAAATGCCTTAGCTCGTGCAGTAACTAAATCGCCTAAATTTTGCCACATTACACCATTACTCAAATCTCTCCACTGGCTCAAAATAGCAGAACACATTGAATATAAAATAATATCGACTTATAACTCACTTCATACATCAAACCAGTCTACCTAAGAAATCTGATAAATCCACAACAACCTGGATCTACTAGATCTTCTTCTCATGTAACTCTCCTTCGACCTCTGAATCAATCATCTCTCAAAATTTGTAATCGTGCTTTTGTAACGCTTAGTTATTTTATATGTCTCTTTCTACCGGGTCATCCGCTGGGTACGCTTAGCTCTATGGCTAAGAAGAGACGATCAAACGGGGCAGGTCGGGTCTACAGCCTAACATAGACAACACATGAGATTCATACTTATATTATATTATTATTATCTCCAGGTCAGGACAATGGCCGAGTATACATGCATGCCTCATCTATATATCATATTTTACAAGTCGACTTCTATTAGGCCTATCTTGTTAACATCAAATGCAATCCTTACAATAACTCACCGATAAGGGTTCTATCGGAAATACAGGAGCCTCGGATCAAACGGTCCCCCTCCCGAGGAGCCATTGTCTCACCCATGGGGCAACCGGACCTCAACCAAGTCGGACCCAAACCGGAAAGTAAAAGACCTCGATATGTCTGCGTCCCCTATATATAGACATTGGCTCTGCGCATCAGCCTGTCCGCGCATCGGTTCTCCCTCCTCTGGCCTGTCCGCCTATTCATATAGCGCTATAAATACAGTACGTAGGAAAGTAATTGTGTCCAACATCGATATTAAATAGGACAATATAATAGAATTGATAGTAGAATGTCAAATAGCGATAAAGTTGCATTGCGCCTATGCTATAGAAGATGCAGTGAGACATATTATGCATATATATAAAAACAGAAGCCTGTGCCTGGACGGCACACTTTTTCATACGCTGCACCTGAGCTTTGGAACTCAATTCCAATATCCCTTCGCTGTCTACATCAAAGCCAAATAACAAACTCTGAGTCACAATTTTCTCCCCTTCTTGCAACATCTCCTCGTGTTTTTCTTTCTAAACTAAAATCAGTTCTCTTTATAAAATCATTTCCTCCATAGCTGTAGCGTCCTGCCCACTCGCCCTTTTGATTAAATGACCCGGCATGAATGACCCATCTTTGGCTATAGCTACTTCATTTGAGATTAAGCGCATAGGAATAAGGAGCTACTTCGGTGCATCTTTTGAAAGCGCTTTAGAAATTAACGAGATTTTACTTACTTACTTTACTTACTTATTGAAGTTATTTCAAGAAAGATTAAGCGCATAAGAATAAGCAGCTACTGCTGTACTGCTTTTCCGGGGCGCTGTATAAGTTTACGAGATTTTACTTTACTCTACTTTGATGATCCCATCTTGACTCGAGCTGATGCCGCGCTGAATCCAAGCAGATGGGTAGTTTCCCACTTGTACGATATATATTTGGCGAGAAGATAATTTGGGATCACGCATTGGGGAAGGGATGTGGACAGTGCTCAGATATATGACAAAAGAATATTCGTCTGTGGGTGCGACGGTCTTGATAAATGAAGAAAGTGGTGTCATAGTAATTGTGACACCATTAATGTTCCGACCACATGTCCAGGACGTGAGGACACCAGCAAAACAATTGCCTTTGTTGATTCAACTGCTTCATGTGATGCTGAAAATCACTCAATTACAATATTTCAATTGTTATGCTTGTGTCTTCCTATGGAGCAGTTCCTGGTGGAGTTGTAATAACCCGGGGCAACGAGAGGTTGATTATGTTGCGGGATTTTCTATCTTTAAATCTTCTACCTTGAAATCTTTCATGCATTTGTAGGAAGTGGGTGGCCTCAAATCTTCATGACAGATGATTCTACTGCATAACGCAATGCTGTGCACACAGTGTGGCCAGCAGCAACATTCATGCTTTGCCACTTCCATATTTTACAAGCTGTATGGCGGTGGGTGTGGGATTCCATGCATGAAGTTAAGAAGGAAGACCGACAGAAATTTATGCAGTTGCTCAAGGATGTTCTTAGTGCCACTGACAGAGCTGCTGCTGAAAATGCTATCAAAAATTGCTATGCAATGTGGAGCACAGTGGTTATCGAAAATATGTTAATCAGCTGTTGACTAGAAGAACAGCACGCGATGACATCATACCAATAATTTGTGTGAAGTTACTGTCCGATTGTTCAAGGATCATGTGCCGACAAGATGCAAAGCGTACAATGCAGTTGCGCTTGTAGACTTTGTCATCACAATGATGGATCGTTTCTATAGGAATCGCCTTGAAATTTGCTAATGGTCGCATCACTGCTTCCAACATCCTCTTGGAAAAATTATTATTGAAGTCAAGCTATATTACAGATCCAGAGACAATCAGTGTTGTAAAGAGTGGCGTAGCATCTGTCTATACTGTGCCTAGCCAAAGCAATTACAACATTAAATATACAGTTGACCCCAGCATTGGATGCTGTTCTTGTGCTGTAAGCATGGATGGTAGCTGTTGTTAGCATCAATTGATTACAATTTTTAAACAGGTGCTTTATCTGTTGCATTATCACACTTAATTTCAGTCTGCAAAATATTAAAATCTTATATTGTGATGATGTTTGTCTTACGACTGAATATTGTAGTTTTAAGAGAACACCGGAAGTTACTAGTGATGCTGTTATAGAATTATTAACAGTTTCTAGGTAAATACAGTCCTGACAATGGACTCATTTTTGTACAAATTGGAGATAAATTTATTTTTTATATAAACTATTACAGTGCTGTCAATAGCTATGTTTGTTTTTAGTGCAAATCTTGATAACAGCAAGACTGTTGACCTGCTTAGCCAGTGACAAGTTGTTTGCCATGCAATGTTCAGCTTTTTTAGTGACATTCTACTTATTATGTAATTTCTTAACAATTTTCGTGGTTTATTTATATATATATATATATATATATATATATATATATAATAAAATATTCAGGATTTCCTTTTTAAAAGTCATAATTTGAAACGACACATTCATAGTTAGGGGCTGTACAATAATTACTGAACGTTAGCAATAATTATATCACTTCAAATAGTAAGTGCAGTTTACTACACATTTTCCATAATAATTAAATTCAAGTGGTAACCCTTCTTCTCTGTATTTTTTTCTTTTCAGAGTCCAACTTTCACATCCATATGATGCTGTACTCCATGCAACACTCTCGATTATCCTCTTCTTTGTTCTCATGCTGATATTATAGTCTTTCCAAATGTTCTTCATTTTTCTGATGGCAACCCTTCCTTTTGTCAATCTGGCCTTTATTTCTTCCTCTAGGGAGCAGTCTTCTGATATAATTGCGCCAAGATATGTAAACTTTCCCACTTGTTCCATTACCTTCTGATCTACTCTGATGGAAACTTTGTCTCCGTTAGTTGTCATTACTTTTGATTTATTTACATTTATTTGAAGCCCATATTTCGCACTCGCTTGTTCCACTCTGCTTACTAGTTCTTGAAATACAGAGAAGAATAGAAGCTTTTGAAATGTACTCATTACGTACCATGCAAAGCATAAGCTGGAGAGATAGGAAAACCAATGAAGAGGTTTTGAAAATGTCAGGCACGGAAAGACGTTTCCTCAACATGTGCAAAAGAAGGAAGCTGCAATACTTCGGACACGTACAGCGGAACAGCGACACTAGGTCGACATTGGAGAGGACAATCCAACAAGGAATGATGTCGGGAACTAGACGAAGAGGGCGACCAGGGAGAAGATGGGCGGATGACGTGGAAGAGTGGACAGGAATGAAAATGTCAGCAGCAGTCAAGAAGACAGAGGATCGATATGGTTGGAGGAAAGAAATTCATGCTGTCACCTTAACTTCAGTTCATGAAGGAACAAGGAGAAGATGATGGTAACCCTTACAACATATTCTTAAGATATCATTTACTATTTTACACGCCTGACATTGATTTAGCGCAGTGGCGGCTCCAGGATTTGGCAAGTGGAGGACCGTTGGGGCGGCAAGTTCTAATAATGGGGGCCAACCAATTGTTGTTATTTATGTAGAATTAAGTATAGGGTCCTAACAGGGGGGCCACTGGGGGTCAGGCACTCAATAGGGGGCACGGGCCCTCTGCCCCCAGGTGGAGCCGCCACTGATTTAGCGCCATGCATTTGAAGCGATATTCGCCGCTAGGGGGCACAGTTCCCCGGATAATGACCGCTAGAGGCGCTGGCGGCCCAGTATAAATAGGGCCGCCGGACGGAAGCTCTTTCTCTTCGGCGGATTTTGGGGGGTGGGCTCTTTTGGCCGTGGTTTGCTGGATTTGCTTGTTCTACTTAGTCTGTTTGGGTTGTAATGTTTTATTTTAAGGTGAATTTGAAGTGAATTTGAAATAATAATAAGCAATACTGAAAATCTACACTCGTGTTAGCGTTCGCTCATTGAAATCGACGACGAAGACCTCGTCCTTCCAAGTGTCGAGGCCAAACCCAGAGCCGGACATCGTTTGCTAGCCGGGGGTGTAAAGGGGGGCGTCTTTCCCCTACCGTTGAACTGGTACCGGAACCGGGTAAGTCTTTGTCTGTCGGTCGATTTTGGTTTTTCTGGATAGTTTTAAATTTTTGATTGCGAACGAACGGCCGTTTTCTGGAGTTTTCCAGCGCGTGCGTTCAGCCGGCGCCTTTTTGTGTCTTTGTGGAGCGAGCTCGTGCTAACCGCCGCCACTTCGTGTCGTTTCTATACGAACGCGTTTGCGTGCCGACCGGGTTCTTTGTGTCTTGAACACGTGAGCCGCCGTACGAGCGCCATTTTTTGCCGTTGGGCAAGCACGAGGCCAACGGACGGCAGTTTCTGATCGAAAAGCGCGCGAAACTTTAGATCTGTCGCACAGCGCAGCGCTTAATTGAAAAGATGGACAGAGCCGATAGAGACGTGGAGGTACGCTTCGAAGGGCAGCAAGTCTTTTACCGTTATGTGGACCGTCGCAGTCCAGACACAGACGAGAGGTATTCGTCTGCGGGCGAGCAGCGGCGGCAGCGATTGAGTGAACACGATGCCGCCGTGGGAGGTGACTCCCCGGATTTTCGATCGAGCCACGCTGACCGAGATCGAGATTTTTTAGACAGACTGATGCGCAGTGTACGGCCGAGCGTGTCACTGATGCACGACGGTTAGGCGAATTTTCTGCAGACGCACGAATGCGCAAGGAAATTTTCGACCGCGGAAGACAGAGTAATTTTGGACGATCTCGCGAGCGAGTGACTGAAAATGACGATGCTCAGACGCGAAATGTGGCTGTCGATCACGAAATACGAAATAATACACGGTCGTTGTGCGATTTTTCTGATTTGCGGCAGCCTTGCGATTTTTCTACTGACGCCGTCGATACATGGGCGCACAAAAAAAGTCAGACGCGACAGAATTACGATCGGCCGGACGACTCTGACATCGTCGAAATGCGTTAAAGAATTCGTACACGTGAAACCGGCGTTCAAACCGAAAACCCATCTGGCGATCTGATGGTAAACGATAAATTAGAGGAAATTCTTAAAACGTTGAAATATCAAGAAGCCAGACAACGATGTATGGAAGGCCGTGTTGACAGTTTAGCGGCGGTAGTGTTATCTTTGTCGCGCGACAATGAAGCGCTATCTAGCGGCCAGACGACGCTTAACCGATCAATTTATTCGCAGCGGCCGCCGGTTAGATTTAATGATCAGGAAACGCGCCGCGATTTAAAGCGAAACACGCCATACAGATTTGAAACCGGAAACAGGATTGACAGTATTAGACAGTGATGGGTAATTGCCCTTTTTATCTAATTAATTAGAATTAGAATTAGTTGAAATTTTACAATTACAATTAGAATTAGAATTAGCAAAATTTCACAACCAATTAATTAGAATTAGATACCTTCTAATTTAATTAGAATTAGCAATTAGAAATGCAGTGATAAAAATTGCGATGCATTTTAATGTAATGGCGAAAATTAATTTCATCCTCCGTAATCTAGATTATATCAGAATTGCATTTCGCAAGTAAAATGACTCAAACAAAGTATCATCTAATCGATTTCATTTTCTCCTATCATTAAGAATAAATCCAGCTGCACTAAATGATCTTTCAATAGCAGCAGATGTGGCCGGTACAATATGATGTTGCAAATGCAGCTGGTATAAACAGGGAAAGTTCAATTTATGGTCCTCCCAAAAAGAAATACAATCAGTGTTCATATTGGTTGGAGTATATAAGTAACTTTGGAGCTCTTCAGTTTCTGTTGATGTCAGCAAAGTTTCTTCCATATATCCAAATAGTCTAGATCATTGTGGGACTTAATTTGAGGTGTGACTGATTTGTCATTGTCCATAGCCGGTGTCAAAGGTGTATTATCTGCTTTGAGACTGAATTTACTTGACGTTTAATTTGTCCTTGAACAAAATATCCTTCCTCAGCACTCTCTATCCACTTGAGTTTGAATCGTGGTTCCAAAGCACTTGACACAAGCAAGTGTGCTAATTAGGCAACTAATTGTTCTTTTCAATTACAATTAGCAAGCTATTCATTAGAATTAGAATTAGCAATATTTTGGAAGTAATTGATTAGAATTAGAATTAGACAGATAGCTAATTCATTAGCTAATTAATTAGAATTAGAAATTGAATTACCCATCACTGGTATTAGATCTTTTCCATCTTGGCGATCAAAGTCCGGATACGAACCTAGCACTCGGCGCTGTTTCAATTGTTTATCATCTTTCCATACCGTGAAAGATTGCGTGGCCAGACGGAAAACTAACAGAAAAAATTTTGCGGCAACACGAATTAATCACAGCGCAGCCGGTCGTAATAGCAGAACTTTCGGGGGCCGAACGAATAACCACATAGCTGCCTTTCGTGAAAATGCCGGTGATGCAACGTCGTTGTACGCCGAAACTCTGATTAATAATCACCATCTTCTTTGTGCCGTCGCCTCCGGTTTTGGAAATAATATTTTACCAGCTCAGTATGCTGGCGGTTTGGAAATTCGCCGTTGTAATGTAATTTTGTATACAGCGAACCGGACGCAAATTAATGTCTTGGGCGAATGTTTTATAACCGTTCGGTTTGGTAACAAGTTCGAAACGAAAATCAAATTTCTGGTTTCTGACAACATAAAGGAAGCTACACTTGGTTTCAATTTCCTGGAGAAATGTAAAATAGATTTCGGCAAAAGCGTTTTACATTGGGGCCGATTTCGGGTTAATCTGGTTGAAAGAGATAAAGGTTATGTGAGACAGATTCAAACAAACGAACCCTTCACACCGGCGTTTATGGATTCTAAAATGTCAGTGGAAAACTCGGCCGGGTTGCAGTACACTGACCGCAGTTCGGACAATAAACAAATTGGCCCCGGGGAAGCCAGTGAGGCTGTAGATTTGAACAGCGGATCCGTTTGGTCAGAGGCACTATCTGGGCTTTTTGGGTCGAGCGCAGGTGAAGTGACTATAGGTAGACCATCAGATAAAGGGGGAATTCCCACGCCTCGGCTGAAACAGGCCCCGAGCCTGGAGTGATGATAATAACACTGAAAAACATGATTTTCTTAACTCAGAAGGTAATAGGTGATTCAGATGGGATACGACACGCTGATTCCAAATCTGTAAGCGGTTTTGCTCTAGCACGTCAGGTTTAAAAGTTATCCCCATCTAAATGTTTTGCATGTGTATACTGTCAGTGTCATGTCATGCATTATATACTGTTTAACATGTGTTTTACGGGAAATTTTGATCTGATTTAAGTATGTCTGCTTTATTTATAATTGTATAAATTAATGTTTACTTTATGAATCAGTGTCTTTGTCTATTTCTGGAAGAGTTTGATAAAATAATTTGAAAGTATTATAATTGAAATGGCATCAAGACGATCATGTGTGACAAGAGTGAATTGTTTTTGCTATGTGTGTGGATCGTACATCATGAAGCACAAGGTAAAGACCATATCATCACTAGTGAAGTTTGCCTACCACCAGTACTTCGGTATGAAGGTAGGCGATCAAGACAAAACTTTGGTCGCCACATGTTATTTGCATATCGTGCAACTCAGTGGCTTAAAGGAAACGCAAAATGTCCTTTACTATATCCATGGTTTGGCGAGAGCCCAAGGATCATAATTCTGGCTGTTACTTTTGTTTAACTAACGTTATTAGATTTTCAATCAAGAACAGAAGTGCAATATAGTACCCAAACCTTCCATCTGCCATCAGACCAGTTCCTCATGCGGATGACCTAACGGTACCTAGCCCACCACAGAATTTCCATGAGTTACGTGAGCAGTCTGAGGACAGTGAAAGAGGTGCAACCTCCTCAGCAACAAGACGAATATTCTGCTGGTATACCACATCTCATTAATCAATCAGATCTCAGGGACCTTGTACGCGATCTTAATTCAACTAAAGGACAGTCAGAGCTCCTGGGCTCACGACTTAAACAATGGAATCTATTACATACTGATGTAAGCATCACTATCGACATCGCAATAAACGTCTGTCACAGTTCTTCACTTAAAAGCTGTACTACTTCTTTATATAGGAAATGAACAACCATCAGTACCTCTTGTTCATGCAGCTAGGGTTAAGGAATCCTATGAAAGCATGATGGCAGTTCACGACTTCATCAGGCACAGAGAGTTTCAGTGGAGTATCTGTGGCGACTTGAAGGTTGTTGGTCTTGTTACAGTAATGCAAAGTTGATACACTAAACACTGCTGTTTCCTCTGTCTTTGGGATAGCCGTGCCAGACATCAGCACTATTCAGTTCAACAGTGGCCTTCTAGAACTAAATACAATCCAGGCAAAGACAACGTAAAATTTCCTCCATTCCACATTAAGCTTGCCTTAGTGAAGAATTTCGTCAAGGCGCTTCACAAAGAAGGTGCCGGCTTTCGTTTCTTGAGGAGTACATTTCCAAAGATCAGTGAGGCCAAGATACAAGAAGGCATTTTCATTGACCCACAGATCAGACAGGTGATACTTTATACAGAGTTAGAAGCAAAGTTGACATCAGTGGAGTCGGTACCATTGGCGATCATTCAAAGACGCGGTTGGTGGATTTCTGGGAAATAGGAAGGCATGCAACTATAAGGAGCTGGTGGAAAAACTGATCAGTGACTACCAACAATTGGGAGCTAACATGTCGTTAAAGACGCAATTCCTCTCCTCGCACCTCGATTTCTTTTCTGAGAACCTGGGCGATGTCACCTGGGCGATGTCAGCGATGAGCACGGGGAACGGTTTCACCAGGAAATCACGGTCATGGAACAGTGGTACCAAGTGCATTATAGCAGTGGCGGCTCCACCGGGGGGGCCAGGGGGGCCCGTGCCCCCCTATTGACTGCCTGGCCCCCCCAGTGGCCCCCCAGTTGGGACCCTATACTTAATGCTAAATACAATAAACAACACATGGTTGGCCCCCCATGATTAGAAGTTGCCCCCCAACGGCCCCCCCCACTTGCCAAATCCTAGAGCCGCCACTGCACTATAGTCCAACTAAGCTGGGTGATTTCTGCTGGATGTTGAAGTAAGACAGCAGAACCTGTTACAAGAGGAAGTCGTTGAGGTCGATAGAGTTTCCTGCAAAGAGGGCGAGCAAATAGTAGCTATCACCTATAATGACATGTGATTCAGTTATAGTAGACTAATGCAATTTTCTATTTGCTCATAACTAAAAATTCTGACGTGATAGAAGATTTTGGTGGTTATATTTGGATTCAGCATCGCCTAATTGTATTAAATCACCACAATTTGTATCAGTTAATGAAAAAAAAATTTTTTTGTTACTCAGTGTAATAATTATAACAATTGCACACGGCGTGAACACGGCGTGAACACGGCGTGAACACGGCGAACAACACTTGGGTCGCCGAAAACCTGGCGTCTGACAATCGATGACGTCACTCAAGAGGTGAATCCTACAGGCGTCTGCCTGCTGAGGCCGCTTGAGATATGCGACCTCCCATTTCTGACGTCATCTTATTCGGAGGTGGGAGAGAGAGCCGGGGATGACCCGCCATCTGACATTTCATTCGAACGTAGCCCGTGGGAGGATAGAGCCATAAAAACCCGACGCCCCCGACGTTGGCCGATCACACAAAGAGATAAGAGTAAGACTGTCCACAGAAGACATTCAGTCGATTCAAACCAGTCATGCATTCAAACTTCTTCTGAGTCCGAATTTGGGAATTTAACACGTTCTGTAGGCCCATCTAAATATTGCATATTTACAGGGGATAATAAATTTTGTAAGTGGCCAGACAGACATTTTAAATGGAAAAATTATACACGCTGACCAGTTTGACCCGGATTTGGGGACGTAGTCGAATTCGTGCCTGAAACCTACCTGAAACCCAAATATAATTTATCTTATACATTGTAGTTAATAGTCTAGATCATGCTTTTCATTTATGATTATTATTATTATGTTTATTATTATGACATTTATTATTACTATGGTAAATATCATCATCGCCATTATTACGATTATTATTACAATTATTATCATGTTTGCAATTGTTATAATTATTATTATTATCATCATTGTTTTTAGGCCTATTAGTGTACTTATTATCAGTGATGCGTTTAAACTGTTGTGTCTACAACAGTGCTTGTCGTTTATATTATTTTGTTATATTATGTCGTTATTATGATCAATGTTTAATGTATGTGGGACTGGGCGCAATGTGAGACAGACAATCAATTTAAGCTCTCGATCACTCAGAGGGATGACCCCCATTCTAACGTCACGCAGCACACGGCGTGAACACGGCGAACAACACTTGGGTCGCCGAAAACCTGGCGTCTGACAATCGATGACGTCACTCAAGAGGTGAATCCTACAGGCGTCTGCCTGCTGAGGCCGCTTGAGATATGCGACCTCCCATTTCTGACGTCATCTTATTCGGAGGTGGGAGAGAGAGCCGGGGATGACCCGCCATCTGACATTTCATTCGAACGTAGCCCGTGGGAGGATAGAGCCATAAAAACCCGACGCCCCCGACGTTGGCCGATCACACAAAGAGATAAGAGTAAGACTGTCCACAGAAGACATTCAGTCGATTCAAACCAGTCATGCATTCAAACTTCTTCTGAGTCCGAATTTGGGAATTTAACACGTTCTGTAGGCCCATCTAAATATTGCATATTTACAGGGGATAATAAATTTTGTAAGTGGCCAGACAGACATTTTAAATGGAAAAATTATACACGCTGACCAGTTTGACCCGGATTTGGGGACGTAGTCGAATTCGTGCCTGAAACCTACCTGAAACCCAAATATAATTTATCTTATACATTGTAGTTAATAGTCTAGATCATGCTTTTCATTTATGATTATTATTATTATGTTTATTATTATGACATTTATTATTACTATGGTAAATATCATCATCGCCATTATTACGATTATTATTACAATTATTATCATGTTTTGCAATTGTTATAATTATTATTATTATCATCATTGTTTTTAGGCCTATTAGTGTACTTATTATCAGTGATGCGTTTAAACTGTTGTGTCTACAACAGTGCTTGTCGTTTATATTATTTTGTTATATTATGTCGTTATTATGATCAATGTTTAATGTATGTGGGACTGGGCGCAATGTGAGACAGACAATCAATTTAAGCTCTCGATCACTCAGAGGGATGACCCCCATTCTAACGTCACGCAGCACACGGCGTGAACACGGCGAACAACACTTGGGTCGCCGAAAACCTGGCGTCTGACAATCGATGACGTCACTCAAGAGGTGAATCCTACAGGCGTCTGCCTGCTGAGGCCGCTTGAGATATGCAACCTCCCATTTCTGACGTCATCTTATTCGACCGCCATAGCCCATTCACACACGATCCGCTCAGATGTCTCCTCCCCCGATGACTTTCGCAATTAATGCCAGCTAGAACGGCAGGCGAGTCTGTTTCATCGTCGGTCGCTCCCCACACCTTTCGACGTCACACTGTGGAGGAGACTGAAACTTTAACTGGACGTCCCAGGAGTACACTGAAGGAGCGGTCGAGTCAATAACCCCGCCAACCACTACGCCCACCGTTACGTCTTCGGCTGTCGACGCAGCCGCCATCAACGTAATCAATCGCCCCGGCGCCGACCGGCGCTGGCACAAAAGACTCAGGCACTTTATCCCTGTGGACTCTGTTGCTCCACACAGAGATAGACCTCTCCTGTGTGCGACCTGAAATGAACTCAATTATTGCTGCTGGTCCCACTGTATGTTGCAACGATTGAAACTTCTGTTTATATTATACTTCGTTTAGATTCAGTTTATCTTTGATTGTCGATTGATTTGAGTTGATTATCTTTGCTAGTTTATCTTTGATTGTCTGCTAATGATATTTAGCCAGCGCATTTTTAGCGACTTTTTTCATTCACTGAACGTTGAACAGAATTTGAAGTTTAACAAATGCATTTTTAGAACAACCCCCCATCCCCCCTCGGGTCCTGATATTACATATATTACATTATCGTCGTGGGGACACGACGCTTGAGGGAGGGAAGCTGTGAAGCGATATTCGCCGCTAAGGGCACAGTTCCCCGGATACTGACCGCTAGAGGCACTGGCGGCCCAGTATAAATAGGGCCGCCGGACGGAAGCTCTTTCTCTTCGGCGCATTTTGGGCGGTGGGCTCTTTTGGCCGTGGTTTGCTGGATTTGCTTGTTCTACTTAGTCTGTTTAGGTTGTAATGTTTTATTTTAAGGTGAATTTGAAGTGAATTTGAAATAATAATAAGCGATACTGAAAATCTACACTCGTGTTAGCGTTCGCTCATTTAAATCGACGACGTACAGTGGAACTCGAAGACCTCGTCCTTCCAAGTGTCGAGGCCGAACCCAGAGTGCGGACGGCGTTTGCGATCCTGGGGTGTAAAGGGGGCGGTTTCCCCCTACCGTTGCACATTAATTGATTTATCACCTAGAGGGACGGGTGCCGAGTTGATCGTCGCCATCGTCGAGTGACACGCTAGAGATGGTAAATAAATATTCATTCTAACGAATATTGTGCTCCAACGACTAAGACTTATTCAAACATTCGTTATTTCTAGCGATTTGCAGCGCCACCTTTAGGAGACTACGAGTATAGGATTGCTTGTTGCTTTTCCCACGCTGGCCGCCACTCCCGCCAGGCAGATGACTAGCGTGGACCACCCACAGCCATAAGCCGCCCTAGCTTCCACTTCCCCACCCGCTGCTGCTAGCTGGCATGCATGCATCTTTTATCTACTATACTGGATCCATAATGAATCTAACGACTTGCGCAGACTAACGAATTAGTTGAATTATTCATTAACGGTTAAGACTAACGATTTGCTGAAGTTTGAATACTAGTCAACTGCTACTGCATCCAATATACTGTAGCTGTCGAATATCTTTTCTGTCGCTCACTATAGGGTAGGGTGTAGCGTCATCCAATGAATTTTAACAGACCAACAGGCACATTTGGGGGTTTGTACAGTCACCTATGCTGATTCAAAAAATGTATAACAGAGAACTCTGCATAGAGAGGAACACCTCCTTTTTCTTCCCCAAAACATGCAAAAATCATGTTTTTCTTTAAAACTAAATGTTTCCGTTTAGTCAAAAGTCCTATATTCAATAGCTGCAAGACAAGGTCACTTTCTATTAATATTTGCAGTGTTCAATAATAGAAACACCACACCGGACCGGTTTTCGTTTCTAGTCATGCAGTAAACGAAAATGTTGCTTAGTCTCAAATGACGGCATATAGTGTATTGACTTGATGACTGCTCGAATGTAACCATCTCTAGCATCCATGCCATAAACTGATTTTGAGGCCTCACTCACTGTCTTGACACAGCGTTCGACTCCCTGAGAGTGGCAAGGTATATGACTGATGAAGGGCTGAGTGACTAGCTGCAGGAGTTCATCATCGGAGAGGTGTTTTGTAAGATGTGGTTCCAGTGTGAGTTCCTCCATTAAGGGCAGTAAGTCTTGCAACGTTTGATCATTCCCCTTTATTTTGGGAGGTCGAAATTCTCTGATTTGCTGTTGAGATCCACCAGCTGCTTGGCGAATGGTCTTTATTATGTCCACTGCAGCTTTCCTATTGACTGCATCGTCATCTCTAAGCATCGACAGAAGGACATTTTCCCTGATGGGCCCAGTATGAGTTTCGTTGCAATTACGGGCCATGTTATATTCCTGCAGGCGGATGATAACAATCTCTGCTGCTTAATTTGTTGAAGCAAGTGCTTTGGTCCGTCCGTGCATCTTGGGCGAAACTTGATGCTAAACCATGTTGGTCCATAGCTGCAGACAATGAAGTGTGTCAGGGAATATAGTTGGTTACTTGATTGCACTGTTGCCACATACAGCTGACATATTCTACTAGCAGTGGTGAGCCATCTGGCCATAGATATGGGTCCAGGTTTTTCCTGCAGTAAATCGTCACTGATGCTCTCACTTCTAATAGCTGTGATCATTTTGTATAGGTAGGCTTGGTCATTACTAAGTTCGGTGACTTCGATTTCTGGAAGAAGATCACCATCGGTAATGAGTTTAAATCCTTCTGCAGAAAGTGGCAATGATGCACAAGTAGCCAATGCATTTCCAATTGGTCCTTTCCATAGTGTGGGTCCTTCTGTTGGACCTTGCACAGGTGCCTTGCACAGGTGGCGGAATGGAAGCTCGTTCAAGTGTAAAGAGCAAAAGAACCACTGCAGAGGCCGACCAGTGTGAAGCTCTAACAGATGTATTGCCCCACCGCGGTGCCCAGTGTTACTAGCTGTGCTATCGGCTCCAACTGTTATGCATGATCTTATTTGTAATTCCCATTTCTTCCATTGTACTGTGAATGCTACGAGGGGCGCTCAATAAGTTATCTACCTGACATATAAGCAATTGTGATAAGACTGAAGTGATGCCTGCTATAGGTTCATATATGTGCCTGTGTGTTGTAGGAATAATTTCAACCAGCGCAGTCATCAGGTGTTGGCGTAGCCGTTGTTGAAAGAAGAGGGGGGTGAGACAGCGACCTTCAGGTCATTGTCACCTCCAAAACGTTGTCCTCGAAGGTGCTTCTTAAAGTTTCTGAACAGAAAATAGTTGCATTGTGCCAGTTCCGGACTGTATGGCAGGTGGTTGAATTCCTGGAATCCGCATTCCCTCAGAACGTCCATGGCTTTCTTTGACTTGTGAACTGGTGCGTTGTCATGCAGCAGCATCACACCACGGCTCAACTTGCTTCGTCGTTTTTCCTTGATGGCATCCTTCAACATGGCAAGTTGAGTTGCATAGACTTCACCAGTGATTGTGGTCTTATGCGCCATGTAATCGATCAGCAGTATCCCTTTGCAGTCCCAGAGCACTGCAGCCATTAGCTTTCCTGCTGGCGGCTGGGTCGGCACTTCTTGGGTGGTGGTTAAGTCTTGTGTTTCCACTGCATGGACTCCTGTATAGTTTCATGATCCCAGTGGTGGACTCACGTTTCATCGCCTGTAACTATTTGAGGGATAAATATTTCCTTGTCAGCTTGCCACAGACCCAAATTCTCCTTTGAAAATTCAACTTGTGTTTCTTTTTGAAGAGGTGAAAGCATTCTGGCACCCATCGACTGCTGACCTTGGACATCACTATATGATCGTGCACTATTGTGATGACAGAACCTTCTAAGACACCCAGTTCACCAGCAATCTGTGACACCTTAATTCGCCTGTCCTGCATCACCAGGTCCTCCACTTTCTGGCAAACTTCTGGGGTGGTGGCATCAGCAGACCTTCCTGTACGGGGGTCGTCTTCAAGGGACTGTCTGCCCCACTTGAACTGTTTTCACCAGAATTTGACTTGATATTCTGAAGGTACTGAGTCCCCATAGACAGCCAACAGGCATATGTGTATAACCTTCGGACCATTACACTGTTTCAAGAGAAACTTCATAACCGATCTGTGCTCCAACTGCTGCAAATCCATGATTCTGGCACCCCCTCCTTCTTTCAACAACGGCTACGCCAACACCTGATGACCACACTAGTTGAAATTATTCCTACAATACACAGACAGATATATCAACCTAAAACTGGCGTCACTTCAGTCTTAGCACAATTGTTTATATGTCAGGTAGATAACTTATTGAGCGCCCCTCGTATAAGCATTAGCAGAACCTGTGCCTCGTTCCAGTGTTAAATGGCATAGATTGAAAGTTCCCGGTTTACCAATCAGTACGACGTGTTCTTCAGTTTTCTTCATACTATACCACATGTCTCCCCTTTTCTCTCTCACCAGTGTCTTGTCTTTTCGTCCATCAAAAATATTGCCATGACCTCCTCTTCATTGTTGATAGGAGTTGCCTTGATAGCTCCTCTCAACTGTTGTCAAGCCCTCCATACTTTGTGATGATCGACAACATTTATCTGGTCTTTAAAACTAATAATGAAGGAATTAAATAAGTAAATATCGCTCGACCGTTCTATACAACAATGCAGGCGATGCGGCAAAGCCGTCATGAAATTATTTTGTTTACTAAGCAACATCATAACACCGACAGCTGACGTCGCACGCCTATTAGTACTATGTGTGACGTCACTTATTATTTTCATCCCTAATGAATTTTAATAGCATAATATCATATCAGCAGTATGCAACCACCAGAAAAATTATACAACCTAGGCCTCTACATTAAGGGGAAAAATTTAGTTCATGATCAAAATAATATTGATTTTAAGTACGAAACATTTAAAGTGAACTTAGCAGATACAAATTCTAACTGAAGTACATTTCTTGTGGTAAAAAGTAGGTGTTCCACTTGTTGCAGTGAAAAATTCTTTTCATATTTAAAATCAGGATAATTAATTGTACAAAACCTGTAATGTGCGTAAAAATAGCTGACATCACTACACCCTGTTGTCAAGCCCTCCATACTTTGTGATGATCGACAACATTTATCTGGTCTTTAAAACTAATAATGAAGGAACTAAATAAGTAAATATCGTTCGAACGTTCTATACAACAATGTAGGCGATGTGGCAAAGCCGTCATGAAATTATCTTATCAGGCGAGGAGCATAGCAGCCTGACAGTCCGGTTCTTACTGGTCGATTTTAGCAGCTCCATTCGTCGTGAAAACGTTTAAATTCAGTTGCAAGGTTCGACGCTTGCAAGTTCAGCCTAGTCGGAAGCGGAATTTGAGATGGTGCAGCCATTACGATTATTTTTTTATTTTTGTTATTTTTATTTATTTTTATTTATTATTATTATTATTATTATTATTATTATTATTATTATTATTATTATTATTATTATTATTATTATTATTATTATTATTATTATTATTATTAAGACAATGTATAGAGCACAGTAAGCATAGTGAAGACTAAAGTCAAAAGCGCTTAACAATGAACATTATAAGATATATTAAACATTTGCGACTTGATAAACAGATCAGGAGAGGTCACAATTGTCACGTTCTTCGGCAGAGAGTTCCACAGACTCGGATTGCCCCTCCGGAATGATCTGTCACCGAAGACAGCCGTCTTGGACGGAGGAGGAACCACCAATTGACGACAGTTGCTTGAGCGAAGCCGCGATCGCCGATCGACCGCCGATCGACCGCCGTAGACTTGATGACCAGGCCCGATAAGTAGCTGGGGCAAAAGGGGTCATACAGCGCCCGAAATGTTAGCCAACTACGCTTGAAGGCTATGCGCTCCGGAATCCTGAGCCAGTGAAGATTATCACGTAGAAACGGTGTCACGTGCTCGTTCCAACTCGAGCCAAAGATCAGACGAGCTGAGACGTTTAGCACCGATTGAAGACGATTTAGTTGGTTGGCAGGAAGTCCGAGCAGAACGCTATTACAATACTCGTGCTAAGACGAGGGCACGGACGAGATTGATGCCCTTTGGATGTTGACTATTGCCTGGCTGATAACATACCTTCCCCATAGCTATTTTAAGAGAGGCTGAGCGCCTAAGAATAAGCAGCTACTGTTGTGCTGCTCTCCAAGGCGCTATAGAAATCCACGAGATTTGACTTGACTTTACTTTACTTACTTCCATTCCGGCGTTCAAATTTTGAACAAACAGCTCTCGTCATTATCGTAGTTATCCGACCCGCTATAAAATAATACGATGAGCGATGACCTCTTTCTACCCTATTATAGTTGCAAGAGCAACTACAGGGTGTCTACGAAAAAACCCCCAGCAGGAAAACTTTGATTTCTTAAAAGTTCCTAAATATATTTCTATCAAAATTTTCACCCGTGTACATCACATATTTCCCCACCTTTCTGCCAATTTTCATCTCATTTGCCTGTAAGATGGCTATTTTGTGAGATATCAAAATCAAAAATCGATTTTAACGAATCAACAGACAAAATTTTATTGATTGTCTAGAAATTTCAGCTTAAACCACAATTGTTCAAGATGGTTATCGGACATAATTGCAAACCCTAACCCTAACCTTAATTGCAAAAATTGTTCGGTATCCAAAGCCAAGTTCCCGCAATGTCTGAATTCGCATCTTATCTTCATTCGATATTTTACCCATTTTCAAAGTTTAAATCAAACTTTTATTGTTATGTCGAATTCCGTGAGTTTAAAAACATGTTTACAAAATTGCATTCGATTTAAACTTTACTACCAGTACTGGCACAACAACAACAACAACTGCTACTAATACCACCAAAATTGACATGAAGCCAAATTTATGTGAAGCTATAGATATTTAGGCCTGTCATGCTGCGACTGATTAGTAAAAATCGAAGTTTGACTTTGATATCAAACAAAATGGCCATCTTACATGCAAATGAGATGAAAATTGGCAGAAAGGTGGGGAAATATGTGTTGCACAAGTGGCAATTTTGATAAAAATATATTTAGGAACTTTTAAGAAATCAAAGTTTTCCTGCTGGGGGGTTTTTTTCGTAGACACCCTGTATAAGAAGGGACGTGTAAACACTCGTAGTATAACGATAAATACAGTTGTTGGATTAAATATATCAGGATACAATTAATTATATTCATTACAAAATGCGTAGAGCTAATAAGCCAATCGCATGCTTCAGCAAAACTAGGCAGGCTCATACTGTCATTCATCTGTTCAGAAGTGTAATTGGTTCAAAATCCGAAAATTATTTGTCAACGCATCTCAAAATTTTCCTTCATCTGGTCTTTTTGCGTTCTGACATTGAATTACAATTGCGAACCTTAAGGTCTCTTTCTTGGCACTAAACGCATTTGCACGTTTTTAGGAGATATAGTGATTCCACATTCGAGGTCATGTGGAACACGGTCTTTGCCCGGTGGCGGCAGTGGGTCAAAATGCTGCATCATGCTGGAGAAGAAGACAAAGACCTCGTGACGTGCTAATGCTTCCCCAGTACAGGAGCGTTTTCCTAAAACAGATTATGATAATGTGACAATAAGCTTATATTAATCGCAATTTTTAAATCGATAAGCGAAACCACTTGATAGAAATTTAGGTCAAACGTTTTCTCGACAACCTATCGATTAATTAATAAGGGACAAATTCTGGCAAGATGGACAGAACACTTAAAGATTTGCTAAGCTATCGCTCGGAAGTTCCCCAACAAGCACTTTATGAGATTTAAGACGTCTTGAACGAACATACCATAGAACACATTCTCCATCTGACCTTTTAAATCTTCGTTCCGCCACCAATCGCTACCACAATCTCCTTACATCTGCCAAAAAGAAGTACTATTCTAACATCATTTCAACAAATAGCTCAAACCCATGTAAGCTCTGGAAAACTGTAAATGATCTTTTCCATCGCAAAGAATCAAAACCTCTCCCTCAATCCATTTCTCTGTCAGAACTTGCTGAATCTTTTGCTAATTTCTTCTCTACAAAAATCTCTAAGATTCGCAGTGTCCTTAAGTCTTTCACTATTATTCAAACCACCTCTACTCATTACCCTTCTCCCCACAACCCCTATGCAATTTATCCAGCTTCACTCCTGCAACTGATGAAGAGGTATCCAAACTGCTACTTTCTCTCCCAAACAAACAATGTGACCTAGACTTTTGCCCCAGCTACTTATTGGAGCTGGTCATCAAGTCTACGGAGGTCGATCGGCGATCGCGGCTTCGCTCAAGCAACTGTCGTCAATTGGTGGTTCCTCCTCCGTCCAAGACGGCTGTCTTCGGTGACAGATCCTTCCGGAGGGGCAATTCAAGTCTGTGGAACTCTCTGCCGAAGAACGTGACAATTGTGACCTCTCCTGATCTGTTTATCAAGTCGCAAATGTTTAATATATCTTATAATGTTCATTATTAAGCGCTTTTGACTTTAGTCTTCACTATGCTTACTGCGCTCTATAAATTGTCTTAATAATAATAATAATAATAATAATAATAATAATAATAATAATAATAATAATAATAATAATAATAATAATAATAATAATAATAATAATAATATAATAATAAGTTACGGTCGGAGACACTTTCGCCGCTTCCTACTGTCATCAGACAGCATCAACTGCGGGTGCTGCAGCCGAACGTGCAGCCGAAAGGAAAACGGCCAAATACCTTCAACTGTCTGGGCAGTACCATTTCATCCCTCTGGCTCTGGAGACGATGGGGCCAATCAACGAAGGTCTCCGCTTCCTAAAGGAAGTCGGCGGTCTTAAGCGTCAATCCGGAGACGAAAGAGAAACATCCTTTTTGCTACAGCGAATATCAGTGACACTCCAGAGATGCCGCCTTCCGAGGAACTTTCAAGACATAATTATAATAATAATGACGCGAAAGGAACAGACGTTTATAATAATAATAATAATAATAATAATAATAATAATAATAATAATAATAATAATAATAATAATAATAATAATAATAATAATAATAATAATAATAATAATTGTGGCGTGATTGGACAATTTGGACACTTACAAGCCACGCCTCAACCAATAGCGTAGCTGCTATAGTCTTACATTATATATTCTATAGAGTACTAGTTTCAGCGTCACTCGCTCTCACACAGTCGAAGACTCTCACTCCGTTGCGTCCTGGATACGAACATTAATAATTAATATATGAGTTATAATACATCTGTGTTGATCATAGTTATAGGCGTTAGGAAACGCCACAATAATAATAATAGATCCCATACCTACCTCTTTATTCAGTGTGCCATCGTACTTACGCCTATCATAACTAGAATCATTAACCTCTCTCTTACCTCAGGCACTTTCCCATCCTCATTCAAAAACTCTTTTGTCACTCCTCTCCTAAAAAAGCCTGGTCTTGACAGAGAAGATCTTAAAAACTATCGCCACATCTCAAATCTTTCACTTCTATCAAAACTTACTGAGAAAATTGTGCTTTCTAGACTGACCGAACACCTTTCAAATAACTCGCATTATAATGCTCATCAGTTTGCCTACACTAAACATCACTCAACTGACACCGTTCTCGCCTACATTCATGACAGACTCTTAACCGCAATTGGTCTCCGACAAGTTGCTGGTCTTTGTCTCCTTGACCTCTATGCTGCATTTGATACCATAGATCACAAAATTCTGCTCGAACGACTCTCTGGTTTGGAATATCTGAAAAAGCTCACAACTGGTTTTCATCTTATCTTAAATCCCGGTCTTTTCAAGTGTCTTGTCTTAGCCAAATTTCTCTCTCTCACAGTGTAAGTAAGTAAGTAAGTAAAATCTCGTTAATTTCTAAAGCGCTTCCAAAAGATGCACCGAAGTAGCTCCTTATTCCTATGCGCTCAATCTCAAATGAAGTAGCTATAGCCAAAGGTGGGTCATTCATGCCGGGTCATTTAATCAAAAGGGCGAGTGGGTAGGACGCTATAGCTATGGAGGAAATGATTTTATAAAGAGAAATGATTTTAGTTTAGAAAGAAAAACATGAGGAGATGTTGCAAGAAGAGGAGAAAATTGTGACTCAGAGTTTGTTATTTGGCTTTGATGTAGACAACGAAGGGATATTGGAATTGAGTTCCAAAGCTCAGGTGCCGCATATGAAAAAGCACGATTGCAAATTTTGAGAGATGATTGATTCAGAGGTCGAAGGAGAGTTACATGAGAAGAGGATCTAGTAGATCCAGGTTGTTGTGGAATTATCAGATTTCTTAGGTAGACTGGTTTTGATGTATGGAGTGAGTTATAAGTCATCGATATTATTTTATATTCAATGCGTTCTGTTATCTTGAGCCAGTGGAGAGATTTGAGTAATGGTGTAATGTGGCAAAATTTAGGCGATTTAGTTACTGCACGAGCTAAGGCATTTTGAATCGATTGGAGTTTACATATGGAAGCCTTTGGAAGATTGTGAAACAGTGAGTTGCAGTAGTCTAACTTAGAGTGAACTATTGAAGTGGCAATAGTGGAAGCAGTTTTAATATCAAGGTAGGGGCGAAGGCGACGTAGATCACGAATGTGAGCATAACAGGTTTTTGATAGTTGAGATATGTGAGCTTCAAAATTTAGGGAGGAGTCAAAAGTAAATCCAAGATTTTTGCAGTTGGAACAGGGGTTATTATTGTATCTGGGGCTAAAATCAGTGTGGGATTTTCAATTTTTTTGAGTTGTTGTGGCAGTCCAAATAAGAGAAATTCTGTTTTGGAGGGATTGAGGGCAAGGAGATTAGCTGACATCCACGATGAGATTGACAAAAATGCTGATTCTAGTTCAGAGATTGATGCCTTTTAAAGGAAGATGGAGTAAACGAAAGAAATAATTGAGTGTCGTCTGCATAAAGTTGATGATTTAATTTGAGAGAGTTGATTAAGGATGACAGTGGGGTAGTGTAGAGACTGAACAAAACCGGTCCAAGGACAGATCCTTGTGGTACTCCATAGTATAGATCTGAAGGTGATGAAGTTTGATTCTGACATGAAACTTGAAAAGATCTAGATTGGAGATAGGATTGGAACCAGCGGTGAGCTACAGAAGATATTCCAAACCAGAGGGAAAGGCGTTTCAGTAGGATTTTGTGATCTATAGTATCAAAGGCAGCAGAAAGATCAAGGAGACAGAGACCAGTAACTCGTTGAGAGCCAATGGCAGTGAGGAGTTTGTCATAAATGTATGTGAGGACGGTTTCTGTTGAATGATGTTTTGTATAAGCGGATTGGTGAGTGTTGTATAAGGTGTTTTTTGACAAATGCTCAGTTAGTCTGGAAAGAACGATTTTTTCTGTGAGTTTGGAGAGGACAGACAGGTTTGAAATGGGGCGATAGTTGTTGAGATCCTCTCTGTCAAGGTGTGGTTTTTTAAGAAGTGGAGTTACGAGGGAATTTTTAAATGAGGATGGGAATGTGCCTGTGGAAAGAGATAAATTGATAATTTTTTAAATAGTTGGTACGAGGACAGAGGCACACTGTTTGAGAAGAGAGGTTGGTATTGGATCAAGACTGCATTGCTTGTTTGGAAAGGACTGCAGGAGTTTAGATACTTCTTCCTCAGTCACAGGAGTGAAGCAGGAAAAATTGGAAGGAGCTTCTGGTGGTGATGGGTGATGTGGAGATGTATTTTGATTGGTCATGGTAGATTTTAGATTGGTGCGGATCTTAGAGATTTTTCCAGAAAAAAAATTAGCAAATGATTCAGCAAGTTGCGAAATGGATTGAGGAAGAGGCTTTGCTTTATTGCGGTGGAATAGACAATTCACAGTGTTCCAAAGTTTACGAGGATTTGAGCTGTTGGATGCAATTAAGTTAGAATAATATTTTTTGGCAGATATGAGAAGGTTGTGGTAATGATTTGTTGCAGAACGGAGGTTTTTAAGGTCAATAGCAGAATGTGTTCGGTTGTAAATTCTTTCTAGACGTCTTCTAAATGACTTATAAGAATGGATGAAGGAATTGTACCAAGGGTTGTTACCATGAGATGATAGTGGCCGTGTGATTATGGGAGCATGTTTGTCGAGTAGGGCAGATAGGACAGAATTATATTTGTCAATCAGTGATTGTAGGGTGATTGTGGGTTGAATGGCGAGGTCAGATGATTCAATGTCTTCACAAAAGGTGGATATGTCAATTTTATTGAGACGGCGGAATGAGTAGGTACCACGAGGTGGAGGGGGTGGTGGGCAGACGTTTAGGATAGTGAAAATGGGGAAATGATCCGATGGTGAGCATGGGCTGACTGATGAACAAGGGGATAGTGATGAAGAAGATAGGGTGATTAATAGGTCTAAGGTGTGGCCAAAAGTGTGAGTTGGAAAGGAAATGTGCTGTGTGAGGTTTGCTTTTGTTCGGAGCTGTTTGAATTGAGTAGAATTTGGAATTTGGTGTAGATTTTGGAGTGCCTCAAGGATCTGTTCTTGGGCCTGTACTGTTCAGCCTTTACACTCCACCGCTCTCATCTTTAATTAATTCCCTTAATTTAAATCACCAACTCTATGCCGATGACACTCAGCTATTCCTTTCCTTCTCACCTCTTTCATTCAATGCTTCTATTATTGAGCTTGAATCTGCATTCTCATCAATCTCTGCTTGGATGTCATCTAATCTCCTCGCTCTTTACCCATCTAAGACAGAGTTTCTTTTAATTGGACTACCCCAACAACTCAAAAAAATTGACAATCCTAAACTAGTTTTGGCTCCTAACACCACAATAATCCCTGTTCCAACTGCTAGAAATCTAGGATTCAAATTTGATTATTTTCTAAACTTTGAATCACAAATCTCCCAACTATGAAAATGTTCATATTCGTGACCTTCGCCGCCTACGCCCTTGCCTAGATACTAAAACTGCCTCCACAATTGCCACCTCAATAGTCCACTCCAAATTAGATTATTGTAACTCTCTCTACTATAACCTTCCCACAGCCTCCATCAACAAATTGCTATCAATACAAATGCACTTGCTCGCGCTGTTACTAAGTCACCTAAATTCTCCCATATTTCACCCATACTAAAATCATTACATTGGCTTAAAATAACTGAACGTATCCAATATAAGATAATAACAATGACATATAGCTCACTTCAGTCATCAAAACCTGTCTACCTTAGATTACTATTAACCCCTCAGCCTCCTCGACCCACACGTTCATCATCTTACCTCACTCTGTCACGCTCACTCAATCAGTCATCCCTGAAAATTTGTAACCGTGCCTTCACATACGCCTCACCTGAACTTTGGAACTCGATCCCAGCTTCCCTCCGCAGAGGAAGAAGTATCTAAACTCCTGCAGTCCTTTCCAAACAAGCAATGCATTCTTGATCCAATACCAACCTCTCTTCTCAAACAGTGTGCCTCTGCCCTAGTACCAACTATTAAAAAAATTATCAATTTATCTCTTTCCACAGGCACATTCCCATCCTCATTTAAAAATTCCCTCGTAACTCCACTTCTTAAAAAACCAAACCTTGACAGAGAGGATCTCAACAATTATCGCCCCATTTCAAACCTGTCTGTCCTCTCCAAACTCACAGAGAAAATCGTTCTTTCCAGACTAACTGAGCATTTGTCAAAAAACTCCTTATACAACACTCACCAATCCGCTTATACAAAACATCATTCAACAGAAACCGTCCTCACATACATTTATGACAAACTTACATACATTTATGACAAACTCCTCACTGCCATTAGGGGCGGGAAGATAGATGAGTGGTAATATCATTGGGCAAGCACGCCGACGACACGGGTTCAATCCCGTAGGAGCCCCTAAGGTCGACTCAGCCTTAATCGCTAGAGGGCGATAGTAACATCAAATGAGTAGCAATGGCAACATTGCGATAGTAACCATAGGTTCGGCGGAAGAGACTGGCCACCGTCCGCCGATGTATGGCTTAGCCACCTATGGGCTGCTGGCTACTAAATACGGGGAACAGCACCGGACCCTACGGGCGTGAGCCTACGGGTGAAAACCTTTACTTTACTTTACCTCACTGCCATTGGCTCTCAACGAGTTACTGGTCTCTGTCTCCTTGATCTTTCTGCTGCCTTTGATACTATAGATCACAAAATCCTACTGAAACGCCTTTCCCTCTGGTTTGGAATATCTTCTGTAGCTCACCGCTGATTCCAATCCTATCTCCAATCTAGATCTTTTCAAGTTTCATGCCAGAATCAAACTTCATCACCTTCCGATCTATACTATGGAGTACCACAAGGATCTGTCCTTGGACCGGTTTTGTTCAGTCTCTACACTACCCCACTGTCATCCTTAATCAACTCTCTCAAATTAAATCATCAACTTTATGCAGACGACACTCAATTATTTCTTTCGTTTACTCCATCTTCCTTTAAAAGGCATCAATCTCTGAACTAGAATCAGCATTTTTGTCAATCTCATCGTGGATGTCAGCTAATCTCCTTGCCCTCAATCCCTCCAAAACAGAATTTCTCTTATTTGGACTGCCACAACAACTCAAAAAAATTGAAAATCCCACACTGATTTTAGCCCCAGATACAATAATAACCCCTGTTCCAACTGCAAAAATCTTGGATTTACTTTTGACTCCTCCCTAAATTTTGAAGCTCACATATCTCAACTATCAAAAACCTGTTATGCTCACATTCGTGATCTACGTCGCCTTCGTCCCTACCTTGATATTAAAACTGCTTCCACTATTGCCACTTCAATAGTTCACTCTAAGTTAGACTACTGCAACTCACTGTTTCACAATCTTCCAAAGGCTTCCATATGTAAACTCCAATCGATTAAAAATGCCTTAGCTCGTGCAGTAACTAAATCGCCTAAATTTTGCCACATTACACCATTACTCAAATCTCTCCACTGGCTCAAAATAGCAGAACACATTGAATATAAAATAATATCGACTTATAACTCACTTCATACATCAAACCAGTCTACCTAAGAAATCTGATAATTCCACAACAACCTGGATCTACTAGATCCTCTTCTCATGTAACTCTCCTTCGACCTCTGAATCAATCATCTCTCAAAATTTGCAATCGTGCTTTTTCATATGCGGCACCTGAGCTTTGGAACTCAATTCCAATATCCCTTCGCTGTCTACATCAAAGCCAAATAACAAACTCTGAGTCACAATTTTCTCCCCTTCTTGCAACATCTCCTCATGTTTTTCTTTCTAAACTAAAATCATTTCTCTTTATAAAATCATTTCCTCCATAGCTATAGCATCCTGCCCACTTTCCCTTTTGATTAAATGACCCGGCATGAATGACCCACCTTTGGCTATAGCTACTTCATTTGAGATTGAGCGCGTAGGAATAAGGAGCTACTTCGGTGCATCTTTTGAAAGCGCTTTAGAAATTAACGAGATTTTACTTACTTACTTTTACTTACTTGGACACTTTCAAACAATAAAACCTGAATCCTCATTTCCTATAATTCCTGCATTATCTCCTCAAGTCTTCAGGTCTAAGCTTAAATCATTCCTTTTTCTAAAATCATATCCTCCATAGCTGTAACAACCTAGCCTCGCTGCCCTTTTGGATGTTGACTATTGCCTGGCTGATCACATACCTCCCCCATAGCTATTTTAAGAGAGGTTGAGCGCCTAAGAATAAGCAGCTACTGTTGTGCTGCTTTCCAAGGCGCTATAGAAATCCACGAGATTTTACTTTACTTTATGAGATCTAACAGCGGCCAATGCTCGAATCTCTCTCCCTCCTCCAAATATCGAAGAGGTACATCGAGAAATCCAGCTCGGTATACCAGCTCAGTCCTTCGGTAAACCAACAGGTCCAGATGGCATACCGGCTGACATTTTTAAATATTTGGACCGCCAACTTGTTATGTCACTTGTGCCCTTTTCTCCAGAATCTGGCAAGAAGAAACAGTACCGCAAGACTTTCGGCTTACGACACGGTGGATCATGACCTACTGCTCCGTGTCCTGGAGGAACGTTTCGGAGTCAGCGGAGTTCTTCTTAGCTGGTTTCGTTCTTACCTCAGTGGACGCGAGCAGACATTTTGCCACCTCAATTATTCCTCGCCAGCTTTGTCTCTCGAGTGCTCTGTGCCTCAGGGCTCGTCTCTGGGACCGATTGCCTTCATCACATACACAGAAGACTGCCCTCATTTTTCAACATCATGATATTCGCCATTGTATATTTGCTGATCTACGACCATGTGGACGTTAAAGATGAAGGTCTTGCTCTTGGTCGTCCCCAAAATGGCATCACAGAGGTCCAAGGGTAGTGTTCCTCACGACGATTGCAACTTAATGCTTCCAAGACTGAGCTTGCATGGTTTGGCTCACATGCTAACATACTTAAGCTGTCTAACACCGTTACACCGATTGCAGCCTGGCACTTCAGGGCACCATTGTCCGCCCTTCTTCCGTCGTCAGAGACCTCAGAGTCCTGTTCGACACCGAATTGACCATGAAGCAAGATGTTGGACAGTTAGCCAAGAGCTGCTTCTATCACATTATTATTATTATTATTATTATTATTATTATTATTATTATTATTATTATTATTATTATTATTATTATTATTATTATTATTAATTCTAGATGATTTATTAAACGCTATAACATAGCTAGAGCTAAAATCAAGAGCGATTTACAGATGTTCATAAGATGCGCGAAATAAGTGCGTCTTGAGGGCAGTCGCAAACGCCTCGAAAGTTGTGATAGATGTCACTGAGGCGGGAAGAGAGTTCCAGAGAAGGGGGTTGTCGCGTGTCACGGATCTTTCCCCCAGCATCACCGTCTTGGACGGAGGAGGGACATAAAGGCGGATTCGCTTGCTTGATCGCAGCTGTTTACGACAGTCTGTCGGCATCGGCCGCTGTATGAAGAGCAGAAATGTACTCCGGGCAGAGAGGGTCGTTCAGTGCTCGGAATGTCACCATACAGCGTTTATAAGCTATACGCTCCGAGATCTTCAGCCAGTGTAGCCTTTCCTTTAGCAATGGAGTCACGTGATCCCTCCATTTCGCGCTAAAGATCAATCGGGCCGCAGCGTTCATGACCGACTGAAGACGGTCAAGCTGATAGTCCGGAAGCCCCAGAAGAATGCTATTGCAATAATCCAACATGGATAGCACTAGTGCCCGGACTACATGGATCGCTGCTGATGTTGAAATGTACCGTCGAATCTCTTAGATCCTGCGCAGCTGAAAATAGCAGGCGCGAGTAACGGAGCTCACTTGGCCGGCGAGGGATAGAGAGTCGTCGAGAAGTACACCCAGAAGGCGCACCTCCGTAGACGGAGCGATGACAGCATCACCGATCGTAAAAGGAGAACGATCTAATAGGTGAGCCTTCCTGGGAGTACTGATCCATAGCAATTCTGTTTTACCGGGATTGAGCGCAAGGCGATTTGTCGCGGTCCATGACATGATCTCATGTAAACAATCTTCGAACCGAGATCGCAGGTGCCCCGTATCTGAGGGACGGCAGGAGGCGTACACTTGCCCGTCATCCGCGTAGGCATGCCAGTTTAACCCATACGATCCGGCGATCCGTCCCAGATCCGCTGCATAGAGGATGAAAAGGAGCGGACCTAAGGCTGAACCTTGTGGTACTCCGCAGCGGACGGGGCGTTTGGCTGACGTGTGATCACATACGACGTATCCGCCAGATTTGTCGAATCGCTGGCAAAAAAGTCGCCTCGCAACTGGTCTCCGCGTTCGTTCTGTCCAGACTAGACTATTGCAATTCCATTCTTTCCAGCCTTCCAAAGTCTATAATGGTCGACCTGCAGCGCGTACAAAATGCTGCTGCACGTTTGGTGCTGGACGTGAAACCTCGAGACCACGTCACTCCGGCGCTTCGTGAACTTCATTGGCTTCCAGTCCAGTCACAGATACAACACAAACTATGCACGTTGATGTTCTGTGCACGGAATGGTCTTTGTCCGGCCTATCTGACCTATTTGCTCCAACCAACATCAACCGTCATTGGTAGACCAGGCCTACGATCAGCCTCTACCAGCCAATACCAGAAACCTGGTCTTCGGATAGTCATGGGACAACGAGCCTTCTCGCACGCTGGGCCCATGCCTGGAACGCCCTCCATCCAGCGCTACGGAACATAAATTCGCCCGTCGCTTTTCGTAAACAGTTGAAGACACGTCTAATTAATTGTGCTTATAATAGGTTAATTGACATTAATTGTAATGCGGTTACTAACACTAATTGATTAGGCGCAATATAAATAGCCAATTAAATTAAATTAAATTACATTTAGAGAGGCAAGCATCATGCATCTGTAAAAGCGTCAAGACAATTCTGCCATTTGTAACAACCATTGCGGCCCCTCTGCAATAAGCATCAACCATTGAAAACTCACTGCACACCAGAATTAATTTAAAAATGTCCGAATAATGGTCAAAACCTGTACATTGTCTGTTGACATAAATGAAACATTAAAATATAGTAAATCGTGAGGCCTTGTGGCAGTGTTTTCTAACCTGTGCTCCATCGAACCCCAGGGTTTCTGAGAAGCAATAAAAGAAGTTTGGCAGAGGTCCAGACATACATACATGCACACACACACACACATACACTTCAGTATTAAGTGAACTAAGATTCGTATTGTCTGTGTTAGATTCGTATTTTGTTGGTGTAGTTATGCCAATTTGTGCGTGTGTGCGTGTGTGCGTGTAACGCACACACGCACACACGCTCCCACGTTCATCATCTTTCAACAAACGTCTTTAAACAAACACAGCATGCATCTACACTGTAGCTTCCTGAGAAACTTCAGCTACCGACCGACCGATCGAAGTAAGTAAACTAAATTTAAATTTCTATAACGCTGCCCGTAAGCTTGGCGCAGTGCACCTGCTGATTCACGAGCGCTCAGTCTGGATAAAATCCATAGTCCGTAATCCGTTATGGTAAAGGTTGTAGATCAGGTCGGCCCGGTAGGCAGTGTCAGCAAAGTCTTTTTATGGTGGATTATAACAAGATTGCGATGGATAGAATGCAGGTCTGTGATAAGGATTTCGCCGTTTCTGTTTGAAATAATAGTTTTAATTTGTTTTTAGAAAGTCTGTGGAGTGATGGCCAATGGCTACTGATTTACTGAAGAGAATCCTAGTTATTGATCTTTCGAATCTGCGACGGAAGATCATTCCAAAGGCGAGGCGCAGTGTGTGAGATCGATCCACCTGAGAATTTTAGCGACGCTGTTAGCCAAATGTCAGTCAGGCTGGAAGATGAGCTAGTAGACCGCGTCGCTTGAATTGTAAAGATATTGCAAAGGTACGTGGGCTTTAAGAAATGCATGGCGGGTAGGTCAGGCATAGAATATTTAAATGTATCCGTTCTGGATTTGAGAGACAGTAAAGCGATTTCAAGACCGGAGTGATGTGGTGAGCCTTTGGCGTTCGCGCGACAGCGCTAGCCACAGCATTTTGTATTGCTTTAAGGCGTGCTATTTGTTTTTCTGAACATCAAAGGTAGAGTTGGAGTAGTCCATTTTTTACGAATGATAGAGGTCGCAATCGTGTAAGCTGTGCGTAAGTTTTAGGAATGGACGTAGGCGTTGTGACTCGTGAGTGCCGTTTGTATGTGAAACAGGAGCGACAGAGATTAGACGTGTGTTGGAAATGCATCGAATTACCACACCACGATTTCATGCTGGGGAATTAATTTTGAATAAGTGGGTCCTCGTAGAATCTGATTTTTGTGTCTGATATAAATTGACGATTACGATCACCGAATGAGTGTCATGCTATAGAAGATGAACGAGTAGACCGCTTCGTTTGAGTTGTAATGTATCGATTCATTGAACTGTATTGTATTATTGTAATTGAACTGTCTCCGCTCTGAAGATTGATTGCATTGTGGACTGTCTTCTTCCACGTGCTATGGTCTTCTGCTATTGTCACCTGTTCTATCCATTTTTGCCCATTCCATTCCATCCAGTCCTGTCCATTCTTTGATTGATTCCATTTCTTTGTATTCCCACTTGTTTTCTTGGTTTTCGTGATCTTGGCATTATGCCTTGTGTTATTTCTTTCCCAAGACATTCCTGTTTTGTTCGCAAAATATGTCCCCAGTATTTCGGCTTTATTTTTCTGTTTCCAATAGTGTTCTTTGAACCCCTACTTTATCACATACCCATGTATGTGATGTTTTTGATGTGATGTATTTGTTTTCTTTACTTTCCAAGATGAATTGAAGAATTTAGGTAGAGTAAATTCTATGACATCCAATTTGAAATAGAGACGAATGCTTTAGGCAAGCGTTCGATGAATTCATAGTATTGATTTGTAGAGAACATGAACAACTGAACCAGTTCACTGTCACCGTCTTTCACTTGGTGCAAATAGAACTCTAAAGTTCGGCTTGCTAAACATCCGTGCAGTAAACCATAAGCTGGATGACTTACTAGAACTGAGTCGAGATCTTAGAACCCAGGTTCTATGCCTGTGTGAGACCTGGCATGACTCAAACTCAGCATGGATCGGACGACTACTCCAGGATAGATATACAGTCGTCGAGCAAGCTCGCAGACGCTCTACACGAGAGATAGAGAAACTGTCCTCCAATCACGGTGGAGTGGCAATCTGCGCCACACCTGGTATTCGTATGATGAGGATGGAAATTCCAATGATCGCCCAAACCTTCGAATACGTCTGCGCGCGTGTCACCTCAGAGTCGTCATGTGTGATAGCAGTAATATACAGACCTGGATCAGCGGCAATATCTCAGCTATTCTTTGCAGAACTTCTGAGCCACTTGGCCTCGCTTACAGACTCAATCTATGTAGTGGGGGACTTCAATGTGCGTCTAGACAGATCAGAAGACCCCGCAAGTATACAACTGAAAGAACTCTTTGACACCTACAATTTCATCCTCAAACTTACTAATGCGACACATGCCGCTGGAGGGGTCCTCGATATCGTCGCCGTCCGTGGAGAAACCGTTCCTTCGCCAGTGTCAGTGGTCAACGCCGGACTCTCCGACCATCACCTTCTCCTGTGGGATGTAGCGCTTGCACGCCCCAGACCGATCTACGCTTCAACCACTCGTCGTGCATGGAGCAAGCTCGATTTACACGCCTTCCAGCGAGAACTCAGGCATTCCTCTCTCTGTAATAACGAAGCGTGGGCTGAGATGGACGTGGATGAAATGGCGGAACTATATAATAAAGAGATCATTACAGTATTAAACAAACTTGCTCCAGCTACAACTGTCACATGTCGCCGACGCCCATCGGACCCCTGGTTCGATGATGAATATCGCGAGGCAAAAAGGGCGTTGCGAGGAAAAGAACGCCTTATGCGTCGGGCGCAACAATCTGAAGTCCAGGAGGTTACGCAAAGCTGGGAAGCGCAACGTAAATCATACAGAAGACTTCTCCGACGAAAAAAAGAATTATTCTGGAATGAAAAAGTGGAAGCTGGGCAATCCGCACAGCAATGGCGGACTCTAGACGCGCTTCTTGGACGTGGACGTACACAAGTGTCCGACTCGATTAAAGCTGAGCTCTTCGCTGAGTGTATCAGGGAAAAAAGTGCGGGAATACGCACTGCCACTGAAATGTATGCTCCGCCAACGTTCAAACCAGCAAATCCCCTCCACTCGTTCTGCACCCTCCGAGCGCTGACGGTAGAAGAAGTCGCCGCAAGCATACGGGCACTCCCGGACAAACACTGCTCCTTGGACCCATTACCAACTAGTCTACTCAAAGAGAGTGCTGAATTTTTAACTCCGTTTATCACTGAGCTCTTCAATCGCTCGATCTCCTCGGGGACAGTGCCTACTATTTTTAAGACCGCTTATGTTGTTCCTCGGATCAAGAAATCTAACTCTTACCCCTCAGACGTCAAATCATATCGACCGATCTCCAACCTATCGGTTCTTTCTAAGCTACTGGAGCGCCTTGTAGCAAGTCAGCTCAACCAATATCTGACGACTCACAAGCTGCTTCCAAGTCTGCAGTCGGCCTACCGCGCCTCACACTCGACCGAGACAGCGGTCCTGAAGGTAATTGCAGATATCCTACGTGAACTCGACACCGGAAAGGTAGCGGCACTGATACTACTAGACCTGACTTAGGCGTTCGATACTGTCGACCACGACACTCTGCTGAAGAGGCTGGAAATAACTTACGGAGTTGGTGGCACTGCACTTGCATGGTTCTCATCATACCTTAACCAGCGCACTTACTCTGTACGCTGTGCCAACTCAACATCGGAGAATTACCCAGTCACGAATGGGGTCCCTCAAGGTTCAGTCCTCGGACCCATCCTCTTTGCATTATACCTGGTCGATCTACTCGACATAGCTCACAAGCATGATCTGCAGGGACACCTATATGCAGATGATACCCAAGTATATGGGAGTTGTCACTCAGCTCTAACCCAACAACTCCAATCACGAATTATGAACTGTGTCGCTGAAATGACAGAATGGCTAGGCTCAAATCGTCTCCAGCTCAATACTGCGAAGACAGAAATCTTATGGATGGCAACCGGAAGACAGCAGCACCTGCTCCAATCCACTTCGGTCCGGATCAATGGTCACGATATCCATTCAAGCCCCTATGTCAGAAATCTCGGCATCTATATCGATAATACCGCCACGACGAGGCAACACGTAACACGCACCGTCGCCAGCTGCTTTGCAGCACTGCGGTTAATTCGCAGCATACGAAAACATGTATCTCTGAATGCCCTGAAGACTTTGATCAGTGCCTTAGTAATCACTAAACTTGACTACGGCAACGCCACCTTAGCAGGGCTCCCGAAATACCTCCTCGACAGACTCCAGAGCGTACTTCATGCGGCTGCACGCCTGATCCATCAATCAAGGAAGTACGATCACATCACGCCACTGTTGATCGACCTACACTGGCTCTCAGTCCCCGAGAGAATAACTTATAAACTGGCAACCCTCGTCTATCGGTGCTTGCACGACATCGGTCCCTCCTATCTCCAGTGTGAACTCCAGAGATCGGCAGACATAGACAGTAGAAGGCGTCTGCGATCTGGCTCCACTCAAGCACTCCTCGTGCCGCGCACACGCCTTGCCACTGCCGGCGACCGTGCCTTCCCGGTTACTGCAGCGAAAGCCTGGAATCGTCTTCCCATTTCTGTCCAAACATCAACTTCTCTGGACATATTTAAGAAGCGACTGAAGACTTGGCTGTTCGAGATCAGCTATTCTGATAGATCCTGACCTATAGGCCTATTATTCATGTACTATGTAATGTGTTCGAGTAGTCCTTCTAGGTCGATTCACCACAAAAATCTTAACTTTCAATAAATAAAAATAAATAAACTGAGTGTCATCATCGTAGATGATGATCAATTGTAAATGAGTTGTGAAGAGTTCTTAGGGGAGTGGTGTACAGAATGAAGAGGAGACTCAGGAGAGGCCCAAGAACTGAGCCCTGAGCAATGCCGCAGGGCGACGGAAGTAGTTGAAACACGTCGCCAGCTGCCTTAACTGAGCAGGAACGAATGATAGATATGATCGAAACCAAGATAAAGCTATATTTGAAACACCAAATCAAACCGATAGAATCCAGAAACCAGAATCTCATAAATGGTCGGATGCAGGTGAGATATAGAGCAGACTGTTAACTGATGGATTTACCCGGCTTGTCGTATAAAGCAACCAGAAATGCCGGAATGTCTGGAATACGTCTGGAATGTCTGGAATAAGCATCCGCTCTTCGAACAAGAGCGGATGCGTCATGCCCAGGAAGAACGGAAGTGTCTGAAAGGAAAGAGCTGCCAACAACTCAAACACTCAGGAACTCTCAGACATCTCACCAATCGATTTCGCCTGCTGCATCTGTGAGCGCATCTGCAAAGCCAGCATTGGACTATACTCGCATATTGCACTCATTGACCATGACCAACGTGAAATTAGGCTAATAACTCTAGAAAGATGAGAATCCATAAGATGGACCACCTTTAATAATTTTATAAACCGCAAAACTGCAAACTATTTCCAATTAGCATTTCTATTGTGTATTTTGTATAATGTTTAGTTCATACCATCAGGTTAGCGACTCACCAATACTAAAGGGAATGACATTTTCTCTTTTAATGATCTTCCTATTTTCATCGAGAAATCGATCAGGTCTAAAATTCTCAGGATCTTCCCACAATTCTTTATCCATGTGAATGCTGTGCAAATTGGGTACAATCTAAAAGATAAATTTTTAAAAAGTTTGTCATCAATGATAAATTAATTACATGACTAAATGTGTTTTTGATTATTTCAGAATTTGCGACAATTTAAATGTCGATTTGATGATTTTGACACGTTAACTTAATTAGTTTTGAGGGATGCTGATGTTCTGGAAGGAATGACTAAACGTCTTCAGTCATCGGTTCTGAATCGAACAGTCTGCTCGGAAGCGACAGCAAGAGGAGACACTTGTATCAACCTGCATCATGGATGTGGATCAATCGCTTCAATATACATCGGAGGCAGGGGCGTCATTTGGGGTGAGCTGGGGGCCATGGCCCCCTAAAGATATAAACAATTATTTTATAATGTATTAATGTGCAAAATATCGCAAAATTGACAAGAATTTTCCAACAAATATTTAAAAAATTGCAAATTTGCCAAAATTGGCCCAAGATTAGCAACAAATTGCAAATTTGCACAAATTGCCTAAAATTGGCACAAACTTGCCAAAAGTTTTGCAAAAAATTATCTCGCTCCTTAAGAAAAGTGTGAAATGACGCTACCGATCGGAGGGTCTTTCCATCTGGGGTCTTTCCATCTGAGAGGATGCCTTTGTCTGCTGAATTAAAATCGAAAGCCTCCATGGCGAAAGAATGCAAGACACAATTAACCAGCAGAAGAACAACTGAAGTAATAACTAATGTAAAATTCTGTGAAGTAAAAGGTGAGAGGTTTGTATTTTTTACACGGCACCGAATGCTCTGCTCAGTTTTACGATTGCATCGATATTCGAATAGACAAATTTCTCAGATGCGTTTTAAGTATTACTTCATAAAGAAAAATCAATAGACTCAGATATACCTTTATTTCGGAGCCCTCACTAAACTAACTAAGCCAGGTGTGTCAAGACTTTTTGGGCGGTGGGCCTTGTCCTCGCGGGCCAAATGCATAAATGCTTGTCAATATTATATTACAAAATCTGAGCTATCTAAAAATCTGAAATAAAATGACGAAAACATTAAAAGGCCATTCAATCATTACATTATTTACATTGATTTGATTACAACCTATTGTTGTAACTATATTACAAACCGTATTCTAGTCATGTCTAACAGAAGCAGTTAAAATTTCAAACTCTGTTAGTGGCGAAGAACTGAAGATCAAATTGAAAGCATATAAAGTTAGATGACGGTCAATGTAGATGTGGAAGCTGATGAGACGTGACATTGTTTAGTTGTCCATTAATTTAGCAATCTTCTTCTTCTTTAGGTGCCTTGTTTTACAACGTTGGCGACCATGGACTTCTACTCCTCTCTGTCGTATGTCGCTTGGAGCAGTACTACTTCTGATATTTTGTCTTTCACGTCGCATAGCAGGTTTTCGATGAACGTCAATCTTTGTCTCCCTCTTGCTCTTGTCCCCATCACTTTACCTGTTGTGACTAAGTTTTCCAGGCCTTTTTTCTCATTATGTGTCCGAAGAATTCTAGTTGTCTTTTCTTTATAGTCTTTAACAATTTCCTTCTTGAGTTTGCCTTTTCCAAAATTTCCTCGTTTGATGTTTTCTCTGTCCAAGAAACCTTCATCATTCTCCTTAAAAACCACATTTCCACTGCTTCTAATTTTTTCTTCATCTGTGTGGAAATTGACCACGTTTCTGCGCCGTATAGCAATACCGACCATACATAAGTTTCCAAGACCCTTATCCTTGTTTCCATTGATATTCTCTTATTTATTAAGATGTGTTTTAATTCCACAAATGCTGATTTTGCCATGGCAATCCTTGTTGTTATATCCTTTTCACATTTCCCATTGCTGGATATCCAACTTTCTAAATATTTGAAGTCATTTACTTGCTCTATTAGTTGTCCATTTATGTATAGTTGGCATCTTGGTGTATCTTTTTGTTTGGAGATCACCATGCAGTATGTTTTCTTTGTATTTATTTTTAGTCCCTTTATTTCGCCTTCCTTAACTACTTCGCCCACTAATTTCTGTAGCTTCTTTTGTGTGTACGCCATTAATGCTGCGTCGTCCGCGAATCTCAGGTTGTTAATGTTCTGCCCTCCAATTATGATTCCTTCCATGTTCTCTATTTTTCCGTGATTTCCTCTCCATAAGCATTGAAGAATTCTGGTGATAAACCGCAACATTGCCTTGCTCCTTTCTGTATTTTTATCCAGTTTCCCTCTTTCCCTTTTATTCTGATTGTTGCTGTCTGTTTCCCATAAATTTTCGAGAATATTTTCATGTCCTTTCCATCTAATCCCGCTTTGTCCAGACAGTCGAGTAGCTCTTTGTGCATGACGTTATCAGAAGCTTTTCCATAGTCTATGAAACAGATATTATACATCCTTCTGCATTTCTATGCATCTTTCACTGATTCTTCTTAGAATGTATATTGCGTTTCTGCACCCACAATTTTCCTTAAAGCCATATTGCTGTTCTGATGCTTTGTGTTTGATTTTATTCTTCGTCCTTTTGAGCAGTATTTTTAGTACTAACTTTTAAAAATGGCTTATTAGGCTGATGGTTCGGAATGCTTCGCACTCATGCAGTTGCATTTTGTTTCTTTGGTATTGGTATTATTATTGCTTTTCCAAGGTCTTCAGGTATTGTAGCCGTTTCATAAATTGTATTTATCATTTCTGCAGTTCTTTTCAGTCCTTCTTCCCCCGCCGCAAGTATCATTTCACTTACTATCTTGTCCTTTCCCGCCGCCTTCTTCTTTTTCATGTCTTTTAACGCGGCTCTTACTTCATCTTGTATAATCTTGGGGCCTTCTGTTTCACTTTTTATTTTCGGTAATAGTATTCGTTCCTCATCTTCATAGAGTTCTTTTATGTATTCTTCCCATCTTCCTCTGATTTCTTCTTCCTCTGTCAGCATCTTTCCCACTTTGTTTTTTATGCAGTTGCTGCCCGTTCCTCTGCTTTTCTTTCCTGTCAACTCTTATTTTATCGTGAATGTTCTCTTTGTGTTTGTTTTTCTCCACCCAGTCGCATTGCTTGTTTAACCACATTTCTTTTGCTGCTTTGCATTCTTTCCTTATTTAATTATTAAGCAGTTGATATTTCTCTTTGTCTGCTGTTTTCACCTTCCTTCTTTCTTCCATTAAGTCTAGGATTTCTTGAGTCATCCACTGTTGTTTGGCTTTTGTTTTGGTCTTTGGTACTAGACTTTCTGTTGTGTTGATTAGTGCCTCTTTGTAAATTTTCCATTTTGTGTTTACCTCTTCTGCCTCTTTGAATCTATTTGTTATTTGTTGTTTGTATTCTTCTGCGTTTTGTTCAATCTTCTCCAGTTCTTTCCAGTCATACCTTTCTTGTCCTGACCTTTTCTTCGTCTTCTTCAGTTTTACTTTCATGTTTGCCACGACTGGTACATGGTCGCTGTCGCAATCTGCCCCTGGGTGGCTTTTTGACTGCACGACCGAATTTCTGTATCTCTGATTGATAGTTATATAATCCATCTGGTTCCTGCTCTTGTCTCCCGGACTTTTCCATGTCCACGTCCTTCTTGGGTGGTTGCAGAACCATGTATTAGTTATTACCATTTAATTTCCCTCACACCACTCTACCCATCTTTCTCCTCTTTCGTTTCTTGTTCCTAAACCGTGAGGGCCTGTTGTTTTCCCACTTTTTTGTTTGCCGACTTTTGCGTTTAAGTCCCCCATTATTATTGTAACCTCCTACGATTTGCAAATTTCTTTTGCCTTTTCCAGTTGTTCATATAATAGGTCTATTTCCTCTTCTGGGTGATCTTGTGTTGGCGCATAGACCTGTATGATGTTTGTATTCACCGGTTTTGTTTGCAGCTTAACCAGTAAAACCCTTGATGATACTGGCCAGTATTCTTTGAAACTTTTTGTTGCTTCTTCATCGAGTATGACTGCCACTCCTCCCCTATATGTTTTGTTTTCTCCCCGGAATATATTATTGTCATTTTTTCCGAAACTATTTTCCCGTTTCCCGTCCATCTTGCCTCCGATATTCCCATGATATTTACTTTTAATCTTTTTGTCTCTTTTATAACGTTGCATAGTTTCCCTGCTTGGCGTGTATTGACGTTCCAAGTTCCTATTCGAAACTTCTGTTGTTAGCTTTTGTCTTGTAAGCAGTCGCTGGATTATTATTATTAATTATTAATTAGACAACTTCTATAGCGCAGTAAGCATAGCTTAGGCTAAAAACAAGAGCGCTTTGACACATGCCACTTATATGCGATGTTAAATAAGTGTGTTTTTAGGTTTCTTCTGAAAGTCTCAACAGAGTCAGAATTAGTCACACGATCTGGCAGAGAGTTCCACAGGAGCGGATTGCCCCACCTGACCGATCGTTCGCCGAACTTAGAGGTCTTGGATGGAGCAGGGACGAGCAGCTGGACCCGACTTCCAGACTGCGATCGTCGTTCGTTCACCGTGGTTCTTTGTATCAGCGTGGCTAAGTAGTCGGGGCAGAAGGGGTCGTATAAAGCTCGGTGAGTGAGCCAGGAACGCTTATAAACGATTCGTTCCTGGACTCGAAGCCAGTGAAGGCGGTCTCTCAACAGCGGCGTGACATGCTCACACCAGCGGCTTCGAAAGACTAGCCGTGCAGATAGGTTTAGTACCGACTGTAAACGATTTAACTGACGCTCCGGAAGACCGAATAATACACTATTGCAGTAATCGATCCTTGACAGTATTAGTGCTCGTACAAGCTGCGAGGCTGCTTGCGCTGGTATGTACTGTCGAATCGTCTTGATCCTTCGCAGTTGGTAGTGACAGCAGCGGATCATGCTGCTGATATGCGCATCGGAGGACAGGATCTCATCTATTTGGACTCCCAATAGACGTATCGTCGACGACGGGGCGATGGTGGCATCGCCTACTACGAACGGTGTCCGACTGATTAGGTGCTGCCTTCGTGGGGTGCAGAGCCATAGGAATTCCGTCTTCTCGGGGTTTAAAGCAAGTCGATTCACAGCCGTCCACTCAGCAATCGCTGATATGCAGTCAGTGATTCGCGCACGTATTCGCTCAGTGTCCGAAGGCAGGCATGAGGAGTATATCTGTCCGTCATCGGCGTAGCTATGTGACCCCAGACCGAAAGGCTTCTATAATCTGTCTGATGTCAGCAATGTATAGGATGAACAGCAAAGGGCCTAAGACGGACCCTTGCGGAACTCCGTGATAGACCCGACGCCGGTCGGACATACAATCGTTCCACCAGACTGACTGCGTTCGGTCGGTAAGGTAGCTCTTAATCCAGGTCAAGGACGAGCCCTTCAGGCCATAGGATACCTCGAGCCGGCGAATCAGAATCTCGTGGTAGACTACATCAAAGGCAGCTGAGAGATCGAGTAGGCATAGAAGTGCCATACGCCCATTTGTTATTGCATCGACAATGTCGCTGAAAATCTTTAGGATAGCTGTCTCCGTAGAATGGCCCCGCCGATAGACCGACTGATCTTTGGGCATCAGACCGTTCGAGATCAGAAATGCGACCAGCTGTTTGTTAACGATCCTCTCCAATAGTTTCGATAGGAAAGGTACATTTGATACTGGTCTGTAGTTGGATTCATCCGATTGATCGAGGCCCGGTCGCTTGAGATGTGGCGTCACAATAGCGTGCTTCCAGGCCGATGGAAATTCTCCGGTCTCGAGTGAGGTGGACATGAGCGTTCTCAGAAATGGGGCTAGCACGCCGATCGACTCTTTGAGGAGCCACATCGGCATTGGATCTGTGCGACACTGCTTATTCGGAGACGACATTACAATGGCTGTGACTTCTTCAACAGTAGGGGCCGAGTACGTTGCAAGGGAAGGCCCGCCATACAGGGAGTAGGTCGCCGTTCCAGCTGTGGCCGTCCTACTTCGTATGCTGTTAATCTTGCCGTCAATGTAATTATGATAATCATCGGCCTTAAAATTGGAGCACGACCATGTGCGGGTGCTATCCTCTCCCAGTAGCTTGTTGAGCAGTATCCACGACTCCTTACTGTCCGACTCAGCCGAATGTAAGGACCGCCGCCAGTATTGCCGGCCTTTCCCTTTGACGAGATGCTTCCTGGATTTGAGAGCGGAGCGCCAGGACTTACGCGCTTCGGCTTCTTTGGTTGTGTCTCTGTTCCTTCTGAAAACACGTTCTGCACGACGTGCTCTTTGGCGCGCCTGCCGACACTCTTCGTCAAAGAACGGACAGTACGGCCGTACACGGACTGACATCACCGTCACTGGAGCGAGTTCGTCTAAGATGCGCGTTATCTCCGATTGATAGCATTCTGCCAGCTCGGATGCTGTTTTTCCGGGATCAACTGGAGAGGCCAGCGCTGACCCCTTGAGCCGCAAGATGAATTGATCGAGGTTAAAGTGCTTACAGTTCCTCCGCTCGACTCTTCTGAACTCTGGCGGGGGATTCACCGCCTGAGTCGTGGTCGGGTTACACCTGCTCTGCCTAAAGAAGATATATTATGACTATTTGACGAAGAATATATTTTTAAAAGACTGTGTATCGTGTGGTTTGAAATGGCTCGCCCTTTTCGTGGCATTTCGAACTCCCTAGAATAAAATTGCGACAGAATATATTGGCAATTCTAAAACGATTTGACACAATGAAGATGGAAACAAAAGAAAATGTAGTTTAATTTGTTTCATCACTCCTCTGAATTTTTGCATTTTTGCACCTGCTGTAACAATAGTCCTTCCATAGGCTCACCAGTTGTGGCATTTCAAACGCTCTAGAATAAAATTGAGATGGAATTATATTGACAATCCCGGAATGATTTGACGCATTAAAGATGGAGGCACAAGAAAATATGGTATTAATTTGTTCATCACTCTGAATTTTTGCATATCTATAGCTTGTTGTAACAGTAGACCTTCCATAGGCTCACCATTTTGTGGCATCTTGAACGCTCTAGAATAAAATTTAGATGGAATATATCGACTATCCCGGAATAATAATATTTGGCGCATTAAAGATGGAGACACAAGAAAATATGGTTTTAATTCGTTTCATCACTCCTCTGAATTTTTGCATATTTACTTACTATCTACAGTACCAATAGTCCTTCAATAGGCTAATGTTAAACAGGGAATCGATTTCATAATATTTTTGTCGTCTATTTATTCTTCGTAGTATTCTGCCCTTAGGCAGGGTTTGTATTCCAATTTCGCCACTCGTTCCTGTTCATAGCTTTCTCCTTTAAGTCTTTATAGTCCTTTTCCATCATCCAGTCAAGTAGCATCTCTCGTGGTCTTCCTTTGGGTTTTACCCCCTCTAGTTGTCCTTCTATTATTTCCCTTAGGAGTGAGTCTCCTCTCATTATATGTCCCATCCAGGTATTTTGTCTTTTTCTTATTGTGTTGATCATCTCTTTCTTTTCCTAAGTAAAGTAAAGTAAAATCTCGTGGATTTCTATAGCGCCTTGGAAAGCAGCACAACAGTAGCTGCTTATTCTTAGGCGCTCAGCCTCTCTTAACTCTATGGGAAGGTATGTTATCAGCCAGGCAATAGTCAACGTCCAAAGGGCAGTGAGGCTAGGTTGTTACAGCTATGGAGGATATGATTTTAGAAAAAGGAATGATTTAAGCTTAGACCCGAAGACTTGAGATAATGCGGAAATCATAGGAAATGAGGAATCAGATTTTATTGTTTGAAAGTGTCCAAGTCCTCCACCTGTTTCAGCACTTCCTCGTTTGTCTTATGTTCTGTCCAGCTGATCTTCTTCATTTTTCTCCATATCCACATTTCAAAGGCCTCTAGTCTTGTTACTTCCTCTTTTTTAGAGTCCATGTTTCCGATCCATAAAGTGTCGTCTATTTAACTGTAATAATCTCCCGCTTTTGATGTAGCGCATCGATATAATGGTTCAGTCAACATCACCAACGAAACTCAAAACCAAAAAAGATTTACGCTCTTCCATTTATTTGCCAAACCTGCAAAATACAGGATGTACAGGATGCTATGGAGGATATGATTTTAGAAAAAGGAATGATTTAAGCTTATACCTGAAGACTTGAGGAGATAATGCGGGAATTATAGGAAATGAGGAATCAGATTTTATTGTTTGAAAGTGTCCAAGTCCTCCACCTATTTCAGCACTTCCTCGTTTGTCTTATGTCAATTTTTTGGTTTTGGTCCAGCTGATCTTCTCCATTTTTCTCCATATCCACATTTCATCTAGTGACAGTTACAGTTACTGATTTGGTACAGAACTTAGTTACTGTAACTCGCTGTTCCCCAGCACTGCTTGTAATAATGGCACCCAGATACATGAAGGCATCGATTTGTCTAAACGAATTCCCTAGCAGGACAATCATAATATGCAATTAAACACTGAATAAATTATATTACATTACCGATAGATTGAACTCACATATTTTGTCAAGAATCAGCTACTTCGTCAAATTATCTTACATGAAAACAATTTTTAAAAGCCACAAATATTCTGCACGAAACCAATTTCTCAAGCCAAACAAGATTTTACATCAAGCCAATTTCACACATGAACTTTTAGTAAAATTTTTAAAACGTCAATATTTTCGCGGGCCAAATAAAATCAGCCTGCGGGCCAAGTTTGGTTTTGACACCACTGAACTAAGCGATTGGTGACACTATGGAACAATGGCGTGCAGAGGACGAGCAAAAAAATAAAAAGGTCGCCGAGTCAAGTTACGATACCCTACCCTATAAAATATAATAATAACTCTCCAGAAGAAATAGGCGTGTCTCAACTATAGTCAATATTCCGAATGAGACTGCTTCTCAATTTTTTATATTGCATTTTCTCTTTAAAAATACAACCAAGATTATTGACTGTTGTGCAAAACAAAGCAAGCACATCTATCTCATTAACAGTAAATATATTTTAGATAATTTGACGAAGTAGCTGATTCTGGACAAAATATGTGAGTTCAATCTATCGGTATGTAATATCATTTATTCAGTGTTTAATTGCATATTATGATTGTCCTGCTAGGGAATTCGTTTAGACAAGTCGATGCCTTCATGTACCTGGGTGCCATTATTACAAGCAGTGCTGGGGAATAGCGAGTTACAGTAACTAAGTTCTGCACCAAATCAGTAACTGTAACTGTCACTAGATGCATTTTCTAAATGTAACTAAGATACTTATTTGAGGAACTGTAACGGAAAATTTGTAGTTACTTTGCAAGTTACTTTTATTTTTATTTCTAATAGAATTTCTATTAGAAGCAGCAGCAGCGAGTCAAGACGATAACATGCAGAGACATATTCTAAATCGATAGCCTATAGCGCTGGCCACGTGCATTGGGAAAACTCAGAGGCATCACAGCCTGAACACAATACTCCGGAGCAGAGTAGCTAAATGGAAGATAATTATTTATTTGAACTTTATGAGCCGAAGTTGATAAACACAGATGCAACAGCTCAAGTAGAGTTGTATCTGAATGATCCTAATCTAATCTAATCTTAAACTTCTATAGCGCCACTTTCATAATGCACAGGAGCATCAACCGATGGCACACCAAATCCAAATCACTAAATATCCAGGTCAAATCCAGGGTATCCGGCCGGACAAACGGGTGACAGTCAGTCTATGGTGGATAAGCCCGGTCAAAAAGATGGGTTTTTAATCTTGCTCTAAAAATTTGTAATGAATTTACAATGCGAACATGCTGAGGCAATGAGTTCCAGAGTTTTGGGGCAGCCACTGAGAAAGCACGAGAACCAAGAACTGTCCGAGTATGGGGGATGGAGAGAACTATTGCAGACGAGGATCTGGTCGAGTATTTGTTTGCTTGTACAGAAAGCTTTGAAAGAAGGTAACTGGGTTCCTTATAATAAAGTGTTTTGTATACCTGAAGGCAGATTTTAAAGTCTATCCTTTCTTTAATTGGAAGCCAGTGAAGACCCTTACGGACTGGGGTTATGTGCTCACGCTTTGGGGTTTTTGAAACTACCCGAGCCAATGAATTTTGAACTCGTTGGAGTTTAGCCAAGTTTGATTTAGAAATGCCAAAAAGAAGGGAGTTGCAATAATCAAGACGACTGGACACTAAGGCATTTGCCAAAAGCATTAATGCAGGTTTATTTAGAAATTTCCTAATACGATACAAATCACGAAGGTGGTAGTGAGCTACTTTACAAATGCAGCGGTGAAATGCTATTTGTGTGAGTCGAGAAAGAAAGCGTGGAATCAAAAATTACTCCTAGATCCCGTGCAGAACTACTTACAGGAATAGTTGAATCACCAAGTTGAATAGAGTTTATGGAATCAAATTTTTTGAGCTGGGGCTTTGTGCCTAAAAGTAAAATTTCAGTATTGAACTGCTTGCTAATTTTCTTGCTGGCTAACAACTTAATATTGGTGGCACTAAAGTCTTGTTCATACATTAGTAATGGTTTATGTATTTGCTTAGTATCAACTGCTTGTTTCATTCAACTCTGGTCAAAATTTCACTTTTCAGCAAAATGGAGCACCTGCTCATCGTTCACGAAAAACAGTTGCCTCACTGCTCACGTTCCAGACTTTATTGAACCAGAAAATTGGCCGCCGAACAGTCCGGATTTGAATACCGTGCTTGTTCTCTTTCGCGTCAGGCAATAAGTTTTTGCCGCTATAGACGCAAGTAGCCTGACATTCACTGTTTCTTGGTCCGGCTGTAACTAATGGCTTTTGAAAACGTTTCCACTCTTTTGCAATGTTCGACGCACTCAGATATAATTTCGTTAGCATGTGGCATCTTAGCTACGCCTATAACCGATAAGCCTATAGTGGTTTAGACTATAATAATAATAATAATAATTATTATTATTATTATTATTATTATTATCTACGACAATTTATATAGCGCAGTAGCATAACTGGAGCTAAAGTCAAGAGCGCTTTACAAAGGAGTCACTTATAAGAGATGTTAAATAAGTGTGTCTTTAGGAGCTTCTCAAAACAGCCGACGGACTTCGCATTAATAACATCGCTTGGCAACGAGTTCCACAGGGCTGGGTTTCCCCGCGTGACTGATCTGTCACCGAACACGGCAGTCTTTGAAGGCGGAGGGACGATCAACAATGTCCGACTACTGGAACGAAGTTCCGCGCGTCTGTCGTTCGTCGTTGCCCTGCATACGAGTGTTGATATGTAGTCAGGACAGGTGGTGTCGTTCAGGGCCCGATATGTAATCAGGCATCGCTTGTAGGTGATGCGTTCTCGAACCCCAAGCCAGTGAAGCTTGTCTCTAAGCAACGGTGTCACGTGATCATTCCAGCGGGCTCCAAAGATCAAGCGAGAGGATGCATTGAGCACCGACTGGAGGCGGCTTAGTTAATAATAATAATAATAATAATTATGCACTTCTATAGCACCATTTCTAATACTCAAGGGTATCAATCGATGGTACTTCAAATCCATCCGCAAAAGACCAGGTCATTCCAGAGATCAGTCAGAGGGAAACAGCAAGACAGACTATGGAGGAAATGCTAGTTGGAAGAGATGTGTTTTAAGCCTAGATCTGAAAATGCTCAGTTTATTGGAAGATCTGACAACCAGAGGGTGAGAGTTCCAGATTTTTGGCCCAGAAATAGAAAAAGCTCTCTTACCAATTTCAGTGTTTGTTCTAGGTACATTTAACAATGAATCAGCAAATCTTGTTGAATGATAATGTTTTGGATGGTTTATCATAGATTTTAAATATTGAGGTTGGCCAGACTGCAGAATTTTAAAAACAAGGACACCAGTCTTAAAAACAATTCTTTGTTCTACTGGCAGCCAGTGTAACTTTTGAAGGACAGGTCTAATGTGATCATGTTTGCGAGTTTTTGTAATGGCCCGAGCAACAGAATTCTGAATCCTTTGAAGTTTTTGTATATTAGATTTGGCCATACCATTGTAAAGAGAATTGCAATAATCAAGCCTACTGCTGACAAGGGCATTGGCAAGAGTAATCAGAGCAGGTTTCGGCACAAGATCACGAATTCGTCGAATGTCTCTGATTTGAAAATGAGCAGCTCTGCTAACCTTATTTATGTGTTCATTAAAAGACAGATTTTTGTCAAATATTACACCTAGGTTGCGGACAGACTGACTTTGATTAACTGAAATGTTGTCAAATTTAAATGAATGCATGTCCTCAAATTTACTTAAATTAAAAGATGTACCAAGAAGTAAAAACTCGGTTTTTGAAGGGTTTAATGCAAGCTTATTACTAAACATCCAAGACTGAACATTTTTCAGACAAATGGATAAATTTTCTAGTGACGCCGAAGAGGTTTTATCATCAAAGGCAATAAATAACTGTGTATCGTCAGCATAGAAATGATAGTCAGCAGAGAATTGTGAAAGAAGCGATCCAAGGGGCATTGTATATAAGGTGAAAAGGAGAGGGCCTAGAACAGATCCCTGGGGAACACCGAAATCTAATTTAACTGAGTTTGACTGAGCACCATTACAATAAACAGATTGACAGCGATGTTGAAGGTAGGATGTGAACCACTCTAATGCAGTACCTGATATGCCAAACCAATGTTCGAGTCTATGGAGAAGGATTGCATGATCTATGGTGTCAAAAGCCGCAGACAAGTCTAGTAAAATAAGCGCAGTTACCTTGCCATTATCCAGAGCAGACAAAATATAATCATGAACAGCCAGGAGAGCAGTTTCAGTTGAATGAAATTTTCGATATGCAGATTGCTTAGGCAATAAAAGATTATGCAATGAAAGATGTACATTTATTCGACTAAGCACAATGCGTTCAACAAGTTTAGATATAAAATTTAAATTTGAGATAGGCCTATAACTAGAAAAATCATTTGGGTCGAGTGTTGGTTTTTTCAGTAATGGGTGGACGAGAGCGCTAGCATAGGTTGATGGAAAGGTACCTGAAGACAGAGATAGGTTCACCAAACGGGTAATTACTGGCCCAAGCACATCAAAACACTGCTTAAGGATATGGGTTGGAATAACGTCCAGTAAACACTGTTTATTCGGCAAAGAGAAGATAATTTGGCGTGTTTCAGACAGATTGGTGGGGCGGAATGCTGTGAATATTGGGGGAGGGGTTTTTGGCAGTGAGCAGTTGTCTTCTGTGGGGTATGTTGGAAATTTGAGCCTGATGCTAGATATTTTATCTGAGAAAAATTGTAGAAATTTGTCTGCTAGCTGTTGAGGTGAATGTGACTGAGGAAGTGTACTTTTCCTTTCTCGATGCAAAAGTTTATTTAAGGAATTCCATAAAGATTTTGGTGAATCTAGATTATCATTTATAAGATTGGAAAAGGACTGGGCTTTGGCATTATTGACTAGCTTACGAACATAGCGACATTGCTTCCTAAACCGTTTAAGGTCTGATGGCAGTTTAGAATGACGCCAAGCTCGTTCCAATCTACTTCTACGCTGACGTGCATCAGAAATATCTTTGTTGAACCAGGGTTGTGAAGGCCTATCAGTAACAATTTTGGCTTTCTCAGGGATAAGATCATCCAAAATACTACACAAAACATTTTGAAAAAGATTTGCATATTCTGTTACAGATTCTGTTGTGGAAGTAAATAATGGTGAAGAAAGAATTTTTAACTGAAACTGCTCGATGTCTAACAACCTCCAGGGTCTAAATTTGATCGACTTTCTAGAGGAGGGAGCCTTAAATTGAAAGTTCACAGAGCATGATACAGTAAGATGATCAGAGAGATAGGAATCATTATTTGAGACAAAAGAAGCAACTGTGCTATCAGCTCTTGTAATAAGAAGATCAAGTGTATGACCTAGATGGTGAGTTGGGCCAGTGACAGCTGCTTAAGGTCAAAATTATTTAAAAGATTTTTGAACTGCACTGCATGAATGTCTATTAAATCATCAGTATGACTATTAAATATTAAACATTATAGCAATCAAAGACACAGTTAGATATGGCTACTTGTATTCAGCTCAACGTCTGGACATCAACTACATATCAAGTGCTACTGCAGCTGGCTTCTATGGGCATAGCTGGTGAAGTGTCCATCTACTACAGAGTAGACAATACTAGACATAGTCTATAAATGTCCACCACGCTACAGTTATTGCCTTCGCGTGCGTCGTGGAGGTTGCAATGACGATATGAATGTACCTCACTTTCGCCTGATGATCTAGGCGCTGCTTCTGTTCATTGTCAACGTGCTGCCAGTAATAATTTCAGCCAATCCTAATTCTCTTTACAATTCTGTCGCTGCTGCTTCAGTTCATCGCTGTCGCTGTGACGGTGGCAATTCTTACGGCTGCTATTCTGGGTACAGTGACTGCGATCATCCGCTCGCAACCGGTACGGGAATTCTCAGAGGAGCCCGTTCCTTTAGTAGAGATGCTGCAGTGACATCTGCAATCTCCAACAGAGCGGTCGTGCTCTGTCTCTCGGTCTCGGTCGAAGGCATCTCGAAGTAGACATAGAAAGCTTCTGTGTATAGGAAGTCTAGCAGAATCGCCTGTAAGATAATCATCGTCTTCCATGTGAATCTGGACGGCATCCGCAGAAGCGCAATAAGCGAATAGAATCTTTGCCATACCATCGCTAAATCCTCTGTTTTCAAGTTCAGTTCTGGAATGCATGACGATATCTCGAAATCTTGCGAAGCCTGACTCGAGCCAATGGCTTAACGGCCTAAATTTGACTGCTCAAATTGTTCTAACTGACACCAGGTGGTGTGGTGTCTAATGGCTATAATTGATTAGTCCAGAGGTAAGCAGAGATACAGCTAAATGTGACTACGTGTATTGATGTACTCCAGAGGACGACTACATGCGGACATTCGCTATTGCTATTATTGCTATTTGCTATTTGCCCACGTTCAGCCCGATACTTAGTGCTCTCTCAGCTCGTTCCAGCCCTTGTCTCCTGACGAAGTGGCCGCAGAGATACGAGCACTTCCAGACAAGCAGTGTGCGAGCGACCCTATGCCGGCCGCTCTTCTCAAAGAGTCGTCCTATATCCGAACTCTTCAATCGCTCGATGTCATCTGGATCGGTACCGGAGATCTTCAAATCCGCCTAGACTCAAGAAGCCCAACCTGGATACCGCCGATATTAAGTCGTTCAGACAGATTTCCAACCTGTCGGTGCAGTCGAAACTGCTCGAGCGGCTCGTGTCACATCAATTTATCCGCTACCTAACGACCTACAATCTCCTTCCAGACCTCCAGTCCGCGTATCGGGTACATCACTCAACCGAAACCGCAGTTTTGAAAGTGTCGCTGGACATCCTACGAGCGCTGGACGCCGGGGATGTAGCGGTCTTGGTGTTGCTGGACCTCACCGCCGCCTTCGACACGGTGGACCATGGTACACTACTGAAGAAGTTGGAGGCATCGTATGGAGTGAGCGGTCGAGTGCTCCAATGGTTCTCCTCCTATCTAACGAATCGGGTGCAGCATGTATGTTGCGCAGGCTCAACCACTCCGCCGACCTGTGTAGTACGTGGATTTCCCCAAGGCTCCGTACTAGGGTCTATTCTCTTCGCGCTCTACGTCGCCGACCTGATAAGCGTTGTCCAACGGTTCGGGCTCCAAGCACACCTCTACGCTGACGACACGCAAGTATATGGAAGCAGCCCTTCTGCAGCAGTTCATCTGCTCCAGCAGCGTGTCACTAGGTGCCTTGGTCGAGGTGACGAGGTGGCTGAAGTCACATCAGCTGCAACTCAATTCTGCTAAGACTGAAGTATTCTGGATCACCTCTTAGCCTTAGAAACACTTGACACCGACGACCTGTATCAGCATCGATGGACTTGAGGTGCAACCAGTGTTGTCTACCCGGAATCTCGGGATCCACATCGATAGCACATTATCGATGAGGACCCATGTCTCGAAGACAATTGCCAGCTGCTTCAACGCACTCCGGCTGATCAGAAGTGTACGAATATCAGTGTCAGTCACCGCCCTCAAGTCACTGGTTTCATCATTGGTACTGACCAAACTAGACTACGGGAACGCGACACTCGCCGGATCACCGAAACACCTGCTGGACCGTCTCCAGGTCGTATTGAATGCAGCGGCGCGGTTGATCTTCCAGGTCCCTTCTCGTGAACATGTAACACCGCTTCTACGAGACTTACACTGGCTATCAATGCCTGAGCGGATTGAGTTTAAGTTGGCAACGCTGGCTTATCGCTGCCTGAGCGGTATTGGCCCAGAGTACCTGACGACAGAATTAGTTCGAGTCGCAGATCAGGCAGGTCGGCGTCGCCTGAGAACTGCTGGAACCGTTTCTCTGGTTGTTCCGTTGATGCGCCTTCGTACTGTAGGCGATCGTGCCTTTCCGTGACTGCTGCAAGGGCATGGAACCGCCTGCCTTCTTCAGTTCGACTCTCCCTAACGCCAGACACCTTCAAGAAGAGACTCAAAACTTCGCTATTTCGCACGAGGTATTGTAATTTATAATTTGTAATGTGTCCACACAGTCTCCAGATTAGTTGCCACATAAATCTTTACGTTGTATAATAATATATATTAATAATAGAATGCCTATTAACACCACATGCATACGAATTAATTAATTAATTAATTATAGATTTATAAATGACAAAAAGTTGTTCGCCCACCAAAGAGGTGTTACAACAGCCGTTGAATGCTTTGGCGAAAGTTGTTAATATAATTAATAATACATGATAACTAATCAATGCATTAGCTACTTGTTGGACACAAATGAACTGCAGACTAACTTGTCTTTGCTTGAGTCTATTTATTTGCATTTCTAGCATTTTTCTGTTTGAGCGAAAGTTCCCAATCAAAAACAATTTTTTATTAGCCTATCTAGCAATTAGTGCAATCTATTTGTCAAATATTCGAATACGTCAATGTGAAATATAATTTCTATCACATCTAAATTTGTCTACAGATTATGACTGACCGATAAATTTTAGATACTTGTTTTCAAAAGAACATTACATTAAGATATAATCAAGTTCAGTGGGCAGGACATATTTGAAATCCGCGCTTCTAAACAAAGTATTTAAGTCAGTTTATTCGACGAATGACACTTACTGCACTGCCTTTGGGTATAAAGAACTCCCCCAGCTGCGTATCTCGGAGTACAGCGTGTGGAACTGCAAGTGGTACAATTACATGACATCTGGTGCTTTCCAGTAACGTCGCTTCTGTGTAAACCAAAAGTCGCCTATCATCATAAGATGGGAATCTGTCGTGATCTATGTTATCATCTATCTCCTTCTGTACTAGAATTCGAGCTTCCGGGTGATTTGCCATCTCTATCAAGGCCCATGTTGTTGTTATTGCCATTGTGTCAGAACTACCCAAGCAGAGATCCCGTAAGACGAACAGGAAGTCTTTGTGATTATAGGCTGGGCCCTGAATTTCTATGAATCTCTTGACTAAACAGTTTTCAGCAGATGGATTCAATTTGCAACGTGCTATTTCGTCTTCGAGGCCTTCCAGTAGCTCCTTTGAATGACGATCCATAATAGAAATTTTGTTACTAAATCTCGGGAGAAATCTGATCAACGGAGCCAAATTGATGGCCGGATCCAAATGAGCAATGAACCCGTTTGCATTCAGCGTCAATTTGCGTATGCATTCTTTCCGTGCATCAATCCCTCCACCAAATATTATGTTCATAAAAACTCTGGCTGTGGCTTGAATTAATTCATCTTTAGGATTAAATACTTGGTTCTTGTTGGTTCGAAGTTTTTCGAAAAAATCTTCTAGCACATTCCAAACGCGGGCATCGGACTCACGATTCATTCCAAACCCGAATTCTCTCATTATGGACAGCACGAGTTTGTGATACTTTCGAAAAGTGTCGTTGTATTTTGCCCAAATGATCCCTATTTATTTCAACACACACACACAAATTAGTCATCACATTGTACAGAAGTTTAAATGACAAGTAAGCAAATTTTGGAGGGCATAAATTGCAGAGGCTAAAAAGATGGCAAATGCATGTGACATATTACCAGACACAATGACAAGAACGCCAAAGAAATAAAAAGACGGCCAGAATAGATAACTGTTTCACATTATTAACGTTCGCTCGCTAAACGTATTGCCGACTCTATTCCAGTTTGACAATCTGGTTTTGTGTTGTAGGTCAATTTTTTTAGCAGTTCTACCGGAGTTTTCGTTCCTTAGATTTGATGACCGCTATCGATGAAAAGAGATATTAATTAGTTAAGATTTAAGTGCATTTAATAAGAAAGTATTTGTTGTGCAGTTAATGTTGATAGGGTTGGCCTAGGAGATAAAATATTCTCCATTATAATTAAAAACCCCTAGACGATAACGATAGCCGTTAATTAAAGAGAGATAGGCGCCCGTCACAAGTGGATACAAATGATTACAGATACACATACAAAATCAAGTCATTTTATTTAAATTGAAACCGTTCTCGGATGGATAAGTCCAAGGAACTGGACTCAGTAAATCTGAATCGACCTAAGAGGAAGCTGATGAAGTCGTGTAGCCAAATCCTATAGAAGCTACAATCACTACATCACTGCAAGAGAATCAATATGGTTTCATCGTGATCATTAACCGTGGGCTCAACGCCCGTATAATGCATACATACATTATAATGCCATTTCCAACATTTTCTGGTAACAGTATCTTTCCACGCTTTCTGAAACCCAATCTGTTCAGCCTCAAATGGGCGAAGGAGGTGGCAACACTCAGATGTAAGGGATTGCCTGTCAGAGCTATGGCATCGGCGATTAGGTATCATTATAGATCAGCGGTTCTCAACCTTTATAGTGTCGCGACCCTTTAATTCAATTTCCCATGATGTGGCGACCTCCAACCGAAAAATTATTTTCGTTCATAATGCAAACTGCTAAAAAAAATAACTGAAATGTTCGAAATCATTATTATTCAATTGTCTCCAATGTCTACCCTCATGAATGACAATGATAGTAAAACAACTGGTAACTACAAATTAGTCAATTTTGTGCAATAACAATACAAGAGACAACCCTATATTCTGAAGGTCTCGGGCGACCCCTGGCAAAGCGTCATTCGACCCCCGTGGGGGTCGCGACCCACAGGTTGAGAACCGCTGTTATAGATGGACAGGTCTGACAGGAACCCTGAGAATGAGTGGCTAATAGCAGGCAATTGTCCATGACGAGTGTCAGATGAGTGCCGATGTGCCGAGATGAAGGACACACACACACAGATGAAATCTGATGCCAAAACTTATACAGAACACACGCCGGACCAGACGTCGCCCACCTGGTCTACCGCTGGCGGTTGATGTTGGCTGAAGCAAATTGGTCAGATAGGTCGAACAAAGACTATTCCGTGCACAAAACATCAGCGTGCATAGTTTGTCTTGTATCCGCGATTGGACAGGAAGCCAATGAAGTTCACGAAGCGCCGATCTGTTTATCATCAGCAAATATACTGTACTAGGCGTTCACCCGTCAAAAATGATGGGGAAGATTGGCTGTCTTACCACCCAATTTTGTGCAAATGCAATAGGATTTTGCGCAATTAATTTCCCTAACTCGCCGCCTTTAACTTCAACCGAGTTAACGCCCATTCGCGTGAATTTTCTGAAACTTGATAGTCAACGTAAGTGTACTGATTTGGCAGTGTCGAACGACATGCAGTGCTTGATTCTCTTATTTGCTGTGCTGCTTTTTCACGCCGAGCAACAGCCTGCTCCTCATTCGTACTTAATTGTCGGAAAGCTCGTGAACGCTGGTGCAAACCTCATCTTCTTAGCTCTTCTATAGCTTGAGATATAGCAAATTCAAAACAATTTGGAAATATTTTGGAAACTTTCTCAGAATTCAAAACTTTCGTGAAATTCACCGATAATATTTATGTTCATACACTGGGGTCATCGGTTTAGAATTGATAGATCTTTGCCAAATGGCAACCGATTTTCAAACTTGTGGGTTTATTTTGTTCCTCTGACATCCCTTTACAAATTTGCTGCTGACCAAAGTGGGGCTACCGCTGAAAATATTTTGCTAGTGGGCTTTAAACATTTTTGGGGGGAGAGAGTGATATTTTAGGCCGTAAAGTGGACTCTACCCCAATTTTTTTGCACAGATGGTTAGAAAGAGGAATAAACAATCTAAACAACGGTGCAAACCTCATCTTATTAGCTCCTATATAGCCTGAGATATAGCAAATTTAAACCGTTACAGCAATCATTTCTGAAGAACGCTTTTCCAAAAATTAAATCCCCAGTACGGTGACGGCGTCTGAAAATGTAATCGCCACTTGAGGGGGTAAATTTTAAAAAATTATTGAGGCTAGGAAAGAATAAATATATACATAATAACGGGGCAGGGCATTGGGAGAGGAAGGGAGGTTTGGGAGAAGGAAAGTGGGTTGTACGGGTTTTCGGAGCAGCGTTGTGTAGGTTTGGGAACGGGATTTGGGGCGGTGGGGTAGGGCGGAGCGGTGATGGGTTGGAGCCGGGGCGATTGGGAGAGGGATGGAGAGAGGTACGGGGGTTGGGAAAGAGAAGGGAACGGGTGTTTGGGGCCTGTCGGGCAGGGCGGGGCAGGTATGGGTTGGGGCCTGGGCGATTGGGAAAGGGATGGGGAGAGGGAAGAGGATGGGGAGAGGGAAGGGAAACGGGAGTTGGAGGCCGGGACGGGAATGGGTTGGGGCGGGGGCGATTGGGAGAGGGAAAAGAGATGGGGAGAGGGAAGGGGAACGGGAGTTTGAGGCCGGAATGGGTTGGGGTCGGGGCGATTGGGAGAGGGATGTAGAGAGGGAAGGGGATGGGGAAAGGGAAGTTGAAAGGAGGTTTGGGACCGGGGCGGGAATGGGTTGGGTCCTGGGCGATTGGGAGAGGGATGGGGTGAGGGAAGGGGACGGGGGTTTAAGCTGCAATTAAGACGCTTCGTTAAACGCTCCGTTGATTATAATACAGTTTTGATTAAACAATATTTGGTTGTCAATGACAACAGCGTCTTGCAATATCTGCCGTGTTGCCGTCGGACGGACGGACGGACATCGAGAATTATATAATAAGATATATATATATATATATATATATATATATAATGGTGAAGATCATGGCGTTGAAAAATGAGGGCTGTCTTTGTGTATGTGATGAAGGCAATCGGTCCCAGAGACGAGCCCTGGGGCACAGAGCACTCGTGAGACAACGCTGCTGGCGAGTAATCATTGAGGTGGTTTGGATATTTGGATAGATCCTGCTTTTATTAGTTTCACAAATATTTACCAGCATTGTTTTAAACATTTTCCCCGAAGAATTTCATGAAATCATAGAAGTTATGGCACCTACCTCTAAGTTCCTTGTTATGACGGTGGATTTCTGTCCAGTGATCTTGACGGTCGGCAAAGATTTCTGCTTGTCTGAATAGGGAGTCGAATATTGCCTTCTTCCCGTTTAGCACAACTACCAATCTATGATCAAATAGAGCAGCATTTCATAAAATAATCAATCAAAATTAGGACTTACAAATCTGCTTTCAAGAGATCTCGACAAAGTCGTAACTAGGGTTTTCGGCGCCCGGGGCAAGATTTCCATTTTGCGCCCCTCAACAGGGGCGTAGCCAGGAATTTGATTGGGGGCGGGGGTATAAAATGTGGGGTATATATTGTTATTATATTATATATTTATAATATATCAGGTTTATATATATATTATACAAATATTATTCATATATATATTATGTATAGTATACATAACTAATATTATGTTATATATATATATATATATATATATATATATATATATATATACTGACTCCCAACAGAGATTCTACCTGATTTTTGAAAAAGTCTCTTACATTAATTTCCGTTAGTAGGTTTTGTCGATCGAACAAAATATTCCAGTCGTGGCTGTTTGCTTACAGGTCGTGTACTCATAGCTTTTAATAAGCCGACAGACGTGTTCGTACCGTTCTTCACGATCCGATTAACCGATTATCCGCAGTCAGTGGCGTTTAGATGGCTACTGACGCCCGAGGCCAAGTTGTCCAAGGTACGACTAGGCCCCTACTCCCTCCCAACTTATCCAAATCCCAACAGCAGTTATCTAAGCTGTCTGTCAGTCCGTGTCGTTCAGAAGCCCGTCGGACGCACACACACACACACACAAACACACACACACACACACACACACACACACACACATATATATATATATATATATATATATATATATATATATATATATAGTTACAATAATACGGTGCCTTGAACTTCAATTTAACTGGATTATAATGTAAATCTTTCACTTTGGTCGACGAATGGACGGGCAGTTTGTTTATACGCATTAGGCTAATAACATCTTTTCGCGCCGCCCTTAAGTTTACAGCGAACATCGCGCTGCATCGCTATTCTTTAGTCTTTACTCCCTTGAGCCTGCCAATGACCGCTGGACGTGAAAGTCGTGAAATAATCAATAAAAAAATTTTTAGGTAGTCGGATTTTTTTCTGGAGGGAGGGGTATATAAACCGATATACCCCCGTCCCTACGCCACCGAAATTTCGGTGATGAACTGTTTTAGTCGTCACGGCTCTTTTTTTATTTACACCCAGTAAATTTTTTTATTCACACTCAAAAAGCGCCCCCCGGGTCGGCGCCCGGGGCGACTTGCCCTCTGCTCCCCTAGTTACGGCTCTGGATCTCGATTTAAGGATGGAGTAACACATGGGCTACTAGTATTACTCAATGAGCAAACGAAACCAGCTATCTTTGTTTACAGATTTAGCGGTCAGTGCAGTTTATCAGATTATCAGATCAATTGGTATAGGTTTGTTGGTCATTATTTTCAGAAATATATTATGATAAGTACTTACAAATCAGATTTAATTATATATCACACAGGCTAACTTAGCCACTTAAATCATGTTATTACTAGGGGCGTTGCAACGAGGGGTATCGGCATGTATACTCCCCATAATCAGCATATACATACTACAGTATATACATAACATATATATATACATATAAGATATATATAATATATATGATATATGATATAAATATAAATATATTATATATATTAGTATATTAATTATATATATAGTATATTAATTATATTTATATTATATATACTCATATATATATATTATATATATTATATATATCATTAATTTTTATTCATTAATTATATTAGTAGACTATATAAATATATATTATATGATAGTATTTATTATATATATTATAATATATTATATATTACAATATATATAATATATAATATAATTATAATAATAAATATATATTATATATTAGGGTGTAGCGTCAATTAATACATTTTATCAGATCAATTGGCACATTTGCAGAATTGTGCAATCAGATATGCTGATCAAAAGCATGCAGGTCAAAAAATTTCATGACAAGCATATAAGTGGCCATTTTTGGTATAGAAAATAGCCAATATGTGCTAGGTTGTAATGTGCATGAAATCACATAACGTTGGCCTATCATAGTAATACATAGCCTATTTAACATGGAAATCATGAGGTGACAATAATACTCACTCATCCAGACTTATTAGTAATATAAGAGTGCATGCTCGTGTTAGAAGGCATAGGACGTCGCGACTTCAAAACAGCTCGTATGTAGCCATCTCTTGCATCCATGCAATGGCACGGCACGGCTTTTGATGCTTCTCTGACCATCTTCGCGCATTGTTCAACACCCTGTGAATGACACGGGATGTTAGTAGCAAATTGTTCGTCAACAATCTTGTCCAATTCCGCATCCAAAATATCAATTGTTAAAGGTGTTTCAAACGTGCACTCACTGTCGGGTGGAAGCAGATCGGTCAGACTCACATAGGCCTAACTGTATTTGAACAGTGGTGGCCTGCATTCTCACACCTGTTATTGGTTTGTAGCAGGATCTGTGTTGTGGCGAATTTTCTTCACGATGAAGACAGCAATCTTTCGTGTGGCTTGTTTGTTTCGTATGGCTTGATCATCACAGGCAAGATATTGCTAATCGCACATTCTCATGATGAGCCACTGCATAGAGCATGAGCATCATATAACGTCTCTGATACCCGGTGTTAGCAAGGTCTGTAACTTGAGCTGCTGAAGCTGTACCGCATATATCCGCATATCGATGTACAACCAGTGTCCTCTGTGAGGAAGTGAGGAATCTATCTCGATCGCACGGTTTCGATGAAGACACACATGGCCAAAACAGTTGCGGGGTACTTCAACGCCTTAAGACTGATCAGAAGCATTCGCCGATCAGTCCTCGAACCGCTGGTCTCCTCACTGGTGCTGACCAAGCTCGATTATGGTAACGCAACTCTTGCAGGGATACACAACTACCTACATATTAGACTACATAACCGCCTTCAGTCGGTTCTGAACACCGCTGTGCGAATGATATACCAGGCCCAACTCGGGGACCATATAACACCACTGATCCGTGATTTACATTGGCTGTCTGTGCCGGAACGTATTAATTTGAAGCTTGTGACGCTGGTCTTCTGATGCCTGAATGGGTGCAGGTCCTGCGTATATGACGACCGAACTGAAACATGTCGCCGACCTAAAAGGCCGGAAACGCCTGAGATCCGCCTTGTCTGCCTTCACGGGTTGTCCCGAGGGCGCGCCTCCGCACCGTAGGAGACCGCGCATTTCATGTGGCTGCCGCTAGGGCCTGGAACGGCCTATCCGTTACAGTACTAAACAAACTTGCTCCAGCTATAACTGTCACATGTCGCCGACGCCCCTCGGACCCCTGGTTCGATGATGAATGTCGGGAGGCAAAAAGGGCGTTGCGAGGAAAAGAACGCCTTATGCGTCGGGCGCAACAATCTGAAGTCCAGAAGGTTACGCAAAGCTGGGAAGCGCAACGTAAAGAATACAGGAGACTTCTCCGACGAAAAAAAGAATTATTCTGGAATGGAAAAGTGGAAGCTGGGCAATCCGCACAGCAATGGCTGACTCTAGACGCGCTACTTGGACGTGGACGTACACAAGTGTCCGACTCGATTAAAGCTGAGCTCTTCGCTGAGTGTATCAGGGAAAAAAGTGCGGGAATACGCACTGCCACTGAAATGTATGCTCCGCCAACGTTCAAACCAGCAAATCCCCTCCACTCGTTCTGCACCCTCCGAGCGCTGACGGTAGAAGAAGTCGCCGCAAGCATACGGGCACTCCCGGACAAACACTGCTCCTTGGACCCATTACCAACTAGTCTACTCAAAGAGAGTGCTGAATTTTTAACTCCGTTTATCACTGAGCTCTTCAATCGCTCGATCTCCTCGGGGATAGTGCCTACTATCTTTAAGATCGCTTATGTTGTTCCTCGGATTAAGAAATCTAACTCTGACCCCTCAGACGTCAAATCATATCGACCGATCTCCAACCTATCGGTTCTTTCTAAGCTACTGGAGCGCCTTGTAGCAAGTCACCTCAACCAATATCTAACGACTCACAAGCTGCTTCCAAATCTGCAGTCGGCCTACCGCGCCTCACACTCGACCGAGACAGCGGTCCTGAAGGTAATTGCAGATATCCTACGTGAACTCGACACCGGAAAGGTAGCGGCACTGATACTACTAGACTAGACTTCAGCGTTCGATACTGTCGACCACGACACTGCTGAAGAGGCTGGAAATAACTTACGGAGTTGGTGGCACCGCACTTGCATGGTTCTCATCATACCTTAACCTTACACTTTAACACTTACTCTGTACGCTGCGCCAACTCAACATCGGAATTACCCAGTCACGAATGGGGTCCCTCAAGGTTCGGTCCTCGGACCCATCCTATTTGCATTATACCTGGTCGATCTACTCGACATAGCTCACAAGCATGATCTGCAGGCACACCTATATGCAGATGATATCCAAGTATATGGGAGTTGTCACTCAGCTCTAACCCAACAACTCCAATCACGAATTACGAACTGTGTCGCAGAAATGACAGAATGGCTAGGCTCAAATCGTCTCCAGCTCAATACTGCGAAGACAGAAATTATATGGATGGCAACCGGAAGACAGCAGCACCTGCTCTAATCCACCTCGGTTCGGATTAATGGTTACGATATCCATTCAAGCCCCTATGTCAGAAATCTCGGCATCTATATCGATAATACCGCCACGACGAGGCAACACGTGATACGCACTGTCGCCAGCTGCTTCGCAGCACTGCGGTTGATCCTCAGCATACGAAAATATGTCTCTCTGAATGCCCTGAAGACTTTGATCAGTGCCTTAGTTATCACTAAACTCGACTATGGTAACGCCACCTTAGCAGGGCTCCCGAAATACCTCCTCGACAGACTCCAGAGCGTACTTCATGCGGCTGCACGCCTGATCCATCGATCAAGGAAGTACGATCACATCACGCCACTGTTGATCGACCTACACTGGCTCTCCGTCCCCGAGAGAATAATTTATAAGCTGGCAACCCTCGTCTATCGGTGCTTGCACGACATCGGTCCCTCCTATCTCCAGTGTGAACTCCAGAGATCGGCCGACATAGACAGTAGAAGGCGTCTGCGATCTGGCTCCACTCAAGCACTCCTCGTGCCGCGCACACGCCTTGCTACTGCCGGCGACCGTGCCTTCCCGGTTACCGCAGCGAAAGCCTGGAATCGTCTTCCCATTTCTGTCCAAACATCAACTTCTCTGGACATATTTAAGAAGCGACTGAAGACTTGGCTGTTCGAGATCAGCTATTCTGTTAAATCCTGACCTATAGGCCTATGGTAGGTAGGTATATTCATGTACTATGTAATGTGTTCGAGTAGTCCTTCTAGGACGATTTACCACATAAATCTTAACTTTCAATAAATAAATAAATAAAATCCGTTCAACTTTCCCCTCGTTCAAAATTTGTTTAAAGAGGCTAAAGGCTTGGTTGTTCCGCACTAGTTATGAACGTTAACTCTGTAATGTGTTAACGCAGTTCACCTGTAGACGAAGAACCACACAAATCTGAACGTTATTTACTTATTGTTTTTGTTCATGACAATTTATATAGCGCCGTAACATAGCATGGGCCAAAGTCAAGAGTGCTTTCCAAGGAACGTGGAAACGAGATGTTGAATAAATGTGTCTTTAGTTTGCTCGCAAACTCTCCAAAGGAAGTGATGGACGACACGCTGTCCGGCAAGGAATTCCAGAGGAGGGGATTTCCTTCCGTGCGAGAATGAACGTTCTCCGAACTTGACAGTCTTCGATGGAGGTGGAACGTACAGTTGGATTCGCCTACTGGAACGAAGGTGAAGGTACTTACTTAATTACTTTCTTTATTTTGAACCACATAGGAGAATAGTTGGTGTCTTGGTGACAACGAAGTAGGCGAATTAGCTCACTGATGGGCTTCTCAGTTGCTATGTACAATCTGCATATCTTCTAGTACAGTGCTGTCCCAACCGCCGCCCGCATGCGGCCCGCGGGACGATTTTAGGTGGCCCGCCTCAGTCTGACCAATTTTTTTCATTTTATGTCAAAATAAACGTAATGGCGACTTTTCATAATAATTTTAATAACGATTCCTTCGTAAGCAGTTATCACGCAAACTAGTATGTAAGTATGAACAAAATCATGTATGGCCACCTAGCGGTAATTTGCGGCTGGTGCACCTCTAGACTCAATGAGTTTTGGATGGCATACGTGTCTTCTGACGAAATTCTACTTTTAAAATGTTGTAAAAAAAGCCTTAACAATGCTTGGAAGTACCTACGTCTGTGAAGCTGCGTTTTCTGCGATGACTAACATCAAGTCAAAAAAACCAAACTCATTGACGGACGAACATTTAGAAAACCACTTGAGCCTCAAATGAAGAACATTTCAAATACTATCCTGTTTTAACGTGCAGTTATACGCAAAATGTGCAGTGATAAAATGAAAATGTGCAGTGATAAAATGAAAATGTGCAGTGATAAAATGCAATTTCTCTGCTTTGTGCAGTGATAAATTTTCCGGACGACCTTTTTTGCGCGCGGATGTGGAGCGCATCTTGGATTTCGGATGTTAATGAAGAAAAAAAGCTGTGATGAGTAAAAAAAGGTTGTCAGCTCGAAAATTGAAAAAATAAAATGGATGAAGATTACAAAAGGTCGTCAGCCAAATTTAGAGGCACAAATAATAATAATAATAATAATAATAATAATAATAATAATAATAATAATAATATTATTATTATTATTATTATTATTATTATTATTATTATTATTATTATTATTATGCACTTATATAGCACCATTTCTAACATCCAAGGGTATCGATCGATGGTACTTTTCCCCATAGCTATTTTAAGAAAGGCTGAGCGCCTAAGAATAAGTAGCTACTGTTTGCTGCCTCCCAAGGCGCTATAGAAATCCACGAGATTTCACTTACTTACTTACTTCAAATCCATCCGCAAAAGTCTAGGTAAATCCAGAGATCAGTCTGAGGGAAACAGCAAGACAAGACTAGTTGACTCCGGGTTTCTGATGAAGTAGTTCATCAGTCACTCGAGTTCTGATTGCAGTTACGATACCATTTAGGATTTAGGTAGACTCAAGTTTATAACACCAACCTTTGGCAGAGAGAATCGCCATCACCTGTTGCTAAAACCGGTAGTGTCTTACCGATTGCTTCTTTCCAAGTTGTCGGTCTTTCGGTTGGGCCAAGTAAGTGCACAAATGAGGTAATGGCAGCTCATTATGGTGTCCTGTAATGGACGGTTAAATTTGCACTCCAGACGTCTTACCACTCCTCCAGTGTGTCCAGTATTTACTGCAGCACTGTCTGCACCAACTGTCATGACGCTCTGAGTAAATCTCCCAATGAAATTTCTGGCTACACCTTGTTAGAAATATGGCAGTACGTTTTCCGTTTAGATATCACTACTACGGAAAGTTGATAAAACAGATCTTATACGTTCCCCTTGTTGCTATTAGGCGGAATTTTGATATAAGGCAGTTATTTGTTCAACACTTAGACAATGCGTAATAAAGAAATATTTATCTTTGTGAAAATGAACTGTGAACAAACTTTTCCATATTAGTTACACAAATCTGTATAAGTCCATTGCCGTCCTGCTAGATGCAGGCCACTGGAATTCTGATGCTCTGGACGAGAGGGTGCTGAGGGGCACTGTGCCACGCACTTGCTAGAAAGCCTGCGAGAAAAAATAATCCGATACTTGCAACCTGGGACTATGGAGTCAAGTCGGATAAGTATAACTGAAATTTTCACTACAACGAACTTATTTACAACTTCTGGAGAAAAGCGTGCGTGGCGAAATTTGGACTTTATAGCAACGTGCACATCCACTTATGAACACTATTTATGAGCACTAACAAGCTAAACAAACTTTATCTGGATTCACAGGCGCTCTGTCATTATCGAATCGATGGACTGCTTGACTATAAGTCCATTGTGTATTTAAGACCTTAATTAAAAGTCGAAGTCCTTCCCGGGCCTCGCGAGCGGGCGGGCGGCGCTGAGTTCCGTTTCTATAGGTCTGGGTCAAACGTGCAATACTATGGATTCGGGGTTAGTACATTGCATAGTGTGACTGATTGACTTTGCACAGCTTCTTATCACTGCTTCTCATTATGCCACTGCCCTCTAACAACTTCAAGAAGAATTATTTTGAATCTATAACTAGAGAAAAGATGCTCGCTTCGCTCGCGCTCGCTTCGCTCGCAGTGCAGGATAATACTAATATCTATCCACATCGCGCAATGCTCGCTTCGCTTCGCTCGAGGCAACGAATATTCCAGAACGACCAATCAGAACGCTCACCCAACCAACCAATCAGAACGCTTAAAGGTAACCAATGAGAACATCACACAACCACTCAATCAAAACGCTCACACAGCCAAGCAATCAGAACGCTTGAACGCTTGACAGAAAAAACGCAATTCGATTGCGCAACGTCGCAACGTCGATTGCGCAACGTTGATTTCACCGCAACGTCAACCAATGAGAACGCTTGAAGGTAACAGAGGCACAGAAGAAGGATTTTAATATGATAGATATTTACTCTTTTTCCGCGTAAAACGAAAAGACAGGTCCCAGTCTTTCAGCCGTCTTCATGAAAAATTGCGGCAAAACGTCCGTTCCTCCGTTTACAAATGGAAGCGATCCAATAAATGGCAGCCAAGGAAGACTGGGTGGATATTTCTTGTCTTGTTTTCCATTTCGTTTTAGCATAAACATACCAGCAAAGGCAACTGCAGCTGACAACAGGAAGACAGCAAGGGAAATTCCGTCAATCATCTACGACAACAACATATTATTAATATGAATGATGTTCTTGAGACATCGTTAAATAATATATACGCACCTTATATTATAAACTTCCAAATTGAATTTTGACAGCCGTCTATCTTTATTATTCGTGAGCTGGGTTGGTCTACTCACAGCCAAAAATTTCAGTCCAGCTAAAACCAGAACCTTTTGGTTCTGGGGCTCGTCTTTAACCAATACGCAGTTGAAATTTCCCAACCTAGCGTCCAAATTTTAATATATACTCTTACTGGCGTACAACTTGTTAGTTACACAAAGTTAGAATCTTTACTGCTTAAAAAGATAATGAGCATTCGATGGTTTTATGTAAATTTGCTCGCGAGTTTTAGTGATGTCTCGAGCAAAGGGAGCTTGAATCCTTTCAGGCTTCTGCGCATTGGATATATATCAAGGATATAACCTTCATGTGGCCACAATACCATTGTATAAAGAATTCGAATAATCAAGTCTACTGATCTTTAGCATTAGCAAGACGGATCAGAGCGTGGTTAGATACAAGATCTCGAACTCAGCAATTCTATTTGCAATTGTGCAAAGTTGCATAAGTTATTTTCCAGTATATAATTATTGAATGACAAGGTTTACAGTATTATGAAATATTACATTTGGTCTACATTTGGGAAAAAATTTTCTGCCGTCTAACCAAGAGAGCAAAAAAAGCAATGGCTAGTTGTTTAAATTTGTATTTTGAGGCAGGAATCTTTTCTTGTTGGATGCTCTGGTGTCGCTATGAACACGGTTGTCACGCCTGCAGTTTATGAGGATTAACAAGTGGTTCGATTCTTGCTATTCTCTTCACTGACTTTGAATTTCTTTCTAACTGGTCATTCTTTTCTTGCATAATGTTCTGCCTTTGATCGACTATTCCAAAGGCACAGGAAGCAAGGAAATTTGGTGCATCCACTTTGTTGTCCCAGAAGCAAGGATATAACCTTCATGTGGCCACAAAAGTCCAGCAATGATCATTACATTTGATATTTGGAGAATGGTTCTCATGGATTCATAAGATTATTCGAGATTTACTGAGTGAGCAATAGGAATAGAAGCTAATTTGGTTCACCAACTAAATCGCGCAAGACAAATTAGCGCCGACAAAACCACGACGACAAATTAGCGCCGACAAAATAGCGTCGAACAAGAACCGACAGAGAACTGGACTTTTAAGCAGCGGCTTCATCAGAGGATATGTTTCGCGGATCTAATCCATTACTTTGTTTCCGGACAGTATGGCGAGAGGATCCGAGAAAAAATATAGCCACGCCCACTGCGACAGCTGTAGTTTGCAAAATGGCGGACGACGAGATTGCTGTAGCTGCTATATTTGTGTGCGCTGCCGTCGTTGCAATTTACAGCGTTTTTTCGATAGAGAAAAGCGAGAAAAAGTTTAAAATGCGAAGAAAATTTTGGGTTAGACCGTGGATACGGTTGCGCCAAATTCCCGGAGCCTATCACACTCTGCTAAAGAACTGGAAAACATTGACTATGAGTGATTTAAGAATTTTACGGACTTCGCAGAATTTTAAGAACTCCTTGCCTTAAGAACGACAAAACAAAAACAGAACGCTAAATTCCGACGAAGTTTGCCTGCGAGAGAAAGGCTGTGCATAGCATTGCGATATTTGGCAACAGGTAAGTTGCAACATATATTGGATAATCGAAAATTGCAATTACATGCCTGACCAGTATGGATGTTCTCACTGAAATTGCAGCAAAAGCTTAGAAAATGCAGTATAATTGCATTTTATATGCATGAAATGTTATTAACCTGATTATTGCAGGTGTCATATGTATAGGCCAATATCTAATTACTTCAAAATTTTCAACATTATCATTTGAACATTTCTTATGTTAAGTCAATTTCTTACTTAAGGAGGTGTTTGAAATTTTATGTAAATGATTATTAAGATTTTAATCACATGCTTTCTTTTTCATGAGAATCTATAGCAAGTCTTCATTACCAGACTACACTTTTCAAAGCCAAGCACGATCTCGAGGCACAAGTGGTCAGAACTATGACTTAAAAGGGGGTGGTATCGTAATATACCACCGTGCTGCTTATAAAACAAAACAGGTCTCCATCAATGTTACCACGACTACCTTTGAGTCAATGTGCCTGGCATTTTCTACGCCAGATGGCCCTTGAACTGTTCTTTCCATCTATCGGCCAGGTTCACAACCTGTCACAAGTGAATTTTTCAGTGAACTGGAACATTGCCTGGCGCAATTATCCATATTCAATTCGCACGTGATAGTGGCTAGAGATTTTAATATCCATACGGAAAGACCTTTTTTGCCAGATGCTAAAACTCTTAAGGCTATCCTTTGCCAATTTGGGCTTGTACAACTGGGAAATGAGTCAACTCACATCAACGGAGGATGTTTGGATCTCATTATCACTCGTGAGGATGTTCCATTGTTCCTGGATCTGATTGATATTCAAATATGTACGCCTGCAATATCAGATCATGGCCTTGTCTCGGCATCCTTTCCGCTTTCTTCCAGCAGGCCTGTCAACATCCACAGGATTGTGCGTAACTGGAAAAAGTTTGACGGTGAAGCATTCTGCCAAGGCCTTCAATCTTCAATCTAGTCTTTGTGCCAAAACCTTAGAAGACCATGCCTCTGCTTCTGTGAGTAGGCCTACACTGTTTCAACTATACGCGCCTTCGAACTGTCGGTGATCGCGCGTTCCCTGTGGCCGCGTCGAGAGCGTGGAACTTTTTACCTCCATCTGTGCAACGCTCTCCATCGCTCAACACCTTCAAAGAGAAACTTTAAACCTGGCTATTCCGCAGGAGCTACTTGTGATTTCTTGTGTAATTCTTGTGTGATTCTTTGTAACGTGTTCACGCAGTTCTTATAGGACGAGTTACTACAATAATTACACTTGTCAACAAATTTTATGCAAGTTTTTGTTTCCTCTACAAATTTTGGTTAAACTAATAGAGACGGTTACTTGATGATCTCCTTCCAGTACGCAATGTTAAGATTCGTCAGAAATCTCTGTCACCATGGTTTGACGCAGAATACAGAACATTTCGAGGTCGTGTTAGGAAGTGTGAGCGGAAATTCAGGCAAACAAAGAACCCGGATGACCGTCGTGAGACTGTACTTATGATCAGGGACAATGCATAAGTTTTTCGTGACAAAGAAAGTACTGAGAGTGTCAAATTTCACGTAATGCTCGCTCCTCTCGTAGATTCTCGAAAACGTTCAATTAAATTCTCGGTCGCACAAAGACTTTGAATTCACAACTGAATGCGGATTTATCGTTTACTGCAAATCAGTTCGTGGATTATTTGATTTCTAAAGTTCATCGTGTGAGGGATGCTACTGCTGGTTCGCAGCCGCCAGAGTTGACACCTACAGATGTTTGTCTACAGGACTTTGACGAAGTTACGTTGAATGTTCTTCGACGCATCATCCTCTCTCTGCCTACGAAAACCTGTGAACTTGATCCAATTCCGACTTTTATTGTGCACGACTATATTGACTGTTTTTTGCCTTTTTAAATGTTGCTCTGCAATAGGTCTCTTAAAGAAGGCTGCCTACCTGCATCGCAGAAACTGGCAAAAGTTAAGCATAGGCTTAAGCAAACTGGCCTTGTTGAGTCTGAAATGTCAAGTTATCGCCCTATCTCAAACCTCATTTTCTTATCTAAGGTCCCTGAGAAGGTTGTCACTCTTCAGCTGCTTCCATATCTTGAGGCTAATGACTTGCTGCCGAAATACCAGTCTGGTTGCCGTGTCTCACATCCCACTGAAACTCTTCTTTTGCATCTTCTCTCAGATCTCTATACGGCCATCGATCGGTCAGAAGTCACTCTTCTTGCCCTATTTGATGTCAGTGCTGCTTTTATTATTATTATTATTATTATTATTATTATTATTGACAATTTTATAGCGCCGTAAACATGACATAGATCAAAATCAAAGGCGCTTTACACAAATTTAATTAAGCTGGATGGTAAAAGCGCTTTAGAAAGTTATTTATCGTCGTCGTCTTCGTCATCGTCATCTGATCTCTCGTCCGGTTCTTCCATGAGCGCAGATCCGCAGAGATTCTCGCCGATAGTGTCCATTGTCATTGCGGCGGTGGATGGCGCAGGGTCTTGCTATGGTACCGGTCGCAGTTCCGCTCGAATGTGACCTGGATGCGTTGCACTACGGATACGCCTGATCCAACCATGTCTTCCGCCCGCAGCGGATGAACGACGGAGCCAGTAGAACCGACTTTTTGGAGTCGAAGACGGCGACTCGTCGGCGCATTGACTTAGGCCGTTCCCACAAGGCTAACGAAATGGCTGGTAGAAAGGAGGCGCACCAAAAAAACCGCAAGACAATCCGAGGAACACGAACCGAAACCGAAACGGGCGTAAGAGTCACAGGTCGTTGTCGTTGTTGTTGTCATTGTTGTTGTTGTTGTTATTCGACGGCCCTCTGGCGACTGACGCTATGCCATAATGGCGGCTGGTTGACGCCCACCACGACCCTTTTAGCGTCGAAAACGTCGCCTTTCGCCGTTGTTGCAGAGGTCTGGCCCGTTCACCCGGACGACGAGACGGTTGGAAAAGCAGACGCTTCCAAAACCGGAACAAAAGACCGAGATGACTCAAAAACGACGCGATAGTTTGCAGGTGCAATTTCACCTACGGTCGCTTTGGTTAGCGCCCTCTATCGAAACTCTATCGAAGCTTTTGACACGATTGACCACGATATTCTTCTACAGCGCATCTCTGTCTCATTTGGTGTATTTGTAGGGTGTCCAGATTTCTTTTACGCCATTCCGGGACGCCATGATAGTAGTAGTTTGGTATATGTGTGCAGTATGATAATGTTCATCGTGTAACTCCTTAGTCTTGGTACAGACAACTTTGCCTGATGCGGCCGCTTGTTAATAATCGCCGGCCTATGTAAACGCTTTTCTCCCTTTGACCTCGCGTTTTTCATAGATAAGCTGAACAGTACATTGATTTGCAGAGACGCTTAATTCCTAGTGCTACTGCCTTTTGTCAAGTTATTTCATGTCACTGTAGCGTTATCAGGCTGAATCTTTCGTAGCCCGCTGTATTATTATTATTATCATCGAATGCTTAATGTGCTAAATGATGTCAGCCATTTGATTGCGACATTATCAGCTGCGTGTAAAGTTTGTAATCCACCGTCCTCTAGCCTGGTTAAAGGGCAAGAGTCAGCTAGGTGCGACATTGTTTGAATGACACCGCAGGGGCACAGGTTCGAGTCAGTTAATCCCCATTTCTGATGACAGTAATTGCAGTGTCCCTGTCCAGTTCGAAAACGGTTTAACAGACACCACAGGTGACGAGGCAGCGTGTCAAAGCCTGGTTGTCGGATAGCGGGATCTTCGACCAATTGGCAGTTGATCACCTGAGCCGACTCCCAGTCAAGTTTCCACTGTCTATCGACATCTGAGGGAACCTTGTTAAGCTGCAGAGGATGGCGTGATTTCAATCGGTGATTAGGAGGGTTGGACAGGTCTTCGAAAAGTGGTAGGTCCTCACGGTCTGCTATCTTTGATAGAAATCTGTCCACTGCAGCTTCCCGTCGTAAGTATGGTGGTTGGATATTTGACAGAACTGGCAGCCATTGGAGCGCTGTTGGGCGTAGGGTTCCGGAGACAAGTCTCATGGCTGAGTGCAGCTGCGTGTCCACCGCCTTTGTGTGCGAGGAGCGATACCAGGCGGGACAGCAGTATTTCGCGGCTGAGTAGCAAAGTGAAAGTGCAGACTGTCTCAGAGTAGCGGCGTTTGCTCCCCAGGAGGAACCGGCTAATTTTGACAGGAGGTTTGTCCGGGTTCTGACTTTGCCGGCCAACTTTGAAAGATGTGTTTTGAAGCTTAAAGTTCGATCAAGAGTAACGCCAAGATATACAGGGAATGGGTCGTGCTTCAATTGTTTCCCATCCATATGAATTTTTAGCTCGTATTTTGCTTTTCTGTTGTTCAAATGAAATACACTCGACACAGTTTTATTGGCATTTGGTTTAAGCCGCCATTTTTGCAGTAGTCTGAGATCCGCTGTGTGTCGATAGTTAGCTGTTCTTCAAGTTCCTTGAATGTCTGGGCTTGAACAGCAAGGCCGATGTCGTCGGCGTAGCCGTATTTCCTGCTAACTGTGTCAGGTATATCATTTAGATACAGATTGAATAATAAAGGAGCTAAAACTGAGCCCTGTGGAAGGCCATTTATCTGACATCTCCATGAACTTATGTCATCTCCCATATGTACTCGAAACTGTCGGTCACGAAGAAGTAAATCCACGATACGAACGAACCATGGTTGCAAATTCATCGAGAGTTTGTAACGTAAACCGGCATGCCAAACCGTATCAAAGGCTGCTGTCAAGTCCAAGAAGACAGAGCCTGTCTTTAGGCGCTTCTGATAGCCATTTTCTATGTATGTTGTAAGTGCAACAACCTGATCACAGGTGCTGCGACCTTTTCTGAAGCCAGCTTGAAACGGGTTTAGTATGTCGTCTACCGATGTGGCGATGTGATTCAGTAGTAGTCTCTTGAATAACTTGTAACAGACGCTGAGTAGCGAGATTGGTCTGTAGCTTGCCGCAAGAGTTTTGTCTTTTCCTGGTTTTTCGATGGCAATGACCTTTGCTTTACGCCAAATCTTTGGAATATTGTTACTCGTTATGATTTTGTTGAAGAAGGTTAGCAGCCATTTGCATGCCTTTGGACCCAAATTTTTTAGAAACTCAGGGAGAATATTATCGTACCCTGGAGCGTGCCTGTTTTCATGTATTTAAAAGCGTTTTGAAGGTCATTGTCGAAGAACACGGGAGCCGATTCTTGTGGCTGGTGTTTTCCAGATCGTAGGAAGGCTTTATTTTCCGATTGTACATGTCGCTTTAGTAGTTTATCAATGGGCGCTTTTGCGACTTTTGTTAAATGAGATGCAACGGAATTTGCTTTAACTGGTGGATGAACGTTTTTTGGAGGCAACTGGGCGGCGCCAAGTCGTCGAATTAACGCCCAGGCCTTACGACTGGAGTGTGAGAAATCCACACTAGCGGTTGTCTCTTCCCAACGATGGCTGCGGGCAGCATCCAGAGATTCAATTAAGTGATCGGCTACATCCGGGTCTCCCGACTCCTCGTATTGTTGGAGGAGGACTTTGCATTCTTCGTCTAGGCATGGAATGTACATTGGTCGGAAGCCTCGAGGGATGTTGGAGTGGGCGGCCTTTAGCAGGGCTCCTGAGAAACGATGATAGGCACTTTCTATGGGGATATTCTTGGGAATCAAGTGAATGATTCTTTCTATATCCGCTGAGAATGATGGCCAATCAGCTTTACGAAAATTCCATCGCCGCTTCTGGATCCCGCCAACCAGTGGAAGTTGTACGCCTACGTGTAGTACGGAGGGTCTATGTTGGCTGTGTGGGAAGTCGGTGAGGACTGTGACGGATGCAGCAAGTGGACGTCCGTGTATCGCCGTGACCCAGCACAGGTCCGGTGAATACTCCCTTTGCCATCTTGCTGAGCGAAATGTCCCTTTTTTGGGATCATGAATAAGATAGCACTCATTGGCAGATGCCCACTCTTGCAAGTAATCTCCATTTGTGTCACTCTGGTGATATCCCCAATCCGTGTGGTGGCTATTGAAGTCACCAACTATGATGGCAGGGTGAGGTAGGATTGGTGGGCGGTTCGTGTCATCCCAAGTATCGGTTGGCGGCTTGTACACGTTCCCAATGTGGAAGCCACCTATCTGAATGACATCGTATCGTGAACTGGACTCTATGTGGTGGACGTCTGCGATGGTATTCCGGGTATACGTAGCTCGACCATATTTCGCGTGAAGGTCGTGAGCGATGAGGTCGAAGCCCGGAATTGAGAACAGGTCGGATATGTCTTTCTCAACGTGTGTCTCTTCAAGACAGATAACGTCGATGTGATGTTCTTCGGCAATTGAGCTGATAAGTTGTCGCTTGGCGGCTGAGAGGCCTTTGACGTTTAGCTGCAGAATTCGCAGTGCCGGACCGAGATGACCTTTGTTGGCACATGGAGCAGGATCGTGGTGGATTCGGTCAGCTGGTGACATCATTAGTTTCCCTCAGAACGAGGTACTCACGGGGAGGGCGAACGAGAACGCTGATGCCTTCCTCCCCAGCCCGCTGTTACCTCTTGTTACTGATTGCCGGCTCGTGTGAAACTTTATTTCGTGTATTTTTATTTCACTCGAGCGTTGCTACCAAATTAAGTGACCGAATTTCGCCGTTGTAGACAATTATTACCACCCGCGCCCGAGCGCTGGTGCGAGAGAAGTTTATCGATTGTGACGGAATTTTAGGCCTACCATTCCTAGTGATTTTTGTAAGCTTTCCCGACGACGTATTGCAGTTTATAGTTTCATTAAGAATGTATTCGTTTACGCCTTAGCGATGATTTCTAAACATATTGACGTTTCTCTGATTAGTCGCTAGGTGGCGTCATGGCGCTTTTGCTACAGAATTAAGCCATTATACAGATTAAAGTTTCTAATAATTAAGCTAATGAACTATTGAAGAGGATCTTCATACTAAAATAGTATAACTAAGTGGCAGGACTTACCTTTCGAATTTTAGTCGGTAAACCGCCCCGTTGGCGAGTTTTGTACGATTATGTGTATGTAGTTAGCACAAAAATGTCAGGCACGGAAAGACGTTTCCTCAACATGTGCAAAAGAAGGAAGCTGCAATACTTCGGACACGTACAGCGGAACAGCGACACTAGGTCAACATCGGAGAGGACAATCCAACAAGGAATGATGTCGGGAACTAGACGAAGAGGGCGACCAGGGAGAAGATGGGCGGATGACGTGGAAGAGTGGACAGGAATGAAAATGTCAGCAGCAGTCAAGAAGACAGAGGATCGACATGGTTGGAGGAAAGAAATTCATGCTGTCACCTTAACTTCAGTTCATGAAGGAACAAGGAGAAGATGATGAGTTAGCACACTTTCTAAAAGCAAGGACCTAGAGTCTTAAGTATTGATTCCTAGTAGCCTCCGTCGTTCGGCTGGTCAACAATACTCGAGTTTACTCAAATAGCTAATCGGATCCTACGGTAAGAAGCTTTTGCTCTCTGAAACCGTCTGGGGTTCAACCTCAGGGTCAGTCTGAGAGATGGCAAATATCGTTAGAAATGAATATTCGTTACTCTGAATATATTCATTGGAGATATTCGTTAGATAATTTTCGTTAGAAAATATTCATTAGAAAATATGCATTAGACGTTAAACGTTACTCTGCTGATTGCCGTTGGCTGGCAGTGGCGCGACCAAGTGTTGGAGTTGTGAAATTTGAGCTGGGAGGAAGGGGGTTGAGGACTGAAAATGCATGACAGAAACTGCATGTACCAGATATGCGATTTTGGGGAGGGTTGCAAAGTTAGCTGAGGGGGGAGTTCAACTCCCCAACCCTGATGCGACATTATAGAAAAGAATATAGATATGCTACGGTTGTACGTTTTACATGTGCCCAATAGGCTATTAGGTTTATAGCATTGCGATGCAGTTGTTGGCTTAATCTGCATGTGTGACCTAACAGGCACAATAAAATTTTATCAAATATCAGGCGGAGTCGACAACTAGAATTTAAACAGAGGAAAAACTTTGAAGTACACAAAGAAAGGAGGAGAAATATGTGCTGTACACGTGTTGCAAATTTGATAGAAATATATATAGAAATTTTTAAGAAATCGTAGTTTTCTGCTGGGGGATTTTTTTCTGGGACACCCTGTAGGGCCTATACACTAATGACGCGCGCAAAAGAGTAAAATTCAACAACGTAATATAAATTGGATGCAGTGCAGTTGACTAGTATTCAAACTTCAGCAAATCGTTAATCTGAACCGTTAATGAATAATTCAGCTAATTCGTTATTTCTGCGCAAGTTGTTAGATTCGTTATTATTCAGTATAGTAGATAATGGAGATGCATGTATGCCAGCTAAAAGCAGCGGGCGGGGAAAACTGGGGCAGCTTCTGGCCCTGGGTGGTCCACGCTAGTCATCTGCCTGGCGGCCAAGCGTGAGAAACAGCAATAAGCAATCCTATGCTCGTAGTTTCTGAACTATAGGTGGCGCTGCAATTCGTTAGAAAATAACGAATATTTGAATCAGTCTTAGTCGTTAATATTCATTGGAGCCCAATATTCGTTAGAATAAATATGAATAAATATTTATTTGCCGTCTCTAGTCAGTCTGCCGTCAGAAGGTTCGGGCTTGGCCGAGACTTACATCGCACTTACTACACGGCTTCGCAGAGCTACTACTTTTAGCGCAGAGCTACTACTTTTAGCGCAGAGCTACTACTTTTAGCGCAGAGCTACTACTTTTAGCGCAGAGCTACTACTTTTAGCGCAGAGCTACTACTTTTAGCGCAGAGCTACTACTTTTAGCGCAGAGCTACTACTGAACACGGCTTCGTGCCTTTCGTAGCGTATAGCTACTACTCAGCATTACAACTACTGACTTCAATGTTTCTTATCAACAGGTAGTTGCCACAAGAACTATATTTTCTTGCGTTTAATCAAATAGTAACACTCTAAATATTATTATCTGTGTCATTGTAGATAAGTTGTTCTTCGTTCTCCCCGGAAGACTCCATGGAGATACTTTTCTATTTAAGAAGACAGTGCTTTTTGGTAATTGTTTGCGTTGTTTCTTTAAAGACATTGACTGATGATTTGTTCACGGAACTATCCGCGTATGAAAATAAGTATTTGCAGCCCTATGAAAGTTCTCATAGATAAGCCTTAATTGTGTCACTTAAAGATCTGCAAATAATCGAATGAATACTCCGCGTATTAATTAAGTTGTTCCTTACTAAATAGACGTATATTGAGTGCATGACTAAAAGAACTGTTTATCTTACTCTGCGGGGGATGTCCGCAGCATGATTAGGGCAAGTTATGTACAACTGTTTCTGTTCTATGGAGAAATTATGCAGACAACTCTTACTTGTTTTGTGTTGAATAAACATTGTATAATTTGAAGCTACGTCTTTGATTTATTCACAAGCAAGCCACCCATATACCAGGGTTGGGACTTTTCTCTTCCCAAGAAAGATCGTCCCTTGATTATTACGGATACTTGTCCGCGGAGATTATCCTCCAACTAATAACTCGGGTCATCCATTGCCATTAAGGGATACAAAGAAAATTTCGTCACACTATTTTTCTATAACTTGATTTTGTTTAATAAAAATGAATGAGTAAAATCAGTGGCATAGCCAACGGAGGGGCGCCAAAACTGGGTTTCAGCGTCATCATTTTGCTCTCTGTCCAGGCCTGAGGAGAGGGGTGTAGCCGGAACATTGTTCCGGGGCCCATGGAGTTCCGAGGGTGATGGTTAGATGAATGCCATAAAATTACTGACAAACAAAAAGGCCATCAACACATTTTAAAACCTCTACCCGTATGCAGTGGCGTAGCGTGCCAATGGCTAGTGGGGCTTTAGCCATGGGCGGCACACATGAAGGGGCGGCAAATTTTCGAAGCGACGACTTTTTTGCTTGTCAGGCAGGGAAGTCGGTAAACTTTAGAAGGGGCGGCAAATTTCAAATTTTAGAACAAGCGACGACCTTTTTTGCTTGTCAGGGAGTTTAGAACAAGCGACGGTCTCTTTTTGGCTTGTCAGGTGTTTTTAAGTGAAGGCGGGAAATTTTGTAGAAGAGACGGCAAATTCTAAATATAAGAATTTTCGAAGACACCCTAGATCCGCCTCTGATAAGATGAATACATTTGGGGCGGCTAATCCGGGATTAACAATGAGTCAGAGGCGGCAAAGGTGCACGCCACGCCAGTGCCTGTATGTACTTACAGCGAGAAAGACCGACAAGCAAAAAGAAAGTTATCAGCTTTTTCACACACTTGTCAGGTCATGGGCCTGTGGCCATTTTTTGTACCGGGGCCCGAAAATCCTGTCGGCGGCCCTGTCTCTGCCAACTCTTTAGCGGCAATAGCTAGACATAAAATGTTTCTAAGAAGTCCTATCTTCTGTTAATCGTCTTCCTTCTACGATTGAAATTCCTTTCATGTTCGTATCTTTCTCTGATGTTGTCTATCCACTTTTCCTGGGTCTTCCCCTAATTCCTTTATTTCCTTCTATTTGAGTGTAGAGTGCCTTGTATGGTAGTCTCCTTTCTTCCAATTCTGTTGACATGTCCATACCAGTTGAGTCTTTTTCTTCTAATTTTGTCGATAATTGTATCCTTTAGGAGTTTAGGTTGAGACGTTGCCTAATATCTTCGTTTCTTATCTTTTATAGCCCGGTTACTCCAAAGATCGTAAGCATGTAGTAATTTCGGCCACTAGTAGCCTCTGTTCATCTGTTTCTTTCATGCTCCATTTTTCTGCTCCGTGAAAATCTGTTTTGCGGGTTCTTCTCTAGAATGATGAAACGGTTTTCCAATGGACTTTGACTGGCAACAGCATATATATATATATATATATATATATATATATATATATATATATATATATATATATATATATATAACCTGAAATAAGAAATGAAGACATCAGGAAAAGACTGGGGATGAAAGATACAATATAGATAAAATCAGAATAAAAAGACTTAGATGGTGTGGACAAGTAAATAGAATGGAGAGCGACAGACTCCCATATAAAGCACTCTACACATACAAAGAAGGCAAGAGAGAAAGTAGAAGGCCCGGGTAAAAGTGGATAGATAACATCAAAGAAGACTTTGAAAGATATCAGACAGCAGACAGATGGAACGAGACTAACAACGGAAAAAATAAATGGAAAAGTTTTGTGTCTAGCTAGCTATTGCCGCTATTGAGCTGGCAGAAAGCAACTATGATGTTGATGATGATATGTACGTATATATATATATATATATATATATATATATGTGTGTGTGTGTGTGTGTGTGTTTTATGTTTCTACTAAAATCGGGGACTCGGAATCAATCCTAGCTACACCCATGGATAAAACATTTTAATTGCCATCATATATCTACAGAGAACGCCTAGTCTTTTAAACACATCTTTTGGTCCAGGGAAGCATGAGAGTGAGCTTTGCCCTAGCCTTGATCTGTCCATGATTTAGAGTTTTAGACTTTATAGGTTTTAACCGGTTTAAACGGATAATGCCTAATATACAGTTTTGGGTATGTTACTTTTGCAAAGTAGTTTCTGTTACTTGTTATTTGGTCTAAAATGTAATTTGTTACTGTTACTTGTTATAAAATTTAAATGTAACATGTTACTGTTACTGCTACAGCCATATAGGTAACGAAATTACTGTTTTGTTACAATCGACTATAATCGTTTTAATTGATATCACGAACAATTTATACGGTTTATACCATAGTTGTGAAGTTCAAAGAAATTTTTTTAAAGTTCATAAAAGTTCAACAAAGTTCAAGAAAAAATAAAGTTCGAAAAAGTTCATAAAAGTTCGAATTTCGCCCTTTCAGATGACTTAGTCTCAGAAGACCAATTGATGTATTCATCGACATAGCAGCTGTTTTCGATCTTATCCACCAGTCGTAAGTTACAATGCACTTTGACAATCCTCTCAACTGTCTTACATGCGAGTCTGTTGCGTATTTTTTTGTATGTATAAATTCAAATGCTGACCAATTTCTCTCACACGACCTGTTTTTTGCACTGAGAATTAAAATTGAACTTTATGAACTTTAAAACCTTATAAATAAAGTTCAACAAGTTCAAACAATAATAAAGTTCAAAACGCTTGAACGTCACAACTATGGTTTAATGGTTTATACAGATAAGTTTGGTCCGCGAACCAAAAGCGGTCCGTGAGAGGTGGTCTAGTGGTTCGCGGAAAATTCTTAAAAACGTTAATAAAAAGACGTATATTTTCCATGTCAGTGGCGTAGCCAAGGGGGTTGGGGGTCAAATCACTCTTAGGTGCCTGGACCCAACTTTTTTAGAGCAAGCAGCATAATTAAGTACGGTGGCGACCTTTTTTGCTTGTCGGGGCACTGGGAAAGGACGAAGATCACACGCGATGGCATTTTTTGCTTGTCATGATTTTTCTCAATTTTCAGGTGGTCCGTGAGAAATTGTCGATCTTCAAAAGTGGTCCGCGAGGCAAAGGGGTCTGAGAACCATTGATATTTATTAGAGATGACCACTGGAACTGTATTTCCAATACTAAATTAGCTGTCATGCATGGTATTAATCAAATTAATTCAAATTATCATATTCTACTGTCAATACGAAATAATGACAACAGTTTTAGTTTGTACAGCTAAAGGCCACACCAGCAGCACATAGTTAACATAACATGTCAATGTCGTATGACTCACGTCTCGTGACTCACGTCTCATATCAATCAATCATTAATTAGTCAATTGCCAGATCATATAAAATAACAGACACCTGAACAAAGTAAGCATGCAGCAAAAATGATGTCAACCAGAAATTGCCAATTTGCCCTCGGTAGACAATATACACCCAAAATTTCTGTATGAGGTAAGACATGAGGTTAGTGAGGTAATAGCCACAATATTCAATATGTCACTTAAATCGGGAATAGTCCCTAGGGACTGGAGGGATGCAGTAGTCACTCCTATATTCAAAAAGGGTAACCGTGGGGAGCCAGGAAATTATAGGCCTGTTAGTCTGACCTGTATAGTGTGTAAAGTTCTGGAGAAAATAATGAAAGCAAATATATTGGACCATCTTATGAGACACAAGATTTTAAAGGATAGCCAGCATGGGTTTATTAAGGGAAGATCTTGCTTAACAAACATACTGGACTTTTTGGAGGAGATTCACGACAAGCTAGATGAGGGAAAGGCAGTTGATGTAGTATACCTGGACTTTGCAAAAGCATTCGATAAAGTACCTCATTCAAGACTGGCAGTCAAGCTTCAGGCCAGTGGAATTAGAGGTAAAGTTCTTGGATGGATAAAAAACTGGCTTCAGAGCAGAAGACAGAAGGTAGGTATAAGAGGCAAGTATTCAGATTGGGCTGAGGTCATAAGTGGGGTGCCACAAGGTTCAGTGTTGGGACCTCTATTGTTTTTAATATACATCAACGACATCGATGATGACATAATGTCAAAAATTTCAAAATTTGCTGATGACACAAAACTGCGTGGACAGAGTGATAGCGAAGCAGAGGCAAAAATTTTACAACAAGACCTAAACAGACTATCTCAGTGGTCAGCAGATTGGCAAATGCTTTTCAATACATACAAATGCACTATGATGTTCGTTGGGAAGAAGGGAACAGATCATGAGTTTAAGTTACTGTATGTGGGAAGGGACTAAAAGTTACAAACGAGGAGAAAGATCTAGGGGTCATCATGCATAACAGCTTAAAGCCATCTAGGCAATGTGCAGAGGCAGCTAATAAGGCCAACAAAATTCTAGGTATGATCAAAAGAACGATAGTGAGCAGAGAGAAGGATGTAATAATAAGACTTTACAAGACATTGGTACGTCCACATTTAGAGTATTGTGTTCAAGCATGGTGTCCATTCCTGAAGAAAGACATAGAGACCTTAGAAAGAGTGCAACACAGAGCAACAAAGATGATCAAGGGATATCACAAACTAACCTATGAGGAAAGGTTAAATCACTGTGGACTGACAACCCTGGAAAAAAGAAGAGAGAGAGGGGATTTGATCGAGACATACAAAATACTAACAAACAAAGTGGAAATGCCAAAGGAAAGATTTTTTACAATGAAGCAGTATGATCGAACCAGAGGACACAGCATGAAACTGTTCAAGAAACGGGTTGGGAGACATAAACATCATTTTTTTAGTGCAAGAGTGGTGGACAGATGGAATAAACTGGATGAGGGGATAGTAACGGCTACAACTGTAAACGAGTTCAAAATAAACCTCAGTAGTTTAGGATATTAGATTGGACGGGAGCAACAGTGGTTCTCACACAGGGCAGTCCCTGCTGAACCACTTTAAACCTTGTTATATTATATTATATTAATGTCTGTCGCCCAAAGTGAAAGTTGGGTGCGTTTTCTCTGTAAATAGTTTAATGCAAGCATCACAGTGCGTGAGTGCGTTTGCCACATGCATTGGATCAAACCAATTAAGTACGTAATGTATTGAAGTTAGCAAATTGAATTGCAGCCCATTAGTTCATTATTATTATTATTAGCTAGACGATTTCTATAGCGCAATAAGCATGACAAAAGTGGCCAAAGACAAGAGCGCTTTACAAAACTACGAATATCCGATGGCGAATAAGTAAGTCCGGGGTAAGGCGTCTCCGGGGAGGCAAACGACTGTGAGGGATGTAGAAGTGTAACTGTGAGATACAATCGATGACCTAAGTCTAAGGGAAGAGACCAGGTTTGTGATAAAACATTTATTAATAAAACATCAGGAAAATATGCGAGAAAATGCTGACTACTAGATATACATGCTGAGCCAGGAAAGCGGGAAGGGACTGAATGGGGCAGGTCTAGGGAAAGGTAACCTTTGGGGCAAACTTATCTAAGAAAGAAAAATAATACTTACTATTCGGGCTAAAGCGTGCAAGGTCCAGAAGAGAAGGTCCAAACGGGGTACAGTAGCTGATACTAAGAGGTCCGACGTGCATCTAGAAAACCCAACCGAAAACTCCCTTCTTCTCCTGCCATGGGTTTGTGTTTATATAGGACGCTGGAATAGATCCCGCTATGCGGCGGGCTCGTCTATAGGAGCGCGGGACCGAACGCCATATATGTCATCTGGCGTAGAGAAGGGCTGAAGCGAGGTTGTGTGGAGAGGGGCAGGCAGTAGGCATTGCTGTAAGGGTCGGGGTCCCAAATTCCGTATTACTTCCTTCAACTCGGGTGTGAGGGTGTGGGTGGGGGTAAAAGGGTTCTGACTGCGCACCAAACACATGAAATGTGAATCCATCTCTAAGAACACATATACGGTTCATAAAACTATGTTATGATATGATATATGACGAGGTTAGGTTTGGGTATCGTAGTTCCGTAGTAGACCTATGGTCGGTAGACCTAAAGTCTGTATTTGAATTGTCGTAGACGAAAAGTCTGTAGACGAATTGTCGCAGAATCGGCTGAAATACAGGAAAAATTAAGACACTTCTGTCAATTTATCGAACTGATTCTTGGGTTTCACACGAATTTTTTTTAATAATGTGATTTTAAGTGGTTTAGGAGGCTAAGTAAGCCTGTGTGAAAACCACTGATGTAACCATCTGCATTCAATAACCTAGTTTATCTAGATAGCCTTTGAATCCGTTCACTGTTTCAACTGTCACTCCCACCTCGTCCAAACTGTTCCATTTGTCCACAACCCTTGCACTAAAAAAGTTTTTCTTTCTTGGACCAACTCTCTGCTTAAACAATTTGCACTTGTGGCCTCTTGTGCTGCTATAGTGTGCCAATGTAAAGAATCGATCATATGGCACATCTACTTTCCCAGTCATTATTTTGTATGTTTCTATCAAATCCCCTCTCTCTCTTCTCCTTTCTAATGTTGTCAGTCCACAATATTGAAGTCTTTTTTCGTAGCTTAAATTATGGCACCCATTGACCATCTTCGTTGCTCGTCTTTGCACTTTTTCTAAAAGTTCTATATCTTTTTTCAAGAATGGATTCCAAGCCTGAACACAGTATTCCAGATGAGGCCTTACTAATGACTTATAAAGTTTAATGATTATCTCTTTGTCACGACTCACAATTGTCCTTTTCACCATTCCCAACATTTGGTTTCCCTTTTTGCTGCCTCCATGCATTGGTGAGATGGATTCATACTTCTATGGGTGATTATCCCCAAGTCTCTTTCTTTTTCTGTTGTGGTTAGAACCTTCCCCCCTAAAGAATATTCATTACCATTATTAGACTTCCCAACATGCATTACAGAACATTTATCAATATTGAAAAGCATCTGCCAGTCCACAGACCACTGAAACAATTTCCTTAGATCTTCTTGTAAAATTTTTGCATCATCCTCCGAATCTATATTTCTGCATAACTTTGTATCATCGGCAAACTTTGAGATTTTGGACAGTAATCCTTCATCGATATCATTTATATATATTAGAAAAAGCAATGGCCCAAGCACTGAGCCCTGAGGCACTCCACTGATAACTCTTGCCCATTGCGAATGGCCTCCCCTAATGCCAACCTTCTGTCTTCTTCCCTTCAACCAATTTTCGATCCATCTGAGAATATTGCCCTTATTCCACAGGACTTCAGTTTGGCAGCCAGCCTTATGTGGGGTACTTTATCAAAAGCTTTGGCAAAATCTAAATATATTATGTCTACTGCCTTGCCCTTGTCTAGCTTATCAAAACCTCCTCCAGAAAGTCCAACAGGTTGGTCAGGCATGAACGCCCCTTTGTAAATCCATGCTGACTATCTTTAACAATTTTATGCCTAGTCAAATGCTCCAAAATGCTTTCTTTCAGTATTTTTTCCATAACTTTACCGATTACAGATGTTAGGCTCACTGGTCTGTAATTGCTTGGTTCACTTCGTTTTCCCTTCTTGAACAGTGGGCTGACTAATGCGTCTCTCCAGTCTTGTGGTACTACTCCAGTTCTGAGTGATTCATTGATTATCAAAGCAATTGCATGTCCTATTTCATTTCGAACCTCGTAAAGAAACTTTGGATGCAAGCCATCTAATCCTGGGCTCTTGTCTATCTTTAAATTGGTCAAAACCTTGATAACACATTCTTTTGTACACACTATATCTGTTAGCATTTCTTCTTCATTTCCATCAAACACAATTTTGGCTTCTGGCATAGTATTTGTACTTTCCTCTGTAAATACTGAACAAAAATAGTTATTTAGAATCTGTGCAGTTTCTACATCGTCTGTTATTGCACATCCTGCGCTGTCCAAGAGGGGACCGACTGTGTCCTTTCGTCTCAACTTTCTATTACAATATTTGTAGAAACTTTTACTGTTCTGTTTTATATTTTTGCTAATCTACCTTCAAAATTTGCAATAGCCATCTTGTTAGTAACTGCTGATGCTTTTCTTTTCTGAGTATACTGTTCTTCCAAGATCTTGAGTCTGTGCTGATTCTGCTCATTTCCTTTACTTGCTAATCTGAGTTTACTTAGTTTCCTCCACGCTTTGTTTTTCGCCTTTCTTTTTCGTTGCACTTCCCTTGTTATCCAAGGAAGTTTGTTATTAATTTTCTTCTGTTTGGGAATGGTCAATTCTATGACTTTGGACATACATTTGGTAAATATGCTCCAGCCTTCCTCAGTGTCTTTTCCTGTTATCTCCCTCTCCAAATCCATTTCTGTAATCATCTTCCTTGCCAGGTCATATTCTCCCTTAAAAAGTTACGCCTATCCAGAAACTGCTTTTGTTGACCAATCCCAAAGTTAATAGTAAAACTGACCATTTGGTGATCACTTGTTGCAAAATTCTGCCCAACCTCCACGTTGGAAACTATATTCTCCTCTCTTGTTAGAACCAGGTCTAATATGTTGTTGCCTCTTGTTGGCCTTGTCACATGCTGAAACAGAAAATTATCATTGACACAGTCCAGAAATTTCCTATCACATGATCTCTCTGTATCCAGCGTTTCCCAGTCTACATGATAATTAAAGTCACCCATTATAACAACATTTTCTCTTGATACCCTGTTCAATAAAGCAAACATTCCATTATCTGCTTCTTCCATAGCACTTGGTGTTCTGTAACAAACCCCTACCAATATTTTCTCTCGGTGACTTCTGATTTCACACCATATATGCTCCTTGAAGTGATCATTTTCTATGTCTGTTCGCTCCATGGCATGCAAGCCTTCTTTAATGTAAAGTAGTACCCTCCTGCTCCATGACCTTTGCTGCTCTGGTTTTCCCTATCTTTTCTAAACATAGCATATCCCTGTAAATTTAGTTCGGTATCATCAATGTCACACTTGGCCCACGATTCTGTGATTCCGATAATGTCTGGACTCATAACTTTTACTTGCATCTCCAACTCGGCCATTTTAAAAACCCCAATCAAACTCCTAGCATTTACATAAAAACATTTCAGTGGTTTTCCATACCCTGACATACTAACTACATTACCGTTATTAATAATTTCATCTGTATTATAATTGTGACAGCTAGAGAAACCATATTCTATGTCACCCCTAGATTTATGCCTAATTACGTCCATATTATCTCTATGTTTGTTATCACCTTTACCACTTAGACATATGGCTTTGTCTCTAACTGTCTCTAACTGTCCACCTACTTAGTTTAAAGCCTTACAGTTCAGTTCGCTTTGAAAAACTGCGACGTACACAAGGTAGGCCGACTGTCAATAATCGGTCGCCAAGAGTCAAAAATGCAGGAGGACGAATTAATTAAAGAAGATAGCTAAACAGCTTATGAAGACAAAATGGACGTACAACGCGCACGGGAGCTGATTGAAAAGGGCAGAAAGGACCGTGCAGTCGAATTTGGCGTGACATCTTCTGCTGAAAGCGGTTGCCAATTATTGGCTGACAAAACAGATATTAAATGACAATTTAATCAATTCAATTTTTGACTATATTATTTTATGACCGCAATAAACAGCAAGTAGATAGCCTAAGCGTTTCAGTGCGATGTATGAAATTTGTTAGCATTAATTCGATAACATGAATTTGTTTCGACCTCGGCGCAGTCCGTTCAGCTCGACCAGGTGTTGAGGTCGGAAGCCATCTGGTCCTCCCGCAGAGCCTTTCGTTTCTGTGGTCTGAGTAGGGTTGCCAGATACATCCATGTCCAAAGGAGGACACCAGAGGTCATCAAATAGGACAAAACCGGACAAAATAGCCCGTAAAATTAACAAGCACACAGTGGCGCAGCGTGAATTGCCCCCAGTGCCCGGAAGGAAACAGGCATCGCGCCTTTAACTTTAACTCGTGAGTTAACGCAGATCCGGTAAAATATTGACTAGCAAGAACAGTGGTGTATTCAAGGGAGAGTATTGGCGGTTAAGGGGTTAAACCCCTTGGTTGGCCGACCAACATTTTTTATTGCGCATTATTACTCTGTGGGTGGAGGGGCGCCAAAATCGGGTTGAAGATAGCAAAAAAAGATAAAATTAGTTGCATAGGCTGTCCGCGCGCACATAGCTTATAACTATTAACTAAGTTAACCACGGCGAAATAATAAGTGATGATCTTTTTTGCTTGTCAGGATTTTTCCGAAGTTGGAGGAATGGTCGTTCGTAACCCCCTTTTCGGAAAAGCCAGGCTACGCCACTGAGCAAGAAAAAAGAACATCGAACACCCTTTCATTTCCATTTCTACGACTGCGTTGCAAGGCATTTCCTGCAGGTGAGAGGACATCCTTTCGCAGAGTCAATCGGTTTCTCGTCTTTTCCGCTGAGTGATTATGATAGTGTGCAATTGCGCTGAAATTAGACTGAAATTCAAGTCAATAGGTGATGACTGATGAGATCAAAAAGCCGGACATTTTCTCATTTCAGGCCAGTGCCTGCCAGACGGAGGTCACGAGACCCAAAAGGAGGACACCAAAACCTGTCATCAAAACCTGTCTACCTTAGATCACTATTAACCCCTCAGCCTCCTCGACCCACACGATCATCATCTTACCTCACTCTGTCACGCCAACTCAATCAGTCATCCCTGAAAATTTGCAACCGTGCCTTCTCATACGCCTCACCTGAACTTTGGAACTCGATCCCAGCTTCCCTCCGCAGACTTGGACACTTTCAAACAATAAAATCTGATTCCTCATTTCCTATAATTCCCGCATTATCTCATCAAGTCTTCAGGTCTAAGCTTAAATCATTCCTTTTTCTAAAATCATATCCTCCATAGCTATAACAACCTAGCCTCACTGCCCTTTGGACGTTGGCTATTGCCTGGCTGATAACATACCTCCCCCATAGCTATTTAAAGAGAGGCTGAGCGCCTAAGAATAAGCAGCTACTGTCGTGCTGCTCTCCAAGGTGCTATAGAAATCCACGAGATTTTACTTTACTTGACTTTACACGTCCTCCTTTTGCCGGACGTCTGGCAACCCTAGGTCTGAGTATCCTGATCTTGCCCACATTTCAACGGATGTAGGTCTCTGCAGTAAGAAAAACTTCAGAAACCCGTGTAAAAATAAGTTAGTCCCAAATTCGAATGAGCTTTGGGTCCGGCGCTGATTTCATTATGCTAGGGATGCAGCAATGCATGTGGCCTACGCCGTGAACCAGTGGCGTAACCAGAGCAAAAATGTAACCCGGGCAGCTGACCAAGGACTGTCCATAAATTACGTGAACAATTTTTGGGCGAATTTTTACCCCCCTTGTCAACAACTCAAACTTTTTCAAATCGCCTCCCTACTTTGCTTACGTAATTTATGGCCATGGACAGCCACTCAACAAATATCATTAATTAAGAAATGAACACGCGGATCTTAAATTGATCCCATTCCATGAGGCAACACAAGTGCTCAACAGGCCCTTACCTTTGACCGGTTGCGTGCTGCCAATCAGAAAATCCTGTAGCAATGACAACAGAAGTATCTGCAGCATGCAAAAGTAATTAATCTGCAGCATAAATAAGGTTAGCAGAGCTGCTCATTTTCGAATCAGAGACATTCGACGAATTGTGATCTTGTGCCGAAACCTGCTCTGATTGCTCTTGCCAATGCCCTTGTCAGCAGTAGGCTTGATTATTGCTCTGCGCCCCAGGGCTCGTCTTTGGGACCGATTGCCTTCATCACATACACAGAAGACTTTGCCCTCATTTTTCAACGTCACGATCTTCGCCATCATATTTTTGCTGATGATAAACAGATCTACGACCATGTGGACGTTAAAGACGTCGGTCTTGCTTTTGGTCGTCTCCAAAACTGCATCACAGAGGTCCAAGGATGGTGTTCCTCACGACGATTGCAACTTAATGCTTCCAAGACTGAACTTGCATGGTTTGGCTCACATGCTAACATGCTTAAGCTGTCTAACACCGATTGTAGTCTGGCACTTCAGGGCACCATCGTCCGCCCTTCTTCCGTCGTCAGAGATCTCGGAGTACTGTTTGACAACGAATTGACCATGAAGCAACATGTTGGACAGTTAGCCAAGAGCTGCTTCTATCACATACGACGTATCCGCCAGATTTGTCGAATCGCTGGCAAAGAAGTCGCCTCGCAACTGGTTTCTGCGTTTGTTCTGTCCAGGCTAGACTATTGTAATTCTGTTCTTGCCGGCCTCCCAAAGTCTACACTGGCCAGTGGCGGCTCTAGGATTTGGCAAGTGGGGGGGCCGTTGGGGGGGCAAATTCTAATCATGGGGGCCAACCATTTGTTGTTTAATGTATGTAGCATTAAGTATAGGGTCCCAACTGGGGGGCCAGGCAGTCAATAGGGGGGCACGGGCCCCCCTGGCCCCCCCGGTGGAGCCGCCACTGACACTGGCCAACCTGCAGCACGTACAAAATGCTGCTGCATGTCTGGTGCTGGACCTAAAACCTCGAGACCACGTCACTCCGGCGCTTCGCGAACTTCATTGGCTTCCAGTCCAGTCACGGATACAACACAAACTATGCACGCTGATGTTCTGGGCACAGAATGGTCTTTGTCCAACCTATCTGGCCGATCTGCTCCAGCCAACATCAACCGCCATTGGTAGACCAGGCCTACGATCAGCCTCTACCAGTCAATACCAGAAACCTCGTCTTCGGACAGTCATGGGGCAACGAGCCTTCTCGTACGCCGGACCCCATGCCTGGAACGCCCTTCCACCAGCGCTACGGAACATAAAGTCGCCCGTCGCTTTCCGTAAACATTTGAAAACACATCTGTTTAATTGTGCTTATAATAATTGACATAATTGACATTAATTGTAATGCGCTTGCTAACATTGATTGATTAGGCGCAATATAAATAGCTAATTACATTACATTACATTTGATGTCCTTGATTCAGTTATTCTGAATCTGATAAATCTTTCACTAACAGAAGGTTGCTTTCTGTCTTCTTTTGCTAATGCTGTGGTCCACCCTTTAATAAAGAAATCATCTCTCTGCCCAAATGACTTAGAAAATTACCAGCCTATATCCAACTTAAACTTTTTGTCAAAGATTCTCGAGTGGTTGCAAATCAAATTCATGCCCATCTGTCTTCAAATGATCTTTTCCTTCACTTTCAGTCGGCATATCGCAAATATTATTCTATTGAAACTGCTCTGCTCTCTGTCCACGATCATGTCATAAGTGCAATGGAAGACGGCAAGGTCACCGCTTTAATACTTCTTGATCTATCAGCACTGATTCAGCAGCTTTTGATACTGTGGATCACTCCATTCTCTAATTTCTCTTACACCGTCTCCAGCACTGGTTTGGTCTATCTGATTCAGCACTGCACTGGTTCACTACTTATTTGAGCCCTTGCACTCAGTCTCTCTGCAAAAATGGTACTTTTTCATCTTCTTGTTTACTTTATACATGACTCCTCTTGGTTCATTACTGTCAGCCCATCACCTTGATTACCATCTATGTGCAGATGATACTCAGATTCTTATTTCATTTGATAAGTCTTAATCAGAATCTTGGCTGGAAACTATTTCTCAAGCATTCTCACATATTCAGTCCTCATCACCATCATCAAAATCGCATAGCCAGCTGGGGCCGTTGCGTTGCTCTGTGGCCGAAGTTAATTGCGTCCGTCCATAGATCTGGTAACAGTTCGGCAAAGTCATGCTTCAACTGGTCCAACCAGGTTTTCTTTGGATGGCCTTGAGGTCTCTTCCATCCAGGATGGGGTGGTTGGGTCTTCAGTGCATGAACTTGAAGGTCTAGTATCTGGTTCGCGGGCACCTCGGGTGACAGTCATGCGACGTGGCTGAAAAATGATATTCAGTCCTGGATGGATTCAAATAAATTGCTTTTAAACCCTGCTAAAGTGAATTTCTACTTTTAGGCACAAAGCCATAGCTCAAGAAATTTGACTCTATCAATTCTATTAAACCCGACTATTCCTGTAGGCACTTCTGCATGGGATTTAGGAGTAATTTTTGATTCCACACTTTCTTTCACAAATCATACAAATAGCATCTGTAAAGTAGTTCACTACCACCTCCATGATTTGTACCATATTAGGAAATTTCTAAATAAACCTGCATTCTTAGCAAATGCCTTAGTGTCTAGCCGTCTTGATTACTGCAACTGCCTTCTCTTTGGCATCTCTAAATCCAAGCTGGTTTAACTCCGAGTTTAAAACTCCAACTCAAAACGTGAGCATATAACCCCAGTTCGTAAGAGTATTCACTGGCTTTCAATTAAAGAAAGGATAGACTTTAAAATCTGTCTTCAGGTATACGAAACACTATTACAACAGGGAACCTAGTTACCTTCTTTCAAAACTTTCTGTGCAAGCAAACAAATACATGACCAGATCCTCGTTTGCAATAGTTCTATCCCTCTCCCACACTCGGACAGTTCTTCGTTCTTGTGCCTTTTCAGTGGCCGTCCCCAAACTCTGGAACTCATTGCCTCAGAATGTGCGCATTGCAAATTCATTACAGATTTTTAGAACAAGATTAAAAACCCATCTTTCTGACCTGGCTTATCCACCATAGACTGTAAACCGTTTGCCTGGCTGGATACCCTGGATTTGACCTGGATCTTTAATGATTTGGATTTTGGTGTGTCATCAGTTGATGCTCATGTGCATTATGAAGTGGCACTATAGAAGTTTAAGGTTAGATTAGATTAGTTTATGTACCATAAAAATTTGCACAACAGGAGATTCCATTAATTATACAAGTCTAATGTTTATACATTTTTCTAATATTAATCAGAAAGCTGGAAATAGCAATCTTGATATAAGTTTGATAGTATTATGGCAGTGTGATGCTACTGTCTGCAGCATAATAGCCATCAAGTGATGTGCTCAGTCGTTGCGAGAGGTGAATAGAGCCAATATGAAGTGATCCAAAGCCATAGTCACCATACAACTGAAACAGACAGGCAATCCTAACGGTTATAAGAAACAGTCTTATCCAATTGTGTTAATTTCTCAATAATTATTGTCATCAGTCACAATACTTAATCTCTATTATCAGTACGAATACAATTTAAAGCATTTACCAAATTTGTGGTGAAGAAAGAAATACCACCACGATCACGACCATGACCACCACCACCATCACGACCAACACCATGTTCTATCAAGTCAACATCGACTCCTGGTGATATCATGGATGAGTTTCCTCCATTCTTCTCCACACTGTCATTTTATTTTATGGGCCATCCAGATATTATGTATGCAAAAGCATATTTTGATACCCCTCGCCTGTTGCACCCTGTACATATTTTGGAGGGCGGGAAGTTAAAAGAGTGGTAACAATGCTGGACAATGGAGCAGAAGGTCGTGGGTTCAATTCCCGCAGGAGCCCTAAGGTCGACTCAGCTTTACTCGCTAGAGGACGGTGGTAAAATGAGGATCAGTGTTAAGTTGCGAGGTAAAACGTGGGTCTGGGGAAAGTAATGGCAACCTACCCCAGATTAATGGATTATACCACCTATGCTGCTGATTGCCTAGACCGGAGATAAGCGCCAGAACCCAACGCTCGGGCTCGAGTACGGGACCTACCTTTACCTTTTTACATATTTTGGACCCTCCCCAATGCATATGTACAAATTCTCTACCCCCAACCTATCTGAAAATTACCAGCTTAGTACGGGGACCACATTAATTTTTAGCCATAGTCACAAGGTGTACAATGGACAAATTGTCACAGATAAGAAAAGCAAACAATGTGCTTTAACAGTCAAATGTGTGAACAATTCTTGTGACCCATTGCCTGACTGTGAAAAAGTAATTGTGTTCAAATCTAATGATGTGTGCAATTTAAACCAGACTTCTTTCTGCCTGAGCAGTTGTTTTTTAATTGTTACATATTGCAGGCGGCTATATATAAATTTGTGCATATGTATGCAGTCAGTCGAGACATCTCCCCCCTTCCCATATGTCAAATCTTCTAAATCCAATTACGCCATCCTTTCCATGCGTACATAATATATGGTTGACCCTTAAAGTCAGAGGTTCTCAAACTTTTGGATTGTGGACCCATACCTTGTTACCAGCTTAGTATGGGGACCACATTATTTAACAAGTATATGTTATAGTTCCTATTTAATTAAAATAACTGGCAGACTATTCCCACAATGCCAGTTGGCTAGTGGCGCTTTCACTAAGACAACATGCTACGATGCGGACAATTATAATATGCAATTGAACATTGAATAAATGTTGTTACATTATTGATAGATGGATGTGCTTGCTTTTGGCACAAACTGTCAATTCTTGGTTGCATTTTTGACAAGCACAAACGCAAGTCACTTTTAACGGCAAGCTTAGATCTATACTTTGTTTTCATTATTGTTCTTTTAAATTTAATGGCCAAGAGCCTAAAATCATATGCAGATTTTATTTGTGTTTTATACGTATTCTTTTTACGTATTCATACTGTCACTGGACTGAAACAGAGCAGCTTCATCTACAGATCAATGACTGCATTCTGAAGATTAAGAAATGGACGTATTTCCACTTTTTTCTAGAAAACTTTGCAGCAACACCTCAAAATCGTCTTCAGTTTCTGAACATAGCATTGTATTATCTGCATAATCTTAGTTTATTCACCATTTCTTACTCCAACCTTCAAGCTATCCAAAGCATCAAGCATGAACATTTCTGTGCAGAGATTGAAGTCCAAAACCAAGTGCAAAACTTAGGATGTGGATCACAGCCCCCTCAAACTTGGTTGACGGGAAGTATGCTGAGTCAGTAGACAGTTTCATCCACCTTGGTAGTAGTGTCCAGTAATTCAATGGACACTGTCATCAAGACCTTGCCAGACATATCACCCTGCAGCCATGTTCTCCTGCATAATATCTGGCAGGACAGACATCTCTCTCGGGCAATAAAGCTCCGTCTGTACCAGACACTTGTCCTGTCAGTCCTACTTTACGTGACCGAGACCTGGACTTTACTCGCCCCAGAACTAAGGAATTTGAAAGCCTTCATAAGAGGTGCCAACGCCCGATCCTCAGAGTTCGCTGGTGCAACTTCATTACCAAAGTGGAGATATCCTCACGGACCGGATTACCGTCACTCAATGAACGACAAGCAGTCGCTGCCTCGCCATCTTCGGACATGCTGTCTGCCTTGGAGAGACAGTTCCGGTTCATCAAGTCCTCCATTGCCATGTTGACCTAACCATTGGTCATCCACCTGAATGATCATGGAAGCGCCGGCCTGGTCGTCCCAGGAAAAGATGGATTAACCACATCCGTACCCATGCCAGCAAGATTCCATCAACTACCTGGAGACATGCCATACAACAGCGAGCACGTCACCCCCTTACTCAAGGACAAGCTGCACTGGCTGCGCATCCCCGAGCGCATCATCTACAAGAGATGCTGCCTGACATTCCGGGCCCTCAATGATCCTGTCTGCCCGTTCTACTTAACTGAACTTGTACATAGGTCCCCGCTTACTGATTGTCGGCGGCAGCTTCGTTCCTGTAATCGGGTCCAATTGGTCGTACCCCCTCCGTCTAAGACAGTGAAATTTGGGGAGAGGTCTTACACCCGGGGGAATCCCATCCTTTGGAACGAGCTGCCCGACTTTGTGATCAACGCGACTAGTCTTGAAATGTTCGCTACCAGACTTAAGACGCACTTGTTTAACATCTCATTTAAGTGCAATGTGTAAAGCGCTCTTGATCTTGGCCTGCTGTGACTTAAGCGCTATATAAATTGGCTTATTAACTAACTAACTAACTAACAGGGCATAGTCAAGGGATGACGCAACAACCATACCAGCTATTCGCTGATGATGATGATTGAAGAGGTATGCAACAGTATGCATCCCTGTTTCACTCCAGCAGTGTCAGCATGAACTCCATCTATTTTTGCCAATATTGCACTTTGATAAGCAGAAACTGTGAACGCTGGTGGATCGGAGGCATTTAGTCACTTGCCGAGGATGGAGGATAGCATAGACCAAAGATGCCATGGGCGCCCAGAACGATAGTTTACTAAAGCTTTCCAGTACTCAGATTCCTTGTAGTGATAAGTTTAGTGTATTTTGATGTCGGCAACCTGATTGCAGGATAAAGTTCAGTGGCTGGAGATCTTTGTCCATAACCCCCGAGTCCAAGGCGGCATGCCAAATGCAATGAGTCTTATGACTAATGATTCTATTTAGACTAGAATTGATGACAATCAACATTCAACTTCAGCGTTTACTTCTTTAGATTTGCTTAATTAATAACTCATATGGTACTATGAATGCTTTTAGCCTGAATGCATTGCATTTGCCACTTGGACTGCATAAATTGGCTGTTATCAAATTTTACCCACTTCACAAATGGGCGACACTGATTAATTATTGGTAAATTGACTGATACAGATTAATTATCAGCAGATAATGAGTACATCTCTAACCACCACCACTTAAATTAAGATAAAGCTTTGAAAGTAATGCACAGGATCCTAAAATCCACCAATACCAATGACAAGAAAGTAAGAGACACATTCATACACACAGGATAAAATGCTATAACAACCAGGTAATTGTTACTTAAAATTTATATGTTCAACAAACCTTCAAAACTTTTCTAGCATCAAAACATTCTCGTTCTTTCGGCGATGCAATTGTGTGACTGGTAGTTCTTTCTCTCCTGAATAGTGTATTCATGACTGTAATATGCAGCTTGACTCTGTCATACTGTCGCTCCATAAGACCAGCTGATGTAAAATTGTGGACCAAAGTGTTTGCCAATTCCTGCAGTCTGAAACATAGCAGAGGCCAACAGTGGAAAAACTGTTTCCATATTTTTGGCCCTCCTTTGGTTTTTTTGACACAATGAATACAAAAATGAGCATAAAATAATCATAAAATGTACGTACGATTTTTCACACAGATGGCAAGTGCCGGATTAATTTTTTCGAGGCGTGGCGCAAACAATGCAACAAAACTTTAAAAGGCCCTAAACCCTCCAAGTTCAAAGTTTCAGACATCTGCCACCAGAAAATTATGAAATTAATTTGTAAAGTTTTTAAATATAGAAAACTAATTTGGTTTTGATCATAATCAATCAATCAATCAATCAATAAACTTCTATGGCGCCACTATCATAATGCCTAGACATCAGCCGATGGTGCACCAAATCCAAATAGAATAAGGGTTATCTCATAAGACATTCCGTGACGTCATGCATCTAATTAAAATAAATAGGTCAAGCTGCGCTCAGCTGTTTATGCAAATGTGGACAGCGAAGAGGTAGCGAACATTAGTGAACATGGCGTCAAGCAGCGCGTTTTTCAAAATAAAGTTGTCGGAATTAGACGTTCCAGGAGCAAAACTTCGCGGTAGTGATATTACATGCAATTCAGTATTTGAATTAAAATGTTGGCTCGAGTGCAGAGCATTGTTAACGACCGGAAAAAAGGATGAACTTGTGCAGAGGCAATGTCTAATATAGCGCTAAGTAAAATGTGGTTATGTGGTTTTGTTCATCCTCTTAATGTGGGGCTGTCAACAATTTTTGGGCAATTTTTGATCCCCTCCCCTCGTCAACAACTGTCAACTTTCAGTTACCCCCTATAATTACATCAAAAACTTGTGACCCCCCCAAGATCAATGACAGGTCCCAATAACAAGGTTATTATTTTTGCGGTGATGACCATTTTTTCCTTTTTTGCTCATCTAGTGTCAAAATGTGGTGGAAATGACCTTTTTGCCACACTTTTTTCCATTGTAATAAGTAGTATTCCATGAAATTTCCTAGTTTTTGACTATTTGTAAAAAGTGAAATTGTTTATGTCAACTTCTCTTGACCCCCCGCCCAGTGGCGGCTCCACAGGGGGACCCGGGGAGCCTGTGCCCCCTATTGAGTGCCTGGCCCCCAGTGGTCCCCTTGTTGGGACCCTATACTTAATACTACATACCTAACAACAAATGGTTGGCCCCCATGATTAGAAGTCGCCACCCCAACGGCCCCCCCACTTGCCAAATCCTGGAGGCGCCACTGCCCCTGCCCTCCCCTGTTGGATCTAAGAAGTGCTTTTGCAAATGTATATCCATCTGGTAATGCTCCCAATAGTAAAGTTCTCTCGGCGACATGCTACAACCCACCTCTCTGCTTTTGCTCTTTCAGTCGACGGATCGGGGAACTGTATAAAACGAACGCCTTCTTCCAAACAAATTTCAGCTTTCCTACTGTCATTTGCACATGTTCCATAACAAAAGTGTTTGATGGGCATACTAATTTTTTTACGGAACTAAATAAACTTTATATCGATTTTAGCACTTCAAACAATACCGCTTGCATGCATTCGACTATCTAATGCCCACATTTGCATACGCATGCACAATGCGCGTGACCTAATTTAGGGCCGATTCTAAATTTAGATTCGCGATAAGCCTTATTAGAGCCAGGTCAATCCGGAAGATCAGTCAGAACAGCGGGGAAGCAATCTAAGGGGCATAAGCCAAGTCAACAGGTATGTTTTAAGACCAGATCTAAAAGATGATAAATTGTTAGTTTTACGAAGTGATATTGGTAATGAATTCCAAAGCTTAGGGCCAATGACGGTGCAAGAATAAGGAACAACAAATGAAAGTCTTACCGAATACCTAGTGGATTAAGTAGTAGATTGAGGGATTAGTCGCATCTAAAGGCAATAGGGTTCATTATATAATATGGTTTTAAATACTAAAAGACAAATTTTATAATTAATTCAGTATTTGATAGGAAGCCAATGTAGGGACTGTCTAGCTGGAGTAATATGTTCAAATCTTGGAGTTTTGGATATAACTCAAACTAAAGAATTTTGTACTCTCTGGAGTTTCTGCATAAACGAAATTCTTCACTATTTCAATTTCTTTTCCATTGTGTGATACTGTTGGCCATTCTCCAACTTTTTTTGTAATTGGCACAATTTTTGTTTTATAAGTGTTTATTTTAGTCCAAATTTTTGACAGTTAATCACGCGACAATTAATCAAGCTACAGTTAATCACGCGATAGTTAATCACCTCCATTTAGAGGTCTGGGTCTTAAACCTTCTAAAATTTCTATTTTATCTAAAAACAAATAATGGAAGAACAAGTTATAACCAATATTTACAATTTTACAAATCTATTTATATAAGTTCTCGATATTTTCACGTTGTTTTGTAACAATCATATTCCGCTGCAATAAAGCCTTTGTGGTCAGTTGAGGCCTACCACGGAGGCTGCCTGCAGCCCTTCGAGGGATAAGCGCTCAGCAAGCTGCATATTTGACTGATTAAACAAAGTCCAGCAATTAAAGTTTCTACTGTATATCTCCCTCGAAGAGTTTAACATTTAAGGATGGAGTGATACGGTCCGAGATCGGTATCCAAGACTGGAGCTTTTGTGAAAGGAGGGCTGATGACCAAAGCCACACCGTACAGTCATTGTGCACCTCCTGAGTGCAACAAAATGGAGTTATTGACATAGTAACTGCCTGAGCCAAGAATTCGGGCTTTGCAGAGACCAGCAATGGAGATTTGTAGTTGCTAGAGTTCAAGGCATATGGCGGTCTGATAGCCAGTGCCAGATAATGTGGAAACATTCCATGTGGCAAGGCTGAGACCATTCTGCAGATTGGGTAAGGTAAGCCTACTTGCTGACTGAATCCGCATGACACCGTCCCGGAGAGGGCTTTGGGTGCCATCCGTCATGCACACTCTAGTAGGAGAGCTAGTCGGTGGAGGGTTCGGTCGCGTGTGATCCCTGGAGCTGTTTAAGTTAATATCCATGGTATCTGAGGCAATGACCCTAAATACTTTGTCTCCTTGGGTCAGGGGAGGCGAGAAGCGCAGTAGTGCAGGCCTGGCCCTGAGGTGTGCTCTGGGATGCCCCACACTGACATATCCAACGCCGGGGTTCCTCTTCCGCCGTAGGAGTTAGGCACAGCTGCTGCCCTGCGTCTGGTCTCTGGTGGTGGTTCTTAACCGACTAGCTGAGTCCACTTCCACCCAGGTACTGAATCCCGCAGGCTTCCATGGCCCTGGCTGATCATTTCCAGTCTCACTGTGGGGAGGCAACCACCCAGAGAACATTTGCGCAGTAAATGAATTGTCAATTTCTCACTAATTGCACTTGTAGCACATAATTATTCTAATTATTATATTTGCTGCTTCTTATTATTATTATTATTATAATATTTGCTGCTTCTTGAATTCCACCATGCTACGAAATTGCAAGTTTCATTCACAGATTTGATTTGATATATATCACAGAGCAACGACCAAATTTTTTGCCTGGCACCTTCGAAGTTAGACCTGTTTATTGGTATATCAGCTCTAGTTTTTGAGATATGGCCATACGTCTCAGATTGGAAGTGCATGATAATTATCTATATTTGCTTTATGTAGCTTTTGATTGCTCTTATCGATAGGTCTTTGTTAATAACATTAAAGGTCTTACATTTCCAGAAGAAATGAATATTCATAGCAGCTTTAGAAGAACCGACGTTCAGTTATGAGTTTCTGTTAAGCAAAAGCCGAAAAAGGTAAAACGTATGATAAATAAGATTACAGATGTGAATGGGAGCACATAGAGACACACAGCTGGGTTGCAGATAATCTGATGGTGACAGGGCAGGGATGGAGAAAATTGGATCCCTGTGGGACAAAGTATTTTACCAGGTCATTTTCTCTTCAGATCTCTTTCTGAAAAAGTTATATAACTTTTCACGAGATTAATCATGACAGATAATAATTTATAATATCACTGACCTCTCAGAGCCATCATCTACAGTCAATTTTGCATAAAGAACATCTACAGCATTTGGATCATCATTCATGTACTCCAGGCCATGAATGTTTACCAGAAGTGGGCATCCATCCAAAATAACGCTGTCATCAAAATACGTAAAGTTAAAGTTGAATCACCATTTCACTGCAATATAGTTTACACTGATAACAATACTACAACATATTTCTGTACAACATATTTCTATATCTCTGTATTTCTGTACAACATACTTCCGGTAGCGCCATTTTAGCTGCTGGCATGTGTCTGTACGTGCTTCGAAATGTCGCCGTTCTTAGAGGTTTTACTGACGCCTCGCGCTTATTTCTTTGCATTAATCGCGTGGATTGTCGCCTACCTATCGTTTTCGATGTGGTCGGCGATTGTCTTTGCGCTTTCTCTGTGCTGAACAGATCAGATCTATGTCGGATTTACGTCGCCCGTGTCAGCGTAGTTGGTCTGCCATTTTATCTAAGCCACCAGCCTGTTGACGTAGTCTACAGGCTATAAAGGGCAAACACTGTTCCAGTCCACATGCAGAGTTCCAACTTCAGCAGGTTCCGTCAAGTTCGGCGATGTATTATTGTCTCGCAGACGACCGCCCTCAAGGATTCGCCGTACAGTAGACAGCTGCAGCTTGAGCTGCACCTGTTCCATTTGGTAACTTTGTCACCGTAAGAAGGCTGTAAACTTCATTTCCAGAAACAATTACTGGAAGTCTATCAACTTGTTCCTTACTTGTAAGATCAGCAATGAGTTTACCATCCTAGCTGACCACCAATGGTACATTACGTGCAGTTTGGAACTTATCATGTAAAACTGTTGCTTGCTGATTCCTGTTTGGCTTTCTCACTCTGTGAATTGTATCATTATTGAGGGTGAGAATGCCAATTCCATGACTAAGGTGTTTTACTGTTTCTGCAATAACAAATGTTGCTTTACGATCAGATACTGTATTATCTTGCGTATAAGATGCACTTCTTCCCCTTAAAAAATCTTGTCTCGAGACCACAGGGGTAAAGTCTTGGTCTTGTCTCGAGACCAGAGGGTAAAGTATTGGTCTTGGTCTCGAGACATTTTCAAAAGTCTCGTTAACAACACTGACACACACAGACATATTATCTTTCTGCAATCTCTACATATTTTCAAAGTCTGTCTTGCTGCTTCCCACTCCCACTCTTGACTGATCTCTGAAAACAACTTTGCCCAGCTGACCATTAAACTTCGGCTATAACTATTTCAACGTTAGTCTAAGTGTCTATAAGCAGCTACTGCTGTACCTGCCTTCGAAAGCACTAAATAAATTCACAAGATTTTATTTACTTATATTTATATATTCATTCATAATCAATTTCTAACTGTTCTAACTGTCTCTATAACACCTCAACAATAAATCCTTAGTTCAACAAATCATCACTCTATCAAATCAAATTTTCACCAATCAGTCATACAATTCCACACATATTCATAAATAATTGAAAAGCATATACTCTAAATTATTTCTTATGTACTTTTTTGTCTCTACCATACACCAAAATACAAAGTCACAAAAATACATGCACCAAAGTCCAGAGACAATATACCGTAACATGCATCAATACAATACAAAAATCATATAACACGATAGCAGTATTTCTCCCAAAACAAGAAAGTTGGAATGTGGTCATCGATTTAACATTCTAACATGATACTGAGGTATAAAGATGATGACTGCGAAACTAGTAGTTGATCACATGACCATTCAAATTTAGGATTACCACATTTTTCACTATCCTTATTTCAGAAACCGAAATTATGCTGTTAGGCACACCAGCTGTGGCAAAAAGACATGAATATTAAAAACCAGTGGCATAGGAGACTTTCCATTAATTATGTCAAAAATTTTTGGCCAATTTTTGACCCCTCCCCCCTTGTCAACAACTGTCAACTTTCAGTTACCCCCATAATTACGTCAAAAACTTTTGACCCCCCCAAGGATCAATGGCAGGTCCCAATAACAAGGTTATTATTTTTTTGCGGTGATGACCATTTTCCCCCTGTTTTGCTCATCGAGTGTCAAAATGTGGCAGTGATGACCTTTTTTCCATGCTTTTTTCCATTGTAATAAGTAGTATTCCATGAAATTTCCTATTTTTTGATTATTTGTAAAAAGTGAAATTGTTGACATCAGCTTCTCTTGACCCCCATCCCCCCTGTCAACAACTGTCAAACTTTTTCAAACCCCCTCTCCCCTAAATTGTTGACGTAATTATTGTACAGCCCCATGGGAGATTCTGCAGCTATTTATAGAAGTAAAATTATTTAGACTGTTTATCCCTTTCCGAAAAATGGTTGATTTTTTATAGATTGAATTGATTTTTTAAAACAACGGACAATAATTAGATCTATCATTAAATTCAATTCATGAGTTGAGCAAAATATAATCCATTATTTCCCAAGATCATGCACTGCTCTTCTTCAGCGTCGAGCAATGGCAGTGACTGGACCCTCTCTCTGGAATGCGTTGACCCCATTCATTCAGGCCCCACCTCCTACTCCCTCGTTCTGCTCAATGCAAATGCTAAAGCCTCACTACTTAATCATGCGACTCCAATGCCATGAATGCGCGTCTCTGAGTAGAAATATAAGAGGCGCTATACAAATGCTACATTACATATGTCATATAAAGTACATAATGCATCACGCAGATGCATTATGTATTTTAAGTTGCAGCAAAGTGACTTACAAAAGAGAAAATAATGCCAATAACCTGATCAATCGAGTACAACATTCTTCAAGTAAGTTTGATGCTTTAGCAATTTCGGCATCATCAAGTAATGTCAGTGTCCCAATTGTTATGTGAAGTTTGTTTCGATTCTGAAAAATTGTGTTATCAATGCCTTCTTCCTACAAATTAAGCATAAAAGGTTGTTTGCTATATATTTTAACCATATAATAATAATAATAATAATAATAATAATAATAATAATAATAATAATAATAATAATAATAATGTGATTTTAAGTGGTTTAGGAGGCTAAGCAAGCCTGTGTGAAAACCACTGATGTAACCATGTGAAAACTAACATTTTACAGTGTACTTTAAAAACTGCATTTTAAATAAAATCAAAATTTACAAAATGCAGTAAGCCATCCTATTATTTAAATATTAATTCTCCAAAGTTACAACTATCCATGCTGTAGAAAATTTCCTTTAATTTTGTTTCACATTATGCTTTGTATTTGCTTATTTTTGGTAACAAGCCAAATTGAAGTATTTCACTCTTTTTCTTTATTATCCATATTCTCGTTTGATGTGAACAACCCGGTAAGCCAATTTCACAAACCATAATTATGTAGCAACAGAAAGTACAATTATACACAATGTCATGTGAAAATTATAATTTACATTACAGGCTTCCTATTTCACATCACAGTTCAATGAGTTCATCCTCAAAATTAAAATTACAATGTCTCAACAACAATCTTCTCTGTGTCACTAATAACCAAGATTAGAAAAAGTCATCTGAAAATATTTTCAGAAAAAAATAAGCACAATGGTTTCATGCAAAATATTAGTAGTTCAATATATGTATAATTAGATACTAATAGATACCGTAAAGATTGTCATTTACTTAGGGAATATAAGTTACACATCATATACAATATATGTAATATTTTAAAAGGAAATGGCTCTGATGTCAAAACATGACAATGAATACAGATAACATACTTTAAAATAAATTTACTTAGAAATATAGAAGCAAAGATTTTCAGACCCCTTGGCAGTTTTGCAAAACTTCTTCTTTGAATTCCTCAAATTTTGCTTGTATGCTTGGGTTCACCACAGGAATTGAAATAAAATGCGTAAATGGCTGACGATGACGAGCTGTCTCTATGAGAACAGTAATCCTAGTGTGAGCAGAGCCAACGCCCGCTCTGTCTACGCCAAATATTTCTATAAAAATTAGTTTTCAACATTCAATCAATCAATCAATCAACTTCTATAGCGCCACTATCATGATGCCCAGGGCATCAGCCGATGGCGCACCAAATCCAAATAGCATTAGAGCCAGGTCAAGCCAGAAGATCAGTCCGAAACGGCGGGAGAGCAATCTAAGGGGGATATGCCAAGTCAAAGAGATGTGTTTTAAGGCCAGATCTGAAAGATGATAAGTTATTAGTTATGCGAAGTGATGTTGGTAGTGAATTCCAGAGCTTAGGGGCGCACACTGAGAAACAACTAGTGCCAATGACTGCGAGAGTAAGGAACGACAAATAAGTACAAACAAGTATAAAATAACGTTAGGAATTGTCCATAATGAAAAATTGAAAATAGCTACCACATTTTTGTGCACAATGCCCACACCTGTGGATAGCCCGCACCTGCCTATAGCCCGCAAAAATATCCATCCTGTAAAATTTGGACCAGAAAGCCCACACCCTCCCATTGCCCTCATGCCTGGCCATGTTCTTTAAAACTGCTGTCTGTGGTCTCTATCAACCATGGTAGCCTAAGTGTCCCCGTCATTTCTATCCCCAGTAATTTCTTTGTATACTGTAATGCCATCGTGGTAGACAGACCTGGGGTTGGTCAGCTGCTTGGGTTTCATGTGGACTCTACCCAGTATTCAAAATCAGGCTATACCATGAAAAGTGAACAGACCACCTGTCGCAATCCACCTGCCATTGCCCGGAGCTTTGTTGAGGCTTGCTTCCACCAGAGGGAATCAGTCATGCATGAAATTGCTGGATCAGGGGATACAACTATGCCTTCTCTAATGCATTTTCCCATTAAGCACCACGGGTAGGGGTCATGGGGAAGGAATAGGGAAAAGGAAATGGGTGAGAAGGAGCTGCAGTGGAAAGAGCTGCTGTCTGTTGACACAATTTCTGTGGAATTAGATCCAGATTGACCGCACCTCCACCTCCGCATTGCCCCCGCACCTGGCGGTTTCGTCTGTAAAAATCCTATAGCCCACTGGCAATGTGAGCGAAAATATGGTATTTTGAATAATGCCCTTTACAAGCAAGGATGTAATTGAGTCAGAATGTACCTAAATAGTGTTCTGGTAGTATTGAAATTGTCAGATTGCCAACACTTTTCTGTCCAAAATAGCATAACACCATTCTGCTTACAAGCATTCTTCTTGACTGAAATTTGATCAAGTATGTCACATTGAAGTGGGGATGGTGTCCAAGGAAGTGCGACAGTTTGTGACAGCGAGAGGGGTGGTAAAGATAACTGAGATGTCATACTTTCCATACATATAAAACCTGTAATATATGGTGATACTTTTTTCTTACATTTTCTTCTGAAGGATGTAGTCTAACAGATGATGTAATTGGTGTATAGTAGGGAATGACCAGATGGATATTTTCCACTGAATACCAGATTCAGAGATTTTGGGTAACAATCTGCCAGTGAATTAATTATACCAGGCTCAAACAATAACATTGGTGTAGCCACAAGAGGAGCCCGGGGTGCTGGACCCATATTCGGGCCGGGGTCACCTGTGGGATTTGTGCAAAATCAATGAAAACTGTTTTTGGGGTGGGGGTTAGGTATGGGTGGGGAGGCTGATTAATTATAATCAACAGAATCGATTTACCGTATTTTCGCGCGTACTGCCCGCGGGCTATGCGATTTTTTACAAACAAAAATGAGCAGGTGCGGGCAATGTGGAGGTGCGGGCAATCTGATTCAAATTCTACAGAAATTGTGTCAACAGAATGCAGCTCTTTCCAATTCATCTCGTCATACCCTTCCCACCCATTTCCATCCCCCTACTGCTTCACCAATTACCCATACCCATGGTGCTCAAGGGGCAAATGAACTCAAGAAGGCATTGTTGTATCTCCCAATACAGCAATTTCATGCATGACTGATTCTTTTTGGTGGAAGCTAGTCCCAACAAAGCCCAATAAAGCCCCGGGCAAAGGCAGGTGGGTTGTGACAGATGACCTGATCACCTTTAGTGGTACTAACCTGATGTGTCCTTGTAAGTCTGGCATCTGACTAACCCCAGGCAGCTGACCACCCCCGGGCCGCTGACGAACCCTGGGCAGCTGACGCCCGTCTAGAGGTACCCAGTACACTGATGGCATTTCGGATACAAAGAGAGTACAAGGTACAGAAATGCCAGAGACACTTAAGGCTACCATGATTGGTCTGCACAGGGACAAGACTCTCCGCCCACCTCGCCGGGTCAACCCCTCTCCCGCCCGTGATGCGATCCCGTCCTCGCCCCAATGCTTTTGTCTCCAATCCCGCCTCGGACCGCCTGTCACCGTGAATGAGAAGGTGCGGGCAATGGGAGGGTGCGGACAATGGGAGGGTGCGGGCTATGCGAAGGTGCGGGCTTTCTGATTCATATTTTACAGGATGTATATTTTTTGCGGGCTATCCGCGGGTGCGGACTATCCGCGGGGTGCGGGCAGTACGCGCGAAAATACGGTATGTAGTACAGTTTTTGACCACTCAGTAATAAATCATAGTTAGTCTTTCAAATATGCACCAGAGCTCACTGCATAATTCTAAATTTATTCAATATTTCTACAGCTTGGCTCCACATTCGGTGTTTTGATGGGAACTGGTCGTGCAACACCAAGTATGCCTAAATATTATATATATGTATATATGTATATGTACATATACATATATAATATTATATATATATATATATATGTATATATATATATACACACAGGAAAGATAAGATCTCAAGCACTACTTGCCAATGTCACCATCCTGTCCATGCCGTGGAATTTGAATTTGAGTTCTTGTTTCATTTTCTATCTTCTTCTTCATTGCACCTCGTTTGCCAATAATGAGACCGAAGAAAACATTTGGACATTTTACGGAGGCATGATAGCCATTACCTTTTGACTCGATACTTATACCAATGTCACATGTCTCATCAGAGTAATTGTCGCAAACTATCACCACAACAAAAATAACACATTGAACAATAGGAGTTTGATCATACAAATGCAACAGTCAACTTGCTTCATAATTAAAGCATCTTCAATCAAGCAAAGTATCAAATAATAATAATTCAGTTAACTAATTATGTCTTCTGTGCAAAAATTGAGTCGTGTGCAAAAGTGTAAAAAACCAAATCTGGCTATTATTATTATTATTATTAACATACTGATTAATGTGGTAACTCATCCAAACGAACTGAGTGAACACATTACAAAGTTACAAATAACTCATGTGATATAACCATGTTTTAAGTCTCTCTTTGGTTAAAGAAAGACAAAAGACAAAACAAAGAAATAAAAATTTGTAGCAAGACGTAACTGTCACAAAGCAGCTCTATGTAATTTAAGTTGTTAGATTTTCATCCAGTAAAACTCCCAGACTCTGTAATACTTTAGAGTTTGTGACTTCAAAATTCCCAATATTAATTTTAGCCAGTGCCAGCTTTTCTAGTTTTTATTTCCATCCTATGCAGATCACCTCCGTCTTCGCAGCAATCAATTTGAGCCTGTTTCTGCTTAACCACCTTTCAATGTCTTCTGTGCAGTCAGTGAGCTCTTTGCTCTTTTTTATTTTGTCCTGTAAGTCATAACTGCAGTAAAGCGGCATATCATCTGCATACAAATCAAATTTTAGTTGTAATATAGGATTTAAATGACATATGTCAAAGTGCTCTTGTCATAGGCATTAGCCTTGTTTACTGCGCTGGAGAAATTGTCTGGAAATAAAATACATAAAAAATATAATTAGATTGAGCCATGATAGCAGAATGAATCAACCTGTTCCATGGTTTCCAAGCCCATGGAGATAGGTGTCTTGATGTGACCAAAGCCAAGGTTCTGGGTCTTTGTTTTAGTCCATGAGATGTGAAGGCTGATTATGGAGGCCTCAGTTTCCATCAGCAGTAGGATATCTCAAAGCTTCTCGTTACTTTCATTGAAAAAAGCAGCATCGTCAGCGTAATTGAGATCTTTAATTGAGATAGAAGAAATTTTATGTGGAAACTATGCTACACAGTGAAGACATATCTAAAAGATTAGTACTGGATGTACAGAACAGATTTGCAGCCCTAGCCGACCTTTCTGATAATGTTGAAGAGGCACGGTCTGTCTTTAGCCACACCATTCATGAGTCGGCTGAAAAAACCATTGGCTATAAACAGCACGTGAAAGCTCCATGGATGTCCAACGAAACATATAGTGTTCTACCCAAAATAGCCAAAGCTCATTAAAGTGGCGATCACAAAGAATGTAATCGACTTAAACGGCAATTTAACGCCCTAGCCAGTTGTGACCGCAAGATTTATTACAACGGTCTTGCTGATGAGGTAGAACAAAGCCTCGCAAGAAATGATCTTCATCCCACATACGGCACCATCAAAAAACTTTGTGGCCGATCCATGAACAACACCAATTGCACTCTAAATGACCGCCTGGGTACTCCATGTTTTACAATGAAAGCCACCCTCTCTTGCTGGGTTGAACATTTTGAAGAGGCCTCAACCACTTGTATGGCACACAGTCCCCACTGTTGGATGATACTGCAAACCGCACAACCTCAGAACCAAGTATAATCACAGATGAACCGACGTTAGCTGAGGTGAAGAATGCAATCTTCCGACTTAAGAATGGCAAAGCACCTGGCGCTGATGGTATCTCAGCTGAATTGCTAAAGTGTGCGATTGACCCTACTGCCAATATACTGCACTCCATCATTCAAAGAGTCTGGAGGTCTGGTCAAGTACCAGTGGCATGGAAAGACGGCATTATTGTTTCACTGTACAAGGGCAAAGGATCACAGAATGAATGCAAGAGTTATCATCCGATTGGTGCCACCAACGCGACCAACTTGGAAACATTCACTCAGAGACTAAAAACGCACTTATTTGGACACTCCTTCAATACAATGTAAAGCACTCTTGACTCTAGCCCGATAGGAAAATAGCGCTACATAAATCAGCCTATAACTAACTAACTAAATATCCGATTACACTGCTTTTGGTACCCGGCAAAGTCTTAGCACATGTCCTGTTAGTTCGAATACAACCATTACTGAACAAAGTTCATCGACCACAGCAATCTGATCTAGCAGTAGATCTACACTGGATGCCATCCTTGCTTTGTATCTTTTATCAGAGGTGCATCGCGAGTTTCGCAAGCCACTGAATGTTGCCTATACTGACCTTAAGGTGGCCTTCGACTCCGTGGACAGGAAAGCACTCTGGAAAGCCTTGGCAGGCTGTGGCATTCCCAAGATCCTGCTAGAGCTCATTAAGGACCTTCACACTGGTACCACAGGCCAGATCTGCCTTGGCAAACATCTCTCTATAAAATTCCACACTACCTCTGGAGTTATGCAGGGTTCCCGGAAGATTTGGTACCGGAAGATTCGGTACCGGAGAATTCGGTACCAAAACTTTACTTGTGGAAGATTCGGTACCGGAAGATTCGGTACTGGATAATTCGGTACCGGTTCGACATACACATAAGATGACGCCTCACCTGCTGCTGGTACCGTATATATTCGTGATAAAGTCGAGAAATTTAAGGCCAATTCACAGGTTATATATCCTGACCTCGACTTATACTCGAGGCACTAACTGTTGGGTAAAGTTTCCATACATAGCATGTCGAAAATAATTAATTTAGCTAACTCTGCGTAATTATTTTCAACATACGCTACGGCATCTAAATAAAAGTTCACATCAGCGCTTTTAAGATTGGTAATTTATAGGCGCCACATAAATTTTAATTAAACATTGGCGCTACATAAATATAAAAAAATTCAAGATTACCGGTAATTAAGATTTTTATATTGTCAAGAATGAGCGAATAGCAGCTTAAAAATTTTCTTAATCGTCAGGAATCAATCTGGGAATGTGAAAATCATTCAGTTTCTCGATATTTCAAAGCTAGAACGCAGTTTTTCAATCAAAACAATGGCGCCGCTGCCGCCACATGCCCACTTCGCGTCCGCCATTGTTCCGACTCTCACTATCACCTCAAGAGGGTTCGCCGCGGTGACGTCACTTCGACTTATTCCCGGGTCAATGACTTTAGACACCTTCAAATACCCAAAATCTAGGGGTCGACTTATACTCAGATCGACTTTATCTCGAGTATATACGGTATTTGTCCGCTTTAACTGTCGAGCGTCATTAGCGGACACCCAGCATTCAGGCGCGCTTTTGCTCCTCCCAGCGACTTAATGGATGTAAACAGATGTTTCAACTCGCAATACGTGCAGGGAACTTGAGCTGTTTAATGCGACCTTCTAGAAAAGGCCCAAAATACATAGATATGCTACGGTTGTACGTTTTACATGTAAAGCAAGGCAGGGTTTAAGCTAGGCCGTTTCCGGAGGGAAAATTGACCCGATTCAACGGCTCCCGGACCGCTCCCACCCGCCGTGCGATTACTATCGTAGCTCGCCGTTATTTCCCTTCCCTGTGTTAGAACGGTCTTATCCGCCCACCCCACGAGGGGAGGGCAATAAGGTGGCATGAGCCCCAGCGGGCCCCGCGCACCCAACGGTACCGAATCTTCCGTGACCGGTACCGAATTTTCCGGTACCGAATCTTCCGGTCACCGTTATGCAGGGATGCATCTTGTCCTCCGCTTTATTTTGCCGTGCTATGGACTATATCACAAACAGGGTTGTCGCTGGAGACATGAGGTGTTCAAAAATGGGTGATTATAAATTTACAGATCTCAATTTCATTTTTACTCTATGTGAAAAAATTCGAGTTTCATATATGTAATTTCCAATTTTCATATATGTACTTTTTGAACACACCTTAAATAAAGTAACTTAGCTTAAACATATTTTTTCTTGTATTCAGCCACACATACACACATGGGCCAGATGAAAATCTTTTGCAGGGCCATATCCGGCCCACGGGCGGTATGTTTGACACCTCTGCTATAAACTCTTCTTATCAGAACTAGAAAGATGCTCGCTTCGCTCGCAGTGCAGGATAATACTAAAACCCAATCATTGAATTCATGCTGCTGAACAACGTTTCAATGATGTACATACGCCACGTAGCCAAGCTCTGACGCTGTAACGTACGCTTCGTCAAACGCTTTGCGTGGCCGTTTGCTTCGCGAGTTGTACACACTATGACGCTGCAACGTACGCTTTGTCAAACGCTTCGCGTGGCCGTTCGCTTCGCGTGGCCGTTCACTTCGCGTCGCCGTTCGCTTCGCGAAGTCTAAGGTTCCAGAACGACCAATCAGAACGCTCACCCAGCCAACCAATCAGAATGCTTGAAGGTAACGAATGAGAACATCACACAGCCAACCAATCAGAACGCTCACACAGCCAACCAATGAGAATGCTTGGAGATAACAGAGAGACATACAGAGCAAGGATCTTAATATTATAGATTTCTATGTCTTTCATAAGAGTGTAATGCTCCCATTATTATTATTCTTGACAATTTTTATAGCGCCGTAAACATGACATAGATCAAAATCAAAGGCGCTTTACACAAATTTAATTAAGCTGGATGGTAAAAGTGCTTTAGAAAGTTATTTATGGTCGTCTTCGTCATCGTCATCTGATCTCTCGTCTGGTTCTTCCATGAGCGCAGATCCGCAGAGATTCTCCCATGCATCATCAAATCCTAAATCCTCCCCATGTTGCTCAAGCAAAGAAAAATTTATATTTGATTGTTACAGAGATGTAAAAATAACCATTTTATTCAAATCTAGATCGTTCTCAATCTACAAATAAGTGATTGTCATGACAATAGAGGCTCTAATTACATTCAGTCGACTTTAAAATTCCAGCAAAATGTGTACAATACGTATGCCTTTCTAGCTAAGTTTTATTAAAAGAATCGGCATTTTTCTCACTGTAATGTCCGTCTGGTAGATAAAGTGGATTTTGCATCGAGAGAACTTGGTCTTGAAATTAGCATTTAAAAAACAAAGGTAATGGTAGCTACAGACAAAATTATCAAAATCAATATTATGTGTCGTGGGCAACCTATTGAACAAGTGGAAACCTTCCGTTATCTTGGTTCATTAATTACAGAGGATAATGACTGCAGCAGTGCAGCTCTGAAATAAGATCAAGGCTTGGCATGGGGCGTTCAGCCATAAAGACACTCACTACTGTTTGGAAGGATCGGTCGCTCAGTCTGCACATAAAGAAGCGCTTGATGGAAGCATTGGTCTGGCCCATTGCAACATATGGAGCTGAAGCTTGGACAGTGAAAAAGGCAGATCAGAAAAGAATCACTGCTTTCGAGATGACAGCTTTCAGAAGAATGATGTCCATCAGCTGGAAAGAACATAGAACAAATGCCTCAATCATAGAAGAACTTGGGGAAAATAGGCGACTATACTCAGTTATCAAACTTAGGAAACTGAAATACTTTGGTCACATAGTGCGAGCAGACAATTTATGTACAACGATACTGCATGGCAGAATTAATGGCAAGAGGAAGAGAGGACGGCCTCGTAGACGATGAGACGATGGAGGGATGATATTGTGGAATGGACAAAACAACCAATTAATTATCAATTGCATCAGAAGTGCAAAAGACAGTCATGTGGAGAATCTTGTCGTCAGCCTGCACAGCCTCCGACCCTCAGCAATGAGGATGGACGATACCTACCTACCTAATGTCCGTACTTTAATTGATAGCTTACTGGAGTGCAGATCAAAAGGTAATATCAATTTTCATGAAAACAATTCACACACTTAAATCTCCACATTTGATAACATTTTACTTGACCACTGATAAACTTAATAATTGTTGACAGAGCTGACAATGTTGGAAATGTCAAGAGATTCACTGGTAGAACGGTAACGTCATTTCACGCTTTCTTGGGGAGGGGGAAAGATAATTTGCTGACCAATTTTGGCCAAATTTTGAGCAATTTTTTTGCACATTTTACATTTATTTATTTAACCCCTTAAAGGTGTAATTAAAATTTTAAAGTCGTCACCATTCGGGGAGATTAATTTTGGGAAAAAGCGTTCATATGAACTGTGAACATATACGTTTTAAATTTACTATATCTTACTATATCTCAGGCTGTATAGAAGCTAAAGAAATGAGGTTTGCACTATTGTTTAGCATTTTTATTGTTCTTTCTAACCATCCATGACAAAAATTTTTTTGGGGTGTAGGGTCCCTCTACAGCCTAAAATTGGACCCTATCCCAAATTTTTTTTCAAAGCTCAATAAAAAAAAATTGTCAGCGGTGACCCCACTTTTGTGAGCAGCAAAGTTATAGAGGAGTGTAATTGGAACAGAATAGTTCAAAAATTTTGAAAATCGGATTCAATTCGGGGTAGTTATCATTGTTCGAACTCTAGAAATCATTGCTCGGAGAAAAGAAATTTTTTTCGCAAATTTTGCAAGCTAAAAAAAAATTACAATTCAGTATATTTCAGGCTATATAGAAGTTAAAGAAGTGAGGTTTGCACCATTGTTTAGCATTTTTATTGTTCTTTCTAACCATCTGTGCCAAAAAGTAAATTTTGAGGGTAGGGTCCACTCTATAGCCTAAAATCGGACCCCTCCAAAAATTTCTTTCAAAGCTCAATAGCACAAAATTTTCAGTGGTGACCCCCTTATGTGAGCAGCAAATTTGTAGAGGGGTGTAATTGGAACAGAATAGTTTAAAAAATTTGAAGATCAGACCAAATTTGGGGTAGTTATCATTTTTTGAACCCTAAAAACTACACTTTTGCAAAGCAAAATCTGGCCCTCTGTCGAATAAAACCTATTTTCCTAGCTTAGAGTGGGCACAATAGCTAAAAAAGAGCTGCCATCTACAGAATAGGTAACAACTAAATCGAATTATTTCATTAGAACGTCTATATATGGCAAACCCCGTTGCGGAACAGACGCTGAAGTTGCGCACCGTATATATACAGCAAACACCATTGGTGAACGTTTGACATGCGACGTATATATATATATGTATATATATATATATATATATATATATACACAGCAAACACCGTTAAGGGGTTAATACATTATACATTATTTCTTCATTTCCTTGGGGGGCACTAACCACTTAACCGGGATCCCTGAGCCCAGTTCGTCCAACGTTATCTGCCATTATTTGGGCCCAAAGTACGGGACATGTCCTGTAGGCTTCCTAGTCGTTCGTCAATAGTGGGTCAACGTATCAGATACATTTTATGCCAGAAATGGCTTTAGTATCTATCCATTCGATAAATGACACCTCTTTTAGTGTCAGTATGGCTCTATGTCCTAAGTAATATGTACTCTTTGGGACCTAGGTGTAAAAATACCGCCGAAAAAACCAAGGGCTGTTTGGGTTAGAAGTAATATATCTCTACCAAATGTGGGCCAGATCACTAAATCCTTTGGACTAGACTTGCACAGCTAAGCTGATGATAGCCAACTAATCCGCCTCCAGTCGGTGCTCAATGCATCCTCTTGCCTGATCTTTGGAGCCCACTGGAACAATCACGTGACACCGTTGCTCAGGGACAAGCTTCACTTGCTTAGGGTTTGAGAACGCATCATCTATATGTGATGCCTGATTACATATCGGGCCCTGAACGACACCACCTGTCCGTATGCAGGGTAACGACGAATGACTGACGCGCGGTACTTAGATCTGGTAGTCGGACATTGTTGATCATCTCTCCGCCCTGCCGTGGCAAAGCCAATGTTGTGTGGGGGCTAGGTTTTTCTTGATTGTTCTTGTTCAGGTTGTTCTGGGCCTACCCACCGGCCTTTTCCAAGTCTTTGGCAGACCGTGAATGATGGCATCAAAGGCTTGGGCATGGTTCTGCCCCGGGTAGGCTCTAGCGACATGTCCAAAGTACTGCAGTCTCCTGCTGTGGACCCTGTTCGAGATTGGACTCTCTCCTGCCCATCGGAATACCTCAGCGTTTGTGGTATGCATTGCATATGAGAGACATAGGATTTGACGGAAGCACCACTGATGGCATGTATCCAATTTATTGACGAGTGTTGATGTCAACTCAAGTTTAGAGAAGATAATAGCAAAAAAGATAATAATGTAAGGTCAAGGGATAAAAATAGCACATGCATTAAAGATATTATTCTTTACCCTCTGTAATGAAATATTCTGAAAAGCTATTAGCACAAATAATAGTAAAAATAAAAATTTACTTTGAGCATCCAATGTGGCATCTTCTTCTGAACAGTTTCTGTTGCTAGTTGCCTCTATATACGACTTTCTATAGCATCTTTTTCCAATCCACGCTACTGGAGTCCGTAAAACATCCATCTTGATCTAAACAACAAAATTTAACAATGAAAATTTTCATAAGGTATATATATATATATATATATATATATATATATATATATATACACACACACACACTTACACACCTTATGTACCGCTATATATATATATACACACACCTTATGTACCGGTATATATATATATAATTTTGTATATATATATATATATATCCAATAAATTTGTAAAAGAATCAAACAAATTAACCATCAATGACTACTTGGATATCAATGTTTAAGGTCACAATTCGTTATTGGTATAATGAAAATAAGTAAGTAAGTAAAATCTTGTTAATTTCTATAGCGCTTTCAAAAGCAGCACTGAAGTAGCTCCATATTCCTAGGCACTTAATCTTACAACGAAGTAGATGAAGTTGCTATAGCCAAAGGTTGGGTCATTCATGCAGGGTCATTAAATCAAAAGGGCCAGTGGTTGGGATGTTACAGCTATGGAGGAAATGATTTTTTGAAGAGAAATGAAATTCAGAGTCTGCAAGAGTTAAATATGGGTCTGAACTTCTGACAATAACTTGTAAAAGATTTTTACAATATAATAACTGAAAATGACCTGTGAGGCTGTGACCTATGCTGTCACCTGTAATGCTTTCTACTTTGCAATGTATCCTCAATGCTGTGGTTCGTTCTGAGGCTCTTCGTTACTCTCAATATCTCAGATTTTTTTCTGATCATCATCCATTGGCTTCCAATTTCTGACTGCAATGAATTCAAACATACAATTCTTGCTTCTGCAGCACTTCAATATCTCTCTAAGCTATAAGCAATTCAAAGTGCCCCTTCCACTACATATCACCTGCTCCCCTCAACTAGACTTCTTGTCCAGACTCAATAGTTCACGACCCAAACCGAGACTCAGGTGTCTCATTACCGAGACTTATACCAAGACTGATAATCAAACCAAAAAATCCAATGGCCAACATTCAACAATTTTAAAAACTTTTATGCTATTAAAGCATGAACAGTTGAGCACATTTCTTTCTAAGCGCTTTTCACTATTTTGTCGCAACACCATTTTGTCATATGCTGCTTAAGGAAATTAGTGAAATAGAGCAGGAGTCTCCCGAATTTTTCAGCCGTGGGCCGCATTGCTGACTTCCGACAGCCAATGTTCCCTCTAACTTTTTGAGTGTGTGCAGAAAAGCATAGTGCCTGAGCAGCACCTTTTCACACCTGAAATTTTTTCACATATGTCACCCCAAATAAGGGAATGAATTCAGTGTTATTTTAAACTCAAAATTACTGCACGGCGGTTGGAAACTGCGGCACAGCGTTTTCTTGTCATGTTTGTAGCCATGCAGCTTAGAGGGAACATTGCTCACAGCTCCACAGGACACATGAATAACAAAGTAAATGTAGCAAAATACACAGCAAATGAATAACTGACAATTAAAGTCTATTTATTGCTGAATTACAATGCAGTGTAAAATGCAGACTGCAGAATATCAGTTGCAATTAACCTCTTTACCGGGTGCGACGGCGCTGCCACGTCGGCCGCCGTCGTTCACTATTCAGGCGCAACGTGTCTGAGCCGTTCTGTAAGTTTCATAGCGTTTCGTTATTCGGGTACAACGTCTAATGCTAAAAATCGCTTTAGTATCTATCCATTCGATAGATGGCACCTATTTTTTAAAGCTAGATTTGCTCTAGCTGAAAAGAAATATATATTTTTTGGACTGAGGGGGTCAGAAATTGGGACAAGTTTTGTAGAAAACTACGAGTTTCTGCTGAAGATCTTCGGCGTTTGTGGTCTGATTTTCAAAATTTTTGATTTATTTTGTTCCTCCTACATCCCCCTACAAGTTTGCTGCTGACCCGATTGGGGTTACCGCAGAAAAATTTTTGTTACAGGACTTTGAAATTTTTTTGGGAGGGGGTGCTATTTTAGGCCGTAGAGTGGACCCAACCCCAAATTTCTTTGTTTTGCACAGATGGTTATAAAGAGGAGTAAAAAGGCTAAACAATGGTGTATATACCTCATCTTCTTAGCTCTTATATAGCCTAATATATCGCAAATTCAAAAAAATTACAAGATTTTCTCGAAATTCGCAGCCAATACTTATGCTTCGACAAAGGTGTTCACTGTTCAGGTTAGACTTGAGGTATATTTACCAAATGTTGACCGATTTTCAAACTTATTGGTTTATTTTGTTCCACTGATTACCCCCTACAACTTTCCTGCTCACCCAATTGGGGTTACCAAAGAAACATTTTTGCTACGGAGCTTTGAAAAATTTTTATCGCAAATTTTTAAAAAATGTATATGTTCACAGTTCGTAGGAACGGTTTTTCCCAAAAATAATTCCCCGGTACGGTGATGGCGTCTAAAAATTTAATCCCCGTTGAACGGGTTAAAATGGTTTTTAACTACTGTGAGATAAACGAAACTGATGCATTTCTGATCAAATTGCATCAAACGGCAGTGATGTGACCAAGGCAGTCCAGTACAAGGCCAAGGCCAAGACGCTAACCCTCAAGACCAAGGCCAAGACCAAGACTCTGAGCCCCAAGGCCAAGGCAGTGACCTACAAGACCGAGGCCAAGGCCAAGACATTTCACTCAAGGCCAAGGCTTCGATCCATTTTAACTATCGGCAGGGTCACACTCGTAATGTAGTTGTCGCTTAACTCAGGGAAGACTGAGTTCCTTTGGCTAAGCTCCCCGAGAAGGAGATCCCAAACAAACAGGACACCGTTTGAAATAGAGGACACTGTCATTGCTCCCTCTACCACCGCATTTACTGCTCGGTGTTATTTTTGATGAGACACTGTCGCTCACGGATCATATAAGTAATGTGACACGTGTTATTATTATCACTTGCGGAGAATCAGAAGCATCAGGCGATATATACCAATGGATGCTGCTGCGATACAACTGATTCGGGCGCTTGTTCTATCCAGGGTTGACCAATGCAATGGAGTCCTCCTCGGCCTTCCAGAGAGCCAGCTAAGCCGCCTCCAGTCGGTGCTCAACGCATCCTCTCGCTTGATCTTTGGAGCCCGCTGGAATGATCACGTGACACCGTTGCTTAGAGACAAGCTTCACTGGCTTGGGGTTCGAGAACGCATCACCTACAAGCGATGCCTGATTACATATCGGGCCCTGAACGACACCACCTGTCCTGACTACATATCAACACTCGTATGCAGGGCAACGACGAACGACAGACGCGCGGAACTTCGTTCCAGTAGTCGGACATTGTTGATCGTCCCTCCGCCTTCAAAGACTGCCGTGTTCGGTGACAGATCAGTCACGCGGGGAAACCCAGCCCTGTGGAACTCGTTGCCAAGCGATGTTATTAATGCGAAGTCCGTCGGCTGTTTTGAGAAGCTCTTAAAGACACACTTATTTAACATCTCTTATAAGTGACTCCTTTGTAAAGCGCTCTTGACTTTAGCTCCAGTTATGCTACTGCGCTATATAAATTGTCGTAGATAATAATAATAATAATAATAAATATGAAATATGTACACTACAGTAGCACTGACAATTGTTACACTAGGCCGATTGTACTATGTGAAAGAGCTAACACCACAGCCTAATAATAAACTAGTCAATCTTGTTGTTTTGTAAATGTGTAATAATGCAGTGAACATTTTAATTATTATGATCTGCATTCTGCAATCAGCTTTTGGGTTTTCAGTTACTTGCAGCCATAATAATAAAGATGTTGTCATTATTTAAACAAAAAAACTGCTCGTTTCACTCATTTGCCATTGCAGCGCAAGAACATCAACGTTTCAAGCAGCTCATTCCCAAGCCTGGCTCGATGCTGTCTCATTACAATTCCTCCTTGTGAAAATACTCTTTCAATGGGGGCCGAAGTTGCAGACACACCAGAAGGCTAGAAAACAGTCCTCAAGCTCATGAAATTCCTCTCAGCAAAAATGTTGTAGTCAGAATCTGGATCAAACGAATTGCTGTTGATTGTACACGTGTTGTAATGACAAACTATAGCTGCCATCAGTGCCTTGTGATGTGACCAAGGCACTTGCTTCCAAGACCAAGGCCAAGTCCAAGGCACTAACCCACGAGGCCAAGACCAAGACCAAGACATTAGACCTCAAGACCAAGGCCAAGGCTTTGAAACCCGGCCTTGAGGCAGCCTCGAGGCCAAGACCAAGACCAAGGTTTCACATCACTGTCAAACGGTGGTTCAAGGTGTGTAGTCCCTATAATAAGTAAGGATTTTAAATGTTCATAAGATACTGCTGGAGGCGATGGAGAATACAGATAAGGGAGTAAAAGTCGGAGGAGTACTACTAAAGGCGCTGCGCTTCGCAGACGATCAGGCCATGCTAGCAAGCAATCAAAAAGGGCTTCAGGAAGTAATGGATAAACTGATACAAGTGTCAGAAAAGTATGGAATGAGAATCAATACAAAAAAGACTAAAGTTATGGTAATAAGTAAAAAAGAAGGAATGAGAGTAGACATAAAGGTTTACGGACAGACCATAGAGCAAGTGAAGGAATTTAGCTATCTAGGAAGTCTGATAACAACCGATGCCAGATGCAATAAAGAGATAAGAAGACGTATAGCAATAGCAAAAGAAGCTTTTACAAGAGAAAGGAGCTGATGCAAAGTAAACTAAAACTAAACCTAAAAAGAGATTGGTAAAAACATTGATATGGAGTGTGGCGTTGTATGGGGCGGAGACGTGGACAATGAGAAAGGAAGATATAAAACGATTAGAGGCTTTTGAAATGTGGATTTGGAGGAAAATGCTAAAAGTAAAATACACAGAGCATAAGACAAACGAGGAAGTCATGAAGGAGATAGAAGAAGAAAGAAGCCTGATAGATACAATCCGGAAAAGGCAGAGAAATTGGATGGGACATGTCCTCCGGCATGACTCTTTACTAAGAACAATAATCGAAGGAAAAATGGAGGGAAAGAGAGTGAGAGGTAGACCGAGAAAGATGATGTTGGAGTGGATGATGAATAAAGGATATCAGGAACTCAAAGAAGAAGCAAGCAATCGATCGGAGTGGAGAAACTGGATACCTGGACCTGTCGAGAGACAGAAACACTGATGATGAAGATACTGCTGATCTGAAGCGGGATTTTACATACTATACTTCACCTAAGTAGCAAATGTCTTTCCACACAAATAAGTAGTTTCAAAAGCAGAAATAAATTCACAAGCAAGCTTTCTTAAAATGAGCAGGGGTCTCCAAAGTTTTTCAGCCGTGGGTCACATTGCTGACACGTTCGGTATCCTGTAAACTGATCGTGTGGAAGCAGGGACATTTTTACACCCCCCTAACATCCCCCAATTTGAGGTCGACACCACCAAAATTTCCTGATCCAACAATGGCCAACAATGGTATGTACCTCTAAATAGCCCCTAGCATCCCCCAAATTTTACCAACACCCCCCAAATTCAAAATCCTAGAAATAACCCTTTATGGAAGGTATTGCTAGAATTCTATCAAATTTCTTTCCTTAAATTTGTCCTTCAGCATAACACTGGATTGCAAATCAATAATTTCCATTTGCAAATCAGAAGGTAAGTCTTCAATGAGAGTCAAAAGAATTTTCAAAGAGTCTTATTTACGATGAATATGCATACAAATGAGAGAAACGTTCCTGGGACTGTTTTCTCAAAATTTAAATGATATCTTGAGCAAGCAAGCATGGAGAGGGAGTCACAGCTTCTTGGTTATAATGCTATATTTGTCACCGGTATGCGACAACTGGGTACCACCGATTGGGCCCCGGACAACTGGGCCCGGCATTTGGATAACGGGACATTTGGGTAACGGGACATCTGGGTACTGGACATCTTGGCCCCGCACCATCGAGCTGGACTTAATAATAACTGAGGGTTTGTTGTATAACATCGGGCGGTCTTCTTTAAGCCCTGTCATCGGCTACAAATTGAGTACAACTTCTTAATGGGAAGTGCTATTTCTTTGATCGTAAATGCAAAGTATAGTTACTACGGGCTTATATGGGCTTAAGAAGAACTGAGGCTTTGCTGCATCACTGTAGTAGTGAATAACTGCGGGAAGTCTTCTTCAAGCCCTGTCATCGGCTAAAAAGTGAGTACAATTCTTTGAACTCACAGGCATTTATGGTGTTAAAGCATAAAACGGGCAAACAAGAATAGTCGTTGCCTATTCTGATTTTAATAGCACACCATTCTCTCTTTCTCTATTGTACGGGGCCGAGTTGTCCAGTACCCAGATGTCCCGTTACCCAAATGTCCCGTTACCCAAATGTCGGGCCCAGTTGTCCGGGGCCCAATCGGTGGTACCCAGTTGTCCTGATCTGATTTGTCACAACATGAAAAGTGACTGAAGCAGCTTCTTGATAACTGATTCTCAAATGAAATTCCTATTTCTGACCGAACGCTTTAACTTTAACCATCGACTGGTGCAGATGTACTACTACAATGGCGCTAAAGAAGTCTACTACTACTTTGGAGTAATAATGACAGATGAGTGCCGGATAAGGACAGATGAGTTTCACCCTGTATTCGAATATTAAACTCATTAAGATGCATGAATAGATCTGCTGAAAATGCTAATTTCCAAAGCCATTCACTTTCTGTGAGCAACACCAATGACGGTTCCTGTAATTCAAGAATATTTCAATTCACCTTGAACAGTGGCGTAACGTGGGGCGGGCGGGAGGACACTTTGTTGACAGCCCCCGGGCCCCGGGCGGGGGGGCCCCCGAAGAGGGGTCTAAGCTAGGGTTAGGTTAGGGTTAACCCTAACCTAACCCTAACCCTAGAAATGATGTGCTGATGACCTTTTTTTTTGCTCGTCAGGATAAAAAAGGAGGCGATAATGTTTTTTTTTTGCTCGTCAGCTCGAAACTCTAGGGCCCCCATGGCAAAGATGCCCCCGGGGCCCCCAAAAGTCACGCTACGCCACTGACCTTGAAGCAGAGGCATAGCGTGCCAATGGCTAGTATGTGTCTAGCCATGGGCGACACACAACTGGGGGTGGCAAATTTTGGAAGGACTACCTTTTTGCTTGTCATCAGTGTATGTTAAGAGGGCGGCAAATTTTAAATGGGGGCAACAAATAATATTGAGAAACAGCTTTGATATAACCAAGACTTCAATATAAGCGAGTTCGATATATCAGGATCTCTTTTGTATTTATTTAACATTGTGTTGGGCAGGACCTGCGCTTCAACATCAATATAAACAGGATTTTGATATATAACGAGTTCAGGATATCTGGATTCTACTGTAGCTCGCTTCTCAGTTATCACACACTGGGGCTGCAGCAGAAAATGCAATGCAAAAGCACAATAAATACTCTGGTCTTCCTACATCATATGCTTTCCCCAAAAAAATTGGTTGAAAGCCTGCGTAATTATTATGCATAGGAATAAATTTCTCTGCACATTTCTGCAAAACTAACTTGTACAGACCACTCACTGGATTATTGAGGCACCGGCCCAAAGGGGTTATATATTTTTTGCTAACCTGCCTTCAAAATTTGCAATAGCCACCTTGTTAGTAACTGCTGATGCTTTCCTCTTCTGGGTAAACTGTTCCTCCAAGATCTTGAGTCTGTGCTGATTCCGCTCACTTCTTTTACTTGCTAATCTGAGTTTACTTAGTTTCCTCCACGCTTTGTTTTTCGCCCTTCTTTTTCGTTGCACTTCTCTTGTTATCCAAGGAAGTTTATTAATTTTCTTCTGTTTGGAGAATGTATATCGATGGGGTATGGTCAATTCTATGACTTTGGACATACATTTGGTAAATATGCTCCAGCCTTCATCTGTGTCTTTTCTTGTTATCTCCCTCTCCAAATCCATTTCTGTAATCATCTTCCTTGCCAGGTCATATTCTACCTTAAAAATTTTAAATGAAAATTTGATAATCAATGGTAAATAGATCTTTCTTTGAATCGGAAGTACTGTATAATATAACTTACGATTTTTGATAAATTTCGATTTTCCCCCGCCGATTATCGATTATTTCGATTTATTTAATAATCGTGTCAATTTTGATTTCGGTTTTTCCAAAAATCGCGATTTCGATATCGATTAATCGACCCACCTGGGCCACCTCTAAACCTGACCCGCCGCCTTATAGATATACTGACCTATGCCCGTCCGACAAACCACTTGCCTATAGCTATTTCAAGAAAGATTAAGCGCATAAGAAATTAAGAACAAGCAGCTACTACTGTACTACTTTTCAGGGCGCTGTATAAGTTTACGAGAATTTACTTACTTACTTAAATCGTCAATATGTATTGTATATGTAGAGATTTTGGCGTATTTTTATATGGTTACTGAAATCTGATTATTTGAGAGCGGCGCCTACTTAGATATGGGCAGCGTCACCGCTTTTATTATTTTTACCACGTTGCTTTAAATGTGTTCCTTTTGATCTTTTACCCATCTTTTCCACAATTCTTGGCTATTTCGCACGAGCTATTGTAATTTATAATTTGTAATGTGTCCACGCAGTCACTGTATTAGTTGCCACATAAATCTTTACGTTGTATAATAATAATAATAATAATAATAATAATAATAATAATAATAATAATAATAATGGAGCAATACAGGAGCATGACGTCGGCGCCGACAGCAACATGGCTAAAGATATATTCACGTCGGAAGAGGCAAGAGCTCGCGATCGAGTTCAGAACGACACGTACAAGGAGATTGGTCTGCATCGAATTGATGGCATCGAAAGAGGAATTCATGACGTTGTCGTCCGAATGACAACTTAGCCAATATTTTTAATAATTAATAGTGATTTCTTTAAGAAATTTAAATAATAATAATAATAATAATAATAATAATTCTTATTCGTACCAAACGATTCCCGAATATAAATACTATAATCGTATAGCATAGTGTATATATATATATATATATATATGTATATCGTATAGCATACACTAAGCTGTATATTTATATATATACAACTTAGGCTTCAACTATGTGATAATGTGACGTATTATCGTCTCCGGACCCCGGTAATATAACCTCTATGGGTCAAAATGCAAAGTTCGCATAGTATAAAGAGGTTATATTTTGATTTAGCGTGACAGTTACTTAGAATGCATTGCGCTGTTGCTAAGATTTCTTTTACTTGTAATAGAACTTGTTTCGTTGGTTTGCCGAGGTCTTTAATTTCAAAGTTCTCAAATGACAAGGTAGGAAACCTCTGTTTACGCTTGCGCCGAAATTAGGCTTACATACCAGGGTACGGAGAATCGGCGGGGCGGGGCGGATCAGCGGGGCGGGTGAACATTGTTGTGTGAATCGGCGGGGCGGGCGAAATACCCTACCCTATTGACCAGAATCGGCGGAGCGGGGCGGGCCCCGGCGGGGCGGGGCGAGGCGGGGGACCAATATTTTGTTTGATTTGGCGGGTGTGGAGTGGAGGGCGGTCAGATGAAAACGCTGGTGTTGAGGGGGGCCCAAATATTAACTACATTCGGCGGGGAGGGGCTGGTGTCGATCGACGGGGCGGGCGGGCCGGTTATTTAGTTGGTTGAGGCGGGGCGGATCAACTTGGCGGATGAAAATGCGGGTGTGGGTGTTATGTGGGCGGGGGTTCCATATTTTGTTTGATTTGGCGGGTGTTGGGTGGAGGGCGGTCAGATGAAAACGCTGCTGTTGAGGGGGCCCAAATATTAACTACCTTCGGCGGGGAGGGGCTGGCGTCGATCGACGGGGCGGGCGGGCGGGCGGGCGGTTTATTTAGTTGGTAGAGGCGGGGCGGTTCAACTTGGCGGATTAAAATGCGGGTGAGTGTTTATCTTGGCGGGGGTGCCAGATTGTGTTTGATTTGGCGGGTGTGGGGTAGAGGGCGGTCGGTTGGAAACGCTGCTGTTGAGGGGGGCCCAAATATTCACTACCTTCGGCGGGGAGGGGCTGGCGTCGATCGACGGGGCGGGCGGGCTGGTGATTTAGTTGGTTGAGGCGGGGCGGATCAACTTGGCGGATGAAAATGCGGGTGTGTGTTTATCTTAGCGGGGGTGCCATATTTTGTTTGATTTGGCGGGTGTGGGGTGGAGGGTGGTCAGATGAAAACGCTGGTATTGAGGGGGCCCAAATATTCGCTACATTTGGCGGGGAGGGGCTGGCGTTGATCGACGGGGCGGGCGGGCCGGTTATTTAGTTGGTTGAGGCGTCAACTTGGCGGATGAAAATGCGGGTGTGTGTTTATGTGGGCGGGGGTTCCATATTTTGTTTGATTTGGCGGGTGTGGGGACGAGGGCGGTCGGATGAAAACGCTGCTGTTGAGGGGGGCCCAAATATTAACTACCTTCGGCGGGGAGGGGCTGGCGGATGAAAATGCGGGTGTGTGTTTATGTGGGCGGCGGTGCCATATTTTGTTTGATTTGCCGGGTGTGGGGTGGAGGGGGGTCCGATGAAAACGCTGCTGTTGAGGGGGGCCCAAATATTCACTACTTTCGGCGAGGAGGGCTGGCGTCGACGACGGGCGGCGGGCGATTATTTAGTTGGTTGAGGCGGGCCTGATCAACTTGGCGGATGAAAATGCGGTGTGGGTGTTATGTGGGCGGGGTTCCATATTTTGTTTGATTTGGCGGGTGTGGGGTGGAGGGCGGTAAGATGAAAACGCTGCTGTTGAGGGGGCCCAAATATTAACTACTTTCGGCGGGGAGGGCTGGCGTCGATCGACGGGGGGCGGGGCCGGTTATTTAGTTGGTTGAGGCGGGCGGATCAACTTGGCGGATGAAAATGCGGGTGTGTTTTTATCTTGGCGGGGATGCCATATTTTGTTTGATTTGGAGGGTGTGGGGTGGAGGGCGTTTCCATCCGACCGCTCTCCACCCCACACCCGCCAAATCAAACAAAATATGGCACCCCGCCACATAAACACACACCCCGCATTTTCATCCGCCAGCCCTCCCCGCCGAAGGTAGTTAATATTTGGGCCCCTCAACAGCAGCGCTTTTTCATCCGACCGCCCCACCACCCCACACCCGCCAAATCAAACAAAATATGGCATCCCCGCCAAGATAAAAACACACCCGCATTTTCATCCGCCAAGTTGATCCGCCCGCCAACCAACAACTAAATAACCGCCCGCCGCCCGTCGATCGACGCCAGCCCTCCCCCGCCGAAAAGTAGTTAATATTTGGGCCCCCTCAATAGCAGCGTTTTCATCTGACCGCTCTCCACCCCACACCCGCCAAATCAAACAAAATATAGCACCCCCGCCCACATAAACACACACCCGCATTTTCATCCGCCAAGTTGAACCGCCCCGCCTCAACCAACTAAATAACCGGTCCGCCGCCCCGTCGATCGATGCCAGCCCCTCCCCGCCGAAAGTAGTGAATATTTGGGCCACCCCGAAACACCAGCGTTTCCATCCGACCGCTCTCCACCCCACACCCGCCAAATCAAACAAAATATGGCACCCCCGCCCACATAAACACACACCCGCATTTTCATCCGCCAAGCTGATCCGCCCTGCCTCGACCAACTAAATAACCCGCCTGCCGGCCCCGACGATCGACGACAGCCCCGCCAATGTGGTGAATATTTCGCCCCATTCACAAGTGCCTTTTCATCCGACAGCTTCCGACACAACCGCCAAGTCAGACAAATATGGCACCATGGTAGTTCGGAGGGAGGTGCAAGGGGGTGCAATTCAATTCTACCCCAATGGAGAAATTGTAGAGTTATGGCAAAAGTATAATTAGTTTTTGGTTTCGCCACAATACCTTGTTTTACACCTCCGGGTTAATTTTTTCATTTCTTTCGTCGCAAAACCATATTTTGCACCAACCGGAAAAATTTTCGCGGACGCCAGGTTTGAAAAATTCCGTTATAATAATATTACTTTTTGCAATTCATAAGGGCATAATACAACCACTATCTATCCTCATTTTGGCGGTTTAACATCCAGGGGTGGCGCTGGGTTTTCTTGAATGGGTGACTCTAATCCAATCTACACAGCCAGGACTCGGCTCAGACTACCCCTCACCCCACCTTCAAAATTTCTTCGCGTTTTTGCGATTGGCTGGGGTGCCCGGTCCCAGGCTGGGCGAGTCCGGACCAGCGGACCCACCCCGCTAGCGCCGCCCGGTTAACATCTAGTAATAAATAACTAAGTCAATAGAAATGTTATAAAAACCTGTCCCTTTGCTTTGAAACACAAACACTTCACCAGCCTTCGGCTTCCACAGTTTACTAACTGCACTGTTATCATTAACGCTGTTGTAAAGTATATCCAAATCGTCTTTTCGCAAAACTACGGGACTCACACGCACGGCCATTTTTGCAATGCAGACCTTAAAATGATGGCAACTGGCGTCTACACTCGTATAAACGGCGGCGACTAGCGTCTACACTCGGATAAACGGCGGATGAACTGACGTGTCTAACTGACCAATGAAAATTACACCCGCCCATCCGCCCCGCCCCGCCGATTCTCCCAACCCACATACCATGATACCACATGGGCGATTGGCGAGAAAACTCGTCAGCCGGTATACCGAAAAGTCACTTCCCTGGCGAGAAACCGTTGCACATGCACACAGGTATCGCTATTCAGAACGATAACCGTTGCTGATACGCATATCCAATATTCGAATGTGCAGGCACCCGAATTTCATGTTTACTCCACCCTCTATTCTATTCTATTCTATTCTATTCTATTCTATTCTACATGACGATTTATATAGCGCAGTAGCATAGCGAGGGCCAAAGTCAAGAGCGCTTTACATGGGACAATCGTACGATGAGTTGAAAAGGTGCGTTTTAAGTTTAGTGGCGAATGAGACGAAGGAAGTGTCTGCGGTCACTGAGTCGGGCAAAGAATTCCATAAGAGAGGGTTGCCTCGTGTGACGGACCTCTCTTCCAACTTCGCGGTCTTTGACGGAGGAGGGACGTAGAGACCGCGTACTGGATCTCAGCTGGAGTTGTCGGTCGGCGATCGTCCGTCTACGCACCAGGGTTGATAGATACTCCGGGCAGGTAGGGTCGTGGAGGGCCCGGAAGGTCAGGCAGCACCGTTTGAAGACGATTCGCTCCGGGATCCGAAGCCAATGGAGCTTGTCCCTTAGTAGTGGTGTCACGTGGTCGTGCCACCTGACTCCGAAGATCAGCCGGGCAGATGCGTTAACGACTGACTGCAGACGGGCCAGCTGGTAGTCGGGGAGACCCAGGAGGATAATTTATGTAGCGCTATAGCATGGCCAAGGCCAAAGGCAAGAGCGTTTTACAAAAGGCAGTCATACGATATACGAAATAAATGAGTTTTAAGGTTCGATAAGAACGACTCGAAGTTGGTTGTCGTGGTCACAGAAGCTGGAAGTGCGTTCCAAAGGAGAGGATTGCCCCGAGTCACGGATCTTTCTCCAAGCTTCACGGTCTTGGACGGAGGGGGAACGTAGAGGTGAGATCGTTTGCTAGAACGAAGCTGTTTGCGACAGTCTGTCATCACCGGCCTGCTTATCAACGCCAAAGATATTGCGGGCAGAAAGGGTCATGCAAGGCGAAATTGTGCCGAAATTAGGCTTACATACCATGATACCACATGGGCGATTGGTGAGAAAACTTGTCAGCCAGTATACCGAAAAGTCACTTCCCTGGCGAGAAACCGTTGCACATGCGCACAGGTATCGCTATTCAGAACGATAACCGTTGCTGATGCGCATAGCCATTATTCGAATGTGCAGGCACCCGAATTTCATGTTTACTCCACCCTCCCCACCTTTGATTGGACAGCTAACCTGCATGCAGAATCAAGTGTGATTTTCCCGCTGTTGCATTTAGTCATTTATGACTAAAGTTTAGGCATTTTAGTATCATTTATTTTATCTATACTAGAAGAGTAGCATTATGATATTAACTATTTTACTATTTGCTGCTCAGATATCAAATTTTTAATAACCATTTCCATGTTTTTCATGTAAAACGACATGTTTTTCAAACTTTCTCTAAAATAATTTCAAATCATCTCTCACTTTCTGCATATTTCTAATTGGTCTGGCGGGCCGTAGTTTGCCCACCCTGACCTAAATCCATCACTGAGCATCGCAATGGTTTGCATTTCAATTAGATGAGTCAACTGACATCACCAGCAAGTCACAGTTGCTTATTTGTTGTTGGCAATGTGGTGTGCAGGAACAATTTGTTTGTTGCAAGTAATTGCCAGCGAGAACAATAACCAATGAAATATTTCATGTTTTAAGAAATTATTTCACAACTTTTGAACTGCAGTGGACAAGTTGCGCCAATGCTTGTACCGATGATGCTGCTGAAATGACTGGCTGACCAACAGTATTGTAAACCTCATAAAGCAAGTGTCATCTGAGATTGTAGGCACCCATTGCACAATCAATTGTGAGGCACTGGCTCAAATTTTACGACCCTGCTGTAGATTCCTCTTCCTTTCGGTGCACTATTTTGCTTAGAATATCTTGTCGTTGTGAGCCCTGGCAATGAAAGCTCTTCTACCTATTTTCAACAACTTATATATGTAAGGTTTCATTTTCTGAAATGACTGCCATGAAAACCAAATTTCTGCCAGGAGTAGCTGGTGGACAATGAGCCTCAAGTGTGTTTGGCACAAATTCCAGCCAGAATAGACATGCTATGTAAGCGCGCACAAACAGTGTCATCTATATAAATAAAAATGTAAATCCGTTTGTTCCTGATCACAAATATACGAAAGTTCTTCACTGATTACTTTGAAATTTTTACACAACCTGCCATTTGAATATAAGTGTGTTCTTACGTTCAAAAATGTAGGCTTTTTCTTTAAATTTGGGTTTTAAAAAATAACACATTTTCTTTATGTGCCATCTGTGGATTGCCAGTCGAATTAAGCTTTGTTGATTGACAGCTTTGTGGGCATTGAATGATTTGTAGGGTTTCGAAAGCCATATAAATATACATTCTTGAATAAATTCATGCCAGATATATGTATATTTATAGATTATTTTATAATTTGGCGATCAACCATAGTGGATTTAGTGGAGAAAACAAGTTATTTCAACCTCACTACCCTGCCCCACATCGCCACCATATCTCCTGGCTGCATGGAGTTTTCCGTTTGAGGGATTCCGTTAAAATGTTAAATCAGATCGATGGCTTGTATTCTTGTCAACAAGGGCTCATCCATATAGTATGTACACACAAAAGGCATATTTTCGACCCCTCTCCCTCTGTTTGCGCACCATACATATGCAAAATCTTCAAAATCCAACCCCCTTCTCTCTCAGTGTGTACGTACTATATGGATGGACCCCAATGAATAATATCTTTCAGATATTTGCTGGTGGTTAAATTGCTTCAGGTATGAAATTTGACTCTTGTAAAAATTGAGTGTTATTAGTCAGACTGCTGCAATGTGAAATTACTGGTACCCTAAAAGAGCCTGCTTCATTTTTTTGGACAGAAGTTGATAAATTAAAATTTTTTATGGCATACGATGTTTCGATGTTTTGTCAGGTTAATGGAATCAAGATTGACAGTTTGACTGGCAGCCTGTGTACCAGTTGGTCAGGTGATGTTACAGGTGACCAGCAGGTGGAGTTGGAGGACACTGTGGAAATCAATGGCTTGTTTGCTTCAAAGCTTGGCTTTTATAACAAACAAGAGGTGGGATAAGTTATTGGTATTTGAGTTTGTTTTATGAAATTTCATAGTCAAATTATTGTGACCATTATTTTGTGATTACGTCGACGCTATTTTGTCGGGGATTTTGGAGCTATTTTGTCGGCGCTGTTTAGTTGGCGCTAATTTGTCTTGCGCTATTTTGCCTGGACACCGTGCATTTGATATGCAAAGATCTTAAAAGCTATGGCTATATTTAGAATATAGTGCTAATATCTTATACTGTATACAAATCAACATTTAATGCCTTTTTTATAGCTTTGAATGCAAAATCCAATGGTTTATGATAAGGATCAACCTGGTAGTCTTTTTTCACTGGGTACCAATTCCCAGTATTTTGATGAAAATATTTGAGGATCTGAGTACAAACTGGGTAGCACTCAGTGGCGTAACTAGGGGGGCACTTTGTTGACTGCCCCCGGGCCTCGGGCGGGGGGCCCTCGAAGAGGAGTCTAAGCTAGGGTTAGGTTAGGGTTAACCCTAACTTAAACTTAACCCTAACCCTAGAAATGATGGAAATGATGTGGTGAGGACCTTTTTTTTGCTCGTCAGGGTTAAAAAGGTGGAGACGACGTTTTTTTTTGCTCGTCAACTCGAAACTCTGGGGCCCCCATGTCAAAGATGCCCTCCGGGTCCCCAAAAGTCACGCTATGCCACTGGTAGCACTTGACTCGTATGCGTAATTGTTCCAATATGTCCAAGACAGTCTTGAACCACTTAAAATCAGAGGGAGAGGGAGATGGAGAGAGGATAGACAATTTGTAAAGACGGAGACAAGAGGGGGCCATGACTTGGAACAGCATTAATCCCTCAACTGAGGATTAAATTTTCAGACGCCGTCACCATTCTGGGGATTTAATTTTAGGAAAGAAGACATTCTTCAGAATTGAAAACTGTAACCTTTTAAATTTGCTTTATCTCAGGCTATATAAGAGCTAAGAACATGATTTAAACAGCATTGTTTAGCTTTTTTATTCCTCTTTCTAACCATCCATGCAGAAAAAATTGGGGGGCAGGGTCCACTCTACGGCCTAAAATAGCACCCACCCACCCAAAAAATTTTCAAAGCCCTGTAGCTAAACATTTTCAGCAGTAACCCCACTTTGGTCAGTGGCAAACTTGTAAAGGGATGTCAGAGGAACAAAATAAATCAAAAGTTGTGAAAATCTGTCAACATTTGGTAAAGATTTATCAATTATAACCCGATGACCCTATGTTTGAACATAGGTCTTATTGGTGAATATCGGGAAAGTTTTGAATTTTGAGAAAGTTTCCTTATTTTTTGAATATGCTATATCTCAGGCTATAGAAGAGCTAAGAAGATGAGGCTTGCACCATTGTTTAGCTTTTTCATTCCTCTTTCTGACCGTATGTGCAAAACAAACAAATTTGGGGGGTAGGGTCCACTTAACGGCCTAAAATAGCACTCCCTCCCCCCAAAATAAATCAAAGCCCGGTATCAAAAAATTTTCAGCGGTAGCCCCACTTTGGTCAGTGGCAAACTTGTAAAGGGGCATCAGTGGAACAAAATAAGCCAAAAAGTTTGAAAATCGGTCAACATTTGGTAAAGATAGATCAATTCTAATGCGAAAAAGTCGAAAACTTCGAAATCTTGAAGTTATTAGTTGGACCCGTCTCTCCAGAGAATGTATATTTCTCTTTCAAGGCGGCGATATAGCTGAAAAATAGGTGCCATCTATCGAATGGATGGGTACTAAAGCCTTTTATAGCGTAAAATGTATATGTTATATCGCATGCGGTTTACGAAACGCTTCGGAACTTCATGACGAGACAGACTTGGAGAACACAAATAAGGAAAGATGGCGTTGGACAAGCTGAGCTCGGGGATCCCATTTAAGGGGTTAATGGCTCTATTGACAGTTTAGCCTATTGTTAGTACAATGCCAGGACTGACAAGAGCGGATTATCTGCTGACAGATGTATAGGGATAGAGACACAGAGACAATTAACAGGGAGAGGGGAGAGAGGAAGAGGGAGAGGGGCAAGAGTTTGGAGCTGCATTAATTACTCAATTGACCACCTCTTAGCCTATTGTTGGTGCTGTGCCAAACAGTGTCTGCTGTCAGAGGTAGAGGAAGAGAGATGGAGAGACAATTTTCAGGGAGAGGAGAGGAGAGGAGAGGAAGAGGTAGACAAGACTTGAAGCCACAATGTGGGTGGTCTTAGCCCTTTTATGGTCCATTTAAATCCATTTAAATTTTGAACGCTGTCCCGTAGAGGCCATTTAATTTTGGAAAAGACATTCCTCAAAACTGAATACTCTAATATTTTTAAATTTACAATATCTCAGGCGATATGGAAGCTATAAAGGTGAGGTACACACCATTGCTTAGCTTTTTGATTGCTCTTTCTAACCATCCATTCCGAAAAATTGGGGTTTGGGTCCACCCTACTGCCTAAAATAGCATCCCTCCCCAAAAATGTTTGCTAACCTCATGGGCAAAACATTTTGAGCGGTAACCCTATTTTGGTGAGTGGCAAAGTTGTAGGAGAATGTCAGTGGATCAAAATCCAATCCAATCCAATAACAGTTTATTATTTTCCAAATAAATCAAAACATCTGAAAATCTGATCACTTTTGGTATATATATATATATATATATATACACTAGAAAGATGCTCGCTTCGCTCGCGCTCGCTTCGCTCGCAGTGCAGGATAATACTAATCCAATACCTATACCTAATACCCAATCATTGAATTCATGCTGAACAACATTTCAATGATCGCCACCTAGCCAAGCTCTGCGCCACGTAATAATTAGGCCTATGTACGTTAAAATCACGCAACTGTGACCATTTGTGATGCTGTACACGTATTTTTGTGTACGTTAAAATGTATGTTAAAATTTCAAGCTACGAACAATTGTTACCAATAGCAACGTCGTCGCACGCCCACCCCTCTCACGCTGCAATGACTCGACTAAGCCGTGCTAAACTACGAACAATTGTTACCAATAGCAACGTCGTCTTCGAACATCGTCCACCAACGCATCGCGACGTAAGGACTAAACCGTCTACCAATAGTCAACGCTCGCCCACTAATGCATCGCGACGTAAGGACTAAACGGTCTAAACCGTCTACCAATAGTCAACCAATCAGAATGCTTGAAGGTAACAGACAGACAGAGAGACATACAGATAAGGATTTTAATATGATATATATATATATATATATTACTTCTATATATATATATATATATATATATATATATATATATATATATATTACTTCTAACCCGAACACCCCTTTGTTGGAACATAAGCCTTACTTTGTGTAGACAAATAGATAGACACATGTCTGATAGACACATGTGTCTATCAGACTAGGATCAAAATCCCAAAGATACCGCACAGAAATATGAAATAAATGCTGCTACCTATCGAATAAATACATATCTAAGGGTTATTTGCATTATAATAGGTTAAGGTGTCATAGACAGTTTACAAATAGCTCCGGAAGTCGGAAGTTGCATGACGCCTTTAGGCGTCATATCCGTTTAACGGAAGTTAATGTCTGACGCCTATAGATGTCAAGTCGGTAAAGGGGTTAATGACTTTAACCCGTCAAACGGGCGCGTATGGGATACGTCCAACGTTATCAGCCGTTATTTGGGCCCAAAGTCTGGGACATGTCCTGTAGGCTTCCTAGTGATTCATCAATAGTGGGTCAATGTATCAGATACATTTTATGCCAGAAATTGCTTTGGTATCTATCCATTCGATAGATGACACCTATTTTAGTGTCAGTTTGGCTCTATGCCCTAAGTTATATGTACTCTTTGTGACCGGGGTGTAGAAAATACCGGCGAGAAAACCAAGGTCTGTTCGGTTTAGAAGTACTATATATATCTCTATCAAATGTGGTCCGATTTTCAATATTTTTTATTTATTTTGTTCCACTGACATTCCCTTACAACTTTGCCGCTGACACAAGTGGGGTTACCGCTGAAAAATTTTTGCTATGGCCTACGGAGCTTAGAAAAAAATTTTTGTTGTTGGGGGGCACTATTTTAGGCCGTAGAGTGGACCCTACCTCCAAATTTTTATTTTTGGCACAGATGGTTAGAAAGAGCAATAAAAAAGCTAAAGAATGGTGTATACCACGTCTTCTTAGCTTTCATATAGCTGGAGATATAGTAAGTTTTTTAAAAAATACGCTATTTAGTTTTGACAAATTTTCCAGCACTTTTTAACGAAAATTAACGATGTCTAAAATTTAAATCCCCGGTTGACGGGTTAATGCTTGCTACTAGCTCAGTTAAACAAAGCCACATGTCACTGCAGCCCAACTCTGCTTATGATCATTGGCAACTATTTTGCGCACCAAGTATTCGCCTCGCACGCCAAGTATTTTCCAAGGAAAATACTTGCAAAAAATAACTTCAATTTTCATAGGCAGGGCTGAAAGCTTTTGTGAAAATCCACTCAAGATGCTGCATAATGACAGAAGATGGTATGACAGAATTCTTTAATATACTTACAGGGGTGAAACAAGGATGCAACTTGTCACCATTCCTCTTCCTGATAGTTATAGATTATATCCTAAGAACAGCAATGAATAATGAAAGTTATGGCATCAGCTGGGGGAACAAAAGAAGACTCACAGATTTGGACTTTGCTGACGACATCAGTGTGATTCCCGTTAACTGAAACTGAAACTGAAATATCCGTTAACTGATAAATAATAAATCCGTTAACGGGAACTGGAACTGGAAAATACGCAAAACTGCAACGAAAACTGAAACTGGAAAATAAGCAACTGAAACTGAAAAATCGAGTCATATCAGTATCGTTTCAGTTTCAGTAATCTGAATATGGTAGGCGAGCATCAGTGCAGCTGTGTGCACGACAGGCTGGCTATTGATCTATTGTCCACATGAATGTCAGTACTCAATAGTCCAGTTGTTTACTGCTCCCTCGACCTATTGCCGGCCTGGGCAACAGGACGTCATGCCCCCCGCAGTGACAGTAGCTCTTTGACCCCTTAATTGACGTATTCGTCTACCAAGCCTGTAAGGCCTGCACGGAGTACACGCTGCTTTGCTGATTGACCTACTTTGATCATATGGACATACTATTGGAAGAATGCTCTTTTTTATGTACATGTACTCTAATGAATGATTAATGTAAGCAATTTATTGACTTAAATTATGTATGTAACTGGTATGATGTTCTGTCAGAAATAAACCCATTCACAAATAACTTTGTTTCTACTAACTTTAAACTTCACATGTGTAATGTAGAGACTTTCAGGCTGTGTGCCCTTATAACCAGTTGAATAAAAATGAATATGAAATGTCAAATAAACGTTGTGCTGTAATGCTACTGTTGCTACAGTATTTTAATGTAGGGCTTTCATCCTATGTCTGCGTTTTTATTAGAACGACTAAAAACTGGAACTGAAAAATACCTGCAACTGAAACTGAAACTGAAAAATATACAAAACTGAAACTGAAACGGAAACTGAAAAATAAGTTTGCAAAACGGAATTGAAACTAGAACTGAAATATAATGAGCAACTGGAATCACACTGGACGACATAGCACTGCTAGCCACGGACAGAGAAAAACTTAAAGAAATGACCACAAGTCTAGAGGAAACTGCCGGAAAAGTGGGTCTAAGGATAAGCAGAGAAAAATCAAAAATCATGCAAATAGGAATACAAAACAAAAAGACTCCAATCATGATAAACGACCAGGAAATCGAAGAAACAACCAAATTTCCATATCTAGGAAGTATATTAACAAATGACGGGGATACAGAAGCAGATATTAACAGCCATATAGGCAAGGCAATGGTGATATTCCAAAAAATGACAAATATATGGAAAGCCAAAAAAATAAACACAGAAACCAAAATCAAACTCTATAAAAGTATAATTTTACCCATAGTGACCTACGCTTCAGAGACATGGAGAATTACAACCAAACTAGCAAATAAAATAAATGTATTCCACCACAGATGCATACGACGAATTTGGAACATTAACTACAAAGATCACATTACAAATGAGGAAATCTTAAAAAAGAGCAACTTCAATAGACTGGAAGACATTATAACAGAACGCAGACTAAGAATGATGGGACACATTCTACGACTACCAAATGAAAGACCTGCAAAAATCGCTTTATCATGGACACCCACAAACGGAAAGAGGAAGCGAGGTCGTCCTATAAAGCTTGGAAAAGAACAATAAAAGAAGATATAAAGAAAGATAATATGACATGGGAGGAAGTCGAGATGCTAGCGCAAGACAGACAGAAATGGAGATCTATTGCTGCCCAATGTGCCTATGGCACGAGATGAACTAACTAACTAACTAACTCAGTGGTTTGGGGTGTAGTCTGATCAAACCAAATAATTTTTCTCTAACTTCTTGGACTGTTTGTTTTATGTATACTTTTTAAAGATTGCCATTTCAAGTTATGTGAATTACTGTATGAAGATAATTTTCAATGATTCTTCAGGTGACAGTGACAATATTGCCACCTTTACACTCCTGCGTGTCTGCACAAGTTGAGCCTGCTTCAGTTGATGATTGGGAGATTCTGGTTAGTTTGATGTAGTTAAATTATTACCATATATACTCGAGATAAAGTCGATCCGAGTATAAGTCAACCCCTAGATTTTGGGTATTTGAAGGTGTCTAAAGTCATTGACCCGGGAATAAGTCGAAGTGACGTCACCGCGGCGAACCCTCTTGAGGTGATAGTGAGAGTCGGAACAATGGCGGACGCGAAGTGGGCATGTGGCGGCAGCGGCGCCATTGTTTTGATTGAAAAACTGCGTTTTAGCTTTGAAATATCGAGAAACTGAATGATTTTCACATTCCCAGATTGATTCCTGACGATTAAGAAAATTTTAAACCTGCTATTCGCTCATTCTTGACAATATAAAAATCTTAATTACCGGTAATCTTGAATTTTTTATATTTATGTAGCGCCAATATTTAATTAATATTTATGTGGCGCCTATAAATTACCAATCTTAAAAGCGCTGATGTGAACTTTTATTTAGATGCCGTAGCGTATGTTGAAAATAATTACGCAGAGTTAGCTAAATTAATTATTTTCGACATGCTATGTATGGAAACTTTACCCAACAGTTAGTGCCTCGAGTATAAGTCGAGGTCAGGATATAACCTGTGAATTGAATTTACATTTGACATCTCCTGAACTGTTCACTAGGAACCTTAAAACATATTTATTTAATATCTCCTATTAGGGACATTTGTAAAGCGCTCTTGACTTTAGCCTTCGCTATGCGTATTGCGCTATATGAAATTGTCAGAATTAATAATAATAATTGGCCTTAAATTTCTCGACTTTATCACGAATATATACGGTAGTTTATATTTTTGGTTTTTGTTTTTGTGATAATTTCATTTAAGAATTATTACTTTTTGGTATCAAATTACAGAAACTTTAGAGGTTTAAAAGCTGAGGGGTCATTCCATTGCAACCGTGACATCTTGAATGAAAAGTTGTAGGGGGTCATATATATGAGATTTGACTAAAAGATTTTATAAGATTCCTTATGATGTCAAAGTTAAGAATATCGTGCTTTAGCTTTCTTTATCTGGGGCATTCTGTGTCAAATCAACACAGTCATCGGATGTCACCGTCTCAGATTTTGATGAAAATTGGTACAATTGTTCATCCCCATGAGTGATGTTGAAACCCATAATATTAGAGTTTTGGGTCAACCCATGTCCAAACATGGGTCATGAAAGTTTGGTCAAAAGGCGCCACCTCGCGACAGTAAAACTGTAATATCTCCACTTCAGTGATAGCTAGAGACATGATCTTTGCACCAAACTTTAGCTTCTTGAAAGCTCTATCTGGGCCAATCAACAGGTACACCAAGAGTTTGAAAACCAAAAGAACAAAAGGCAATCGTAGCACATAATTTGACATTTTGACCAATGTGTATTCAACAATATTTATGATATTATTTGTGGATAAGTCTCACATTGTGAGGAATAAATGGTGAGAATTTCAGAGTGGGAACTCCTATAGTTTTTATGCAGTGATTAAAAGAATATTCGCCCCCAATGCAAAATCGCATTATAACATTCCTGTTGGACATTGCATTCACTAAGTGACTAAGTTAAGTTAGTGTGCCAGTGACATCTGACATTTAAAAATTGATATAAAGGTCAGATTTAGTATCCCTTTATCATTTACGGCCTCATTCACTGAATTTCTACTCAGAGAGCAACAGAATGTGCGTCGGGAGCACTATTTTTCCGGTTTTAGCGCCTTCCAGCTATCTAGCACGTGTATGTGCATGCCTCAGAGAATCGCCGTTCTTGGCGGTTTGCCGGCATCTGGCGCTTGTTTTTAGCGCCTAAATTGCGGACAGTGACCTTCTCGTCGTTTCGGGTGGTCATCTGCACTTACTCCGGGCAGTTTTGGATGTTTTTTGGTCGTTTGCCGTCGAGTGTCTGGACCGCCATCATTTACCGGCCGCCATTACATCGACGTGGCCGGTAGCACTCTAGATTAGACACATGTTTGAAAATGCTACAACGCTGTCTTTTAGACTAGATCGAATGACTGCCGCCCTAATCTTCGCCCAGAATTCCATCTCGGGTCGGATCTGCCAAGTTCGATGATGGATTATACTCATGGAATGACTGCGCCTGAGGAATTCACCGCCTAATCTTGCCATGCGGAGAGTTCCTTACAACGTCATTGACATGCTAATGATATCAAGGTGCCTTTGATTTGGACCTTCGCTCTGTTATGTCGCTATAGAAGTCGTCTTGGATAAATAAAAAAATAAAAAATGTGAACGGGGTCGCTAATGAGAGCCAATGAAGCTCTCGTTCAACATCATAAAATTCCATTCTACTACGGCCAGAAACCTGAAATTTGCTCGAATTCTATTTATATTCGCCTTTGCCTTCGATTCGGGTGATTTATCCTGACATTCGCTGGAGTGAGCATGTTACGCCTCGGTTGATAGACCGCCTTCATTGGCTTCGAGTTCAGGAACGCATTGTTTACAAGCGCTGCTGGCTCACACACCGAGCTTTACACGACCCTTTCTGCCCTGACTACCTAGCCAGGCTGATACAAAGATCCACGGTGAATGAACGACGATCGCATCTACGGTCTGGAAGTCGGGTCCAGCTGCTTGTCCCTCCTCCATCCAGGACCTCCAGGTTCGGCGAAAGATCGGTCACGCGAGGCAATCCGCTCCTATGGAACTCTTTGCCAGATTGCGTGACTAATTCTGACTCTGTCGGGACTTTTAGAAGGAATCTAAAAACACACTTATTTAACATCGAATATAAGTGACATGTGTCAAAGCGCTTTTGTCTTTAGCCTAAGCTATGGTTACTGCGCTATAGAAATTGTCTATTTAATAATAATAATAATAATAATTCTCCATAGCAGCGAATCTCTGGTTTCCATGGTGCTGCCACTGTAGTGGGTTCAACTATGCATTGAGGTGGGTGAAACAAATAAAATTTCTGATGAGTAATCAATGAAACTACTTGATATATCGATTACTTTTATGTAAAACAACACTACTGAAGATGTATTTAGCCTTTGAGTGAGGATATTCGGGACGGACACTACGTTTGCGGTCGGGAAAGTTGAGTGCGCATATGCTCAGGACAGCCGCTTCGAAGGGCGATGATGTTATGCTAATATACCTGGGATAGCCAAGAAAGGGGTTAAATGGCAAATGAGCCAGTGCACTTAACATTTAAGTGTTATAAAATCAGTTTGTCCAAAGGTTTCTAAGGTTCAAAGTATTCTTTCACTGAGAAAATGATGCTTTTTGACTGGTTGTTCCTCACCAGTGCTACTCTGAAAGAATTTTGTCTCCTGCTTCACAGTGCGTATCGTCAAGCCATCAAAAAGCTTCACTTCCTACCATATGGTTGGATGACTCAAGCAATATATAGAGGTCCTTGGATTACTGCATTAGAATAATCTTTTAGGCCATGGTACCATCCTTTGACTGCATTCAACATCTCGGATTGTATTGTTGCCAATGAATCGTGAAATGTCTGGCTTTTACTTATATTATGACCGACTGTTTTCTATGTGCAGCTGTCCACTACTTTCCTTATGAGCAATTGAGCATGTGAGAAAATTGTAATCAGAAATAGTGGATGACTTTCTAGGAGTCCTAGATCAACAAATGATTAGATACATTATTCAGGCGGTGTATGTTTACTTACCGAGATTTGAACAACCCCAATGCCCTGACTGCATCCTCTTGCTTATCTTTAGATCTACCTTGAATGATTGCAGAATTGCTCCAGCAGCCACAGGCTACTGCCTTTTCTACCTTCAGCCAGAATGACTAAGTTCAGTGACAGCTCAGCTTCATGCGATTATCTAATTTTATGAGAATGTTATGAAAGTTAGCTCTATTGGTTCATCAGGAAAGTATAAAGATCCACTTACTGTACAGTATTTGCACGATTATTACCCGCACACGTATATAACCCGCATACATGTATAACCCACGGAAAATTACGAATTATGTTCCAATGTCTCAGCATAAGCCGCACACGAATATAAACTGCATATGCTAGTCTTCAGGTATTTGGAGGTGTCGACGCTATGATGTACGGGGCGCCAAGAGCACTGACAGGGCGCCGAGAGCGTTGACGAGGTTTCAAGTTTCCAGTACAACCTGCATAAGAATATATCCCGCAAGGGGGGGCTGCAGTTTGTAATTTCTTGTATTACCCGCGGGTAATAATCGTGCAAATATGGTATTTAACATCTAATTGAAGTGATGTTTGTGAAAGCGCCCTTACTTTGGCCTTTGTCCTGTAAACATTTTCACAGTAGGTGACTTGAGTCTCCTAAGCCCTACTTCTGACTTGTCTCCTAAACCCTACTTCTGACTTGAGTCTCCTAAATCCTACTTCTGACATCACTTCCTCACCACTTTGAGGTAGAGATCAGACTTTGTTTTCTTTCCAAGAATATAATTACAAGAATATAATTACTGTGTTTGAATATTTTGCATAGTTTCTTTTGTGATCGTTTATCTGTGATATTTTATAGGAGATGAATGCGTCTGCTATTGAATCTAACCTTTTGAATCAAGTGAGAGTTGTTTCAATTGGTCAGATATTTCCAATTTGGGTTCAGAAGTCAACTTGCATCTATGTCACAATTGGTTTGCATTAGTTCATTTTAATCTACTTCTGAATTGTTAAATAACTAACGAAGAAATACTGACGAGAATGAGAAATAGACAAAACTTGATGAAAGAGATTGCCAAAAAAAGAAAACACAATACACTGGACATCTAATGAGAGAGAGAGGCTCATGTTCAGGAAAAGCGATAAATATCTTAGAAGGGAAACATGAAGGGAAAGGATCAAAAGGGCGACCTTGAGGAACTTGAATGGAGGACATCAAAGACTGGATGGGCATTGAAAACTATGAAGAACTATAACAAATTGGCGAGGATCAAGAAAGGTGGTGACAACTTGTAACTACCAACCTTCGATTCGAAGATGGCACATGATGATGATGGTGGTGGAGGTGGTGGTGGTGGTGGTGGTGGTGATGGTGATGATGATGATGATGATGATGATGATGATCTGAGTTGTTGGAATTGATTGAACATGTTTGTATCTTGGGCAAATGCGATTTTTTGTGGTCGACTGATTTTATATATTTTGCAGATATTTTGTATTCTCTACTTTAAAAGTTAAATATGAAGTTCTGTTTTAATATGGAGTTGTTATTTATTTATTTGATTTTCTCTTATATTCAGGTCATTTGGAGCCATCATCTAATATATGTGTTCTTCATTCAAGTACGGAGCTCATCATTTCGCCAAAATCAAGACATTCTTTTGTGCAGGGAAATGCTTCTTTGTCTTTTCCACATGATAGAACTCATTCAGGAGTTGGCGATTCTTTGGAACTCAATGGGTTAATTCTAAATGAGTCCAATGTTCCTCTTAAGAGAAACAACAATGATGATGACTCTGCTGGTTTATTTGATGATTCCAACAACCAAATAAGCAAACGTGGTTTTGGAATTTTTTCTTACTTGACTTCTTTTTGGAAAGGTTCGAATGAGCATCCTACGGGTTTAAAACTACAGCCTACAATTGATAAGGTTTTACCAAAAAGTTTCTCAGCTTCATTTCGAGTTCTTGCCCTTGAAGATTTTGTAGAAAGCAGAAATTGCAGCGATCATTTTACAAGTTTCTTTCAGAAATCGGGGGATTTTCTCGATGCTTCTTTGCAGGCGTATAATGTTTTTGTGAGTCAAGACTCCATTTTGACCGTTGGCAATTTGTCATTCGATGATTTGCCGAGTTGTTTTCTTGCCAGACTCTCAAAACTTCCGAGTCCAGCACAGAAAGAGGATTCCTTGAAACAAAAAGTTAACCTCAAGGCTTCTGATAAATCAATTTTGAAACTTCAAGAGAACACACAGTCGCCAGAAAAAAGTGAAGAAGGAACTGATCACAAGAGTGTTTCTAATTTTATTATTGTGCGAGTGATGATCGTTTTATTGGACAGTTGCTGTAGGATTTCTGAATTGATCAATTTAAGATGTAAGAATGCGATACCGCACCTTCATGCTTTGATTCACACTGATTTGCGTAGAATGCTGAATTTAGAGAAAACCTCTCGAATTCAAATTGATTCGCTGGAAACACTCCAGGACTCTATTCCTTGTGAGATTTTGATGGATCGCTTATTTCCATTGGTAATTATGTTTTACGCTAAATTGTCTTTCACATCGCGACATTAGTTTTAAGTATTGAGTAACTGTATTAAGATGCATGTGTAGAAAGCATTTGGTTCTAGGGCAATTTGGAGACGGACAATTCGGAGAGGACAATTCAGAGCACAGTTTCACCCTAACTCTAACCCTAACTCCAACCCTAACTCTAACCCTGCCCTAACGTTAACCCTTATAAAACAGTCATATTTTAAAACAGTTTTACAACTTTTTGGGCGATATTAGTCATTCTCCAAATTGTCCGTCTCCGAATTGCCCGGTCACCAAGCATTCACCTATTTATTTTGGTTAGGATGTTTAAAAGGTAAAGTTTCCCCTACTCAATTTTTGAGCATTGGGGGGCCGGTGCTGATCTCCGGTCACCGTGGCATGTAGTGATGCGGTGGCATTCACCATTAACCTAGAGTTGGTTGCCAGCCATATGTATAGGCCTGCGCTTCATCTCACAACTGAACGTTGCTCCTCATTTTTATGCCAATGCCCTCTGGTGAGTAAGGCTCAGTCAAGGTTGTTTTGATAATTAATTATAATATCACTTTACCTGCAATGTTGACAACTGTCACAGGCTTGCAGATAGTTTGCCACACAATCTCGTTGAATTTTTAATAGTTTATTAGCAGAGAGACACTATATATGTCATGTTATATGTAAAAGCAAAACGCATTAATAAAATAAATGCAATACACATTTAGAAAATAAATGCAAAACACATTTAGAAAATAAATGCAACACATATTTAGAAAATAAATGCAAAAAACATGTAGAAAATAAACACAAAAACCCTAACTGTAGGAGAGAGGGACTTTAGCACGAAGATATGTTACTAAATCAGTTTTCTGCCCGTGTGTGTAATTACGGTTGCCTCTCTGCAAAATGGCTCCCAGAAACCACTGCACTTTCTAATTGAGAATCTGTTTTGTCGTAAAAGTCCACTGAGAATCATAAGAAGTGCATGTAAGTCTACAGCTGTGCTAAGGCTGACAGCCAAAATCTCGTGAGTGTGGTCAACTGCAAATCTCGTGAGTGTGGTCAACTGTCCAGTGGTCAATCATTCTATGGTCAATTGTCCGCTGTGATAAATCATGCTATGGTCAATCATCTTATGGTCAATCATCCTAGAACCGGTTAAAGAACATTGGTCGACGACAGTACCACGTCGCTCCCTTCTCCGTTCCGGTGCCAGCAATCATCTCGTTGTCCCCCCTCCGCTCAAGACAGTGGGGTTAGGGAAACTAACATCGTGGAAACCCGGCGTCGTGGAATCTGCTCCCGAAGGCTCTGACAACCGAGACCCCTCCGGATCGGTCCCTACAACATCTCAAGACACATCTGTTGAACAGTTCGTTCCCTGTACAGGCCTTTGACTTTAGCCACCTAGCTATTTTACTGAGCTTAAGAAATTGTCAAGTTTAATAATAACAATAATAATAATAATAATAATAATAATAATTGGTAGAAGAGGAATTTGTTGAAGGATGAAATGTTCAAATACTGGCAGTTGGAGAATTTGTCAGAATAGATTGAGCAGTCAGCTAAGCTGAGGATGTGTTTTTTGTCATTTGGAGATTTCTTAGCCAGTCAGAAGTGCTGCAAGTATTATTATTATTATTATTATCTCGACAATTTCTATAGCGCTATAACATAGCTTGATGCCAAAAGCAAGAGCACTTTAGCGACGCCGTTGCTAGCTGCTTCACCTCTCCGGCTGATCAAGAGTCTACGTCGGTCAGTCTCCCAAGCCGTCCTCAAGACGCTGGTCGTAGCTCTAGTCCTCACCAGACTAGACTATGGAAATGCCGTTCTCGCTGGATCGCCTGCCTCTCTACTCTGCAGGCTGCAGTCAGTCCTGAATGGGGCTGCTCGCCTAATTCATCGGTCTGCGTGTTGCGAGCACGTCACTCCGCTACTTATTGATCTACACTGGCTGTCCGTGGCAGAGCGCATTAAGTTTAAACTATCAAGTCTCGTTTATCATTGCCTGCACGGAACAGGACCGAACTATCTGGCGACCGAGTTGCGCAGCGTCTCAGATCTCTAAGGCCGTAGAAGACTGAGATCCTTCACTACGGCTGAACCGATTGTCCCTAGGACGCGTCTCGTCACTGTTGGTGATCAAGCTTTTCCGGTAGCTGCTGCGCGCGCTTGGAACTCGCTTCCTGCTGACATCCAGGAGTCTCCATCACTCGACTCATTCAAGAAACGCCTCAAGTCCTGGCTATTCTGAACTAGTTACTGTATTTAGTTATTTAGTTATGTAATGTGTTCGCGCAGTCTGTCGACTAGTCACCACATTAATCTTGACTTTACTTACTTACTTACTTACTTACATAAATTGAAATGAAATGTTAAATAGATATGTCTTCAGCGCAACTGAGAACCGTTCAAAGGAGGTAGCAGATGTCACTGTGTCTGGCAACGAATTTCAAAGAAGAGGGTTGTAACATTGGTTATGGGAAGACAGGCCAGCTTTTATGTTAACGTGCGATTTACTAACTTTTGATTAATTATTAATGATTAACTAAGTTGAGTTGCTGTGCATAGAATGGACATTGAAATAATTTCAGCCCGAAGGCTTTACAGACGATATGCTTCATATTACTGTGCAACAACAGATAGAATCAATAACTCGACCATTTTGCCCTCTTGTGTTAAATGACAGAGCTTATTTTCGATGTTTTATTAAAGAAGGTAAGCATACATTATTTCTATTGTGTCATTGGTATTATGCATTGTTATAATATTCAAATTATTATATTCAAGTTTAAATATTTTGTTATTTTCTTTTTATGTTATAAAATAAGTAAGATATAGAACTTCGAAATAGACTGGTTTTATTTATCCACCCTGTACATATATTAACCAAGTTACAACTGTTGTTATGATGACGTAGCATATTGTACATGTAAATTCCTTTGCTTTGAGCACATGATAAATCATCTCAGCTCGCTGCCAGCTAATTGCGGCAATAGCTAGATAGGAAATGTGTCCAATGTTTTCTTTCTTTGTATTGTCTTTCAGCTTCTACGATGTTGATTTGTCTGAGTTTGATGTCTTCCTTGATGTTGTCAATCCACTGTTAATTCGTTCGGTCTTCCTTTTCTTCTCTTTCCCTGTATCTTTGTGTATAGAGCTTTGTATGGCCATTGGTTGGTTTCCATTCTGCACACTTGTACAAATCATGTTAATCTTCTTCTTCTAATCTTTTCTGCAATATTATCTTTTAGCCCACTCCATTTTCTTATATCAGGGGTCAGTAACCTACGGCCCATGGGCTGCTTCCGGCCCACCAGTGAGTTTAATCCAGCCCTCCGGCCCCAGATTTTTTTGTAAAAAATGTCATCAACCTTTAAGTCTGACAAGCAAAAAAATCACTAATTTTTTGCACTTGATATGTATATTTTTGAGAACTTTTGAACTTTTTTCAGCCCAAAATTCTAGAAAACAAACTTTAAAACAGTTTTGGGCCCATCAAAAATTTGTTTAATTACTTGGCCCTTGGACACACACTGCCATAGCAATTTGGACCTTACTGTCCAAAAGGTTGCCAATCCCTGCCTTATATCTTCATTTTTTATATCTTCATTTTTTTTATCTTTTGCATTCTGCTCATCCCCAGTATTTGTTTCAAATAGCTCATTTCTGCCACCATTAGCAATTAAAATTAAAATAATTTTTGCAGTAATTGTTTTCTCTTGATGTGGTTTCTTTTAGAGGATGACATATTGATTTTTCAGATGTTTCAATTTTAAGGCCTACTATAGTGGCCAAACTGTGGCTCATGAGCCGCATGTGGCTCTTCTAGCAGAATCTGCGGCTCGCCAGAAGTTTAAAAAAAATGTTTTTGACCAGATTAGTATCATAGAATATGATAGCAAAAATTCGAATGAATCCTGTAGGAGTGTGGATTCTTGAATAGGCCGCACAAGTTGTGATTATAATTAGGGCTGGGCCGAATATTCGCTTTGTATTGGCTTCGGCGCCAAATAGTACAATGAAGAGTAGTCTCTTCGCATTCGTCTGAATGTTGTTGTTTAAAATGAATACAAATAGTGGTCACGTGACGTTCAAAATTTTTATATGGTCTGGTGTGTATTGTGTTTGTTTAATTAAAGACTTCAGCTTCATGATTTCAATGTGTGCAAATACGCTTGTTTCTTTTGGCAAGCTTTCAAACAGCTCTGTGACGAATTTTTTATGCATTCACATGCGCTACAAGAATAATTCTGTCTGTTTCACTATACTTATTATTTGATGATCATTGTATGTTATAATAATAGCGCACAGCAATGAAAGCACTGTTGCTGATAGCAATATGGCAGCTTGCAGTGGGAGGGTATCGTATACAGTATTGGTATTCAGTGTTCGTTGAATAGTGAACCTGACTATTTGTATTCGTCCTAATAGTTCAAAACCCCTATTTGGCCTACCCCTAATTTTGCCTGTTTGTAAAATTTATCATAGGCCCCATAATAAAAGGTTGAATTTAGGGATTTAATGAAATTTTGCACAACGAATTAGATCACACCACCTCTGTTTCGCATCTAATTTTGGAAATGTGGCTCCCAAGCTGTTGAGAATTGTCATTTTTTGCGGCTCGCACTTTCTATGGGTTTTGCCACTCCTTCTATATGCTTAGGATATGAAGCTGAATATAATTTTTTTGGGTATAAATCAAGGATTGATTGGTGAATTTTTCGTGACTTTGGGATGGAGTTCATCCGTGAAAGACTCATCAGACAGATGTTACTTTCTTTTGAGTCCAAAGCACATTGAAAAGATGAAGCTGACCATTGTCTCAATGAAGCGATCTGGTTTTCAGTCACCTCCGCCTTTGGTAGAATTCGACTCAGATTTGACTTCGGTTACCTTCAACCAATTGCAGTAATAAGTTTGATATTTCTCTATTATTTATTGTTTTTAGATTTTTAGAAAAAGATTAAAAACCCATCTTTTTGACCTGGCCTATCCACCATAGACTGTCACCCGTTTGCCTGGCTGGATACCTTGGATTTGACCTGGATCTTTAATGATTTGGATTTGGTGTGCCATCGGTTGATGCTCCTGTGCATTATGAAGTGGTGCTATAGAAGTCTAAGATTAGATTTGATCTTAGTCTCTAGAGAAAATGGTGCTGTTATAGAAAAGCATTGGTTCAAAGTGGAATATTATACCGTATGTTGAAGTAAATGCTCAATTTGAAGTCATTTTCAGTCATGGAAATTTACTATCTTGTGTATATTTACTATCTGTTTTTATTATTATTGTTATTGGTTTAATAATATTCAAAAGCATTTTATTAATGATGATTTATCATCATTATTATTACTGAGACCATTTTTATAGTGCCTTGGACATGGCAAAGTCCAAAGCCAAAGGTGCTTTAACAAACGTCACTTGAATGGATGTGAAACAAGTTAGTTTTTAGATTCTGCCTGAATCATACAATAGGGTGAGCTTTTGTAAGGGGCCAGTGCATAATTACATAATGCTGGGGGGGTTGGGTCCTTGAAAACATTGCAAAACATTACGTGGATGGGTGGGTGTGAGCTTAACGTTACATAAAGCTTTTAAGACCGATTTACCATCTTTACCAATTTACCAGCAGTAAAGAGCTACAGCTAGAGAGTTGGGCACAGGTCAAGTCAGGTCTTTGTCCTCCAGCTGTGTCCAGCTATCAACTTCTCCACAACATTTCTCCAAAGTTCTCTGACCTTTGCTATTTCTTCCAAGGTCATTCAGTGTCTTCTATCAGTTTTTCCATTGAGATTCAGTCCTGCCATGTTAAGATTCTCTTCCAATCCGTCCACCCATCGTCTTTTCGCTCTTCCTTTAGATCTTCTCTCCTCTGGTTTTTAGTTGAAAATTTGTTTTGGGTTTCTTATTTCTTCCATTACGAGTATGTGTCCAGTCCATTTCATTCTTCTCGTTCTGAATACTTCAGTGATGCTTCCTCTCTAACTTTTTCTTTCATTTGTTATATGTTCTTTGCACCCAGTCTTTAATATCCTTCTAAGCCAGTGGTTCTCGAACTTTTTGGGAATTTTTTGCATTGCAGTCTTTGGAAATTTTGGTGATGACTTGTGGGCCTTATAAAATTTGAATTAACTTCAATCAACATACAGTATAGGCTACTTGTTTTGTCTGCCAAATTATTTAACCATAAAATTTGCAAATCTTAATTATCAAATTTAAATTAAAATGGAATCAGAACTCTTAGAGCCATCCATGTGTTTTGTGTTCTGAGGTTTAGGTGAGATATCTAGGGGACTGCGGACCCCAGTTTGAGAACCACTGTTTTAAACCATTTATTTTTTGTTGCTATTATTTTTGTACTCCAATTCTTTTTTTGTAGTCAAAGATTCACATCCGTATATTAGTATTAGTAAGTAAAAGTAAGAAGTAATGTTCAGATTATTGTGGTGACTTGTCCACAGGTGGACTGTGTTAACACATTACAGAGTTAAAGTTCATAACTAGTGTGGAACAACCAAGTCTTTAGCCTCTTTTTGAAAATGTTAAGTGAAGAGGAAAGTTGAACGAATGGAGGTAGGCCGTTCCAGGCCCTAGCGGCAGCCCCATGAAATGCGTGATCTCCTACGATGCGGAGGCGCGCCCTTGGGACAACCCGTGAGGCAGACAAGGCGGATCTCAGGCGTTTCCGACCTTTTAGGCCGGCGACACGTTTCAGTTCGGTCGTCAGATACGCAGGACCTGCACCCATTCAGGCATCAGAAGACCAACGTCACAAGCTTCAAATTAATACGTTCCGGGACAGACAGCCAATGTAAGTCATGGATCAGTGGTGTTATATGGTTTCCGAGTTGGGCCTGGTATATCATTCGCACAGCGGTGTTCAGAACCGACTGAAGGCGGTTATGTAGTCTAATATGTAGGTAGTTGTGTATCCCTGCAAGAGTTGCGTTACGATAATCGAGCTTGGTCAGCACCAGTGAGGAGACCAGCGGTTCGAGGACAGTAGTAGACACTGATCGGCGAATGCTTCTGATCAGTCTTAAGGCGTTGAAGTACCCCGCAACTGTTTTGGCCATGTGATTGAGAAGCAGCAGGATGCCGTTTTCTGAACATGTGTTGTCATGGAGATGTTACAATCAATGTACACACCGAGGTTACGGACACAAGCACCCTAGCAATGTCTTCCGAAAACGTGGATGGTGGTAGGTGGGATCTGATATTGACGACGTGTGGTCGAGCACCATAGTATCTCCGTTTTATTGACATTAAGTTGCAGATGATTCATACACATATAATGTGTATATATATACACAGTATGTATATACATACATGCATACATATATATATATATATATATATATATATTACAGGCAATGTGTGTAATCAGTCATTTCATGAAATGACTAAAAAAACAGTCATGCAATGACTAACTTTTCCAATGATTTATTTCACACTTTGCCTGATCCGCTTAATTGCATAAAGCCGTTGAACACTGACCACTATTCACGTTAATATAATCCTATAAGACTGCGATTTCCGCATCTGTCTTTGTTAATCATTGACAGATTTAATATTTTCATTGTTTGGCAGGTCAAGAAATCTGTAAGCTCTTACATTTCTGTCGACTTATACGCACTACGCACTATTATGCAGGTCATAGCAAATTACTTAATTTTGACCCGTATCCGGGGTTGACCTATCTTGAGATTGACCTGTCCACAAGTATGTACAGAGCATCAAAGCGCTTTGATGTTGCCGGCACTGGAGCCGTTGTCTTGCGCTGCCTACATCAAAAGGCTTTGATCTTGCTGGAGCTCAAGTTAGCATCATGTATAGGCCAAATTGAAATTATGGTTATTATTATTATTCCAGGACAATTTATATAGCGCTGTGTGCATGGTTTAAAATCCAAAATCAAAAGCGCTTTGACAACGCTGACATGTCAATGAAGGTGAGAAGGTGGCGACGTTAAAATCCACTGTGATGATGGAAAGAACTTTGCTGCCGTGAAGAAGTCCAGTGCAGAGTCCTTTAGAAGCGGTCCTTCAAAGAAACCGTAGCCCCATTCAATCAATCAATCAATCAATAAACTTCTATGGCGCCACTATCATAATGCCCAGGGCATCAGCCGATGGCGCACCAAATCCAAATAGAATTAGAGCCAGGTCAATCCGTAAGATCGGTCAGAACAGCGGGGAAGCAATCTAAGGGGCATAAGCCAAGTCAACAGGTATGTTTTAAGACCAGATCTAAAAGATGATAAATTGTTAGTTTTACGAAGTGATATTGGTAATGAATTCCAAAGCTTAGGGCCACACACTGAGAAACAACTAGTGCTAATGACGGTGCAAGAATAAGGAACAACAAATGAAAGTCTTACCGAATACCTAGTGGATTGAGTAGTAGGTTGAGGGATTAGTCGCATCTTAAGGTAATAGGGTTCATTATATAATATGGTTTTAAATACCAAAAGACAAATTGTATAATTAATTCGGTATTTTATAGGAAGTCAATGTAGGGACTGTCTTGTTGGAGTTATATGTTCGAATCTTGGAGTTTTGGATATTACTCTAACTAAGGAATTTTGTACTCTCTGGAGTTTCTGCATATTTGAATTTGTGATGCCAAAAAGCAGGGAATTGCAATAATCGAGGCAACTAGATACCAATGCATTGGCTAACTGAATAAGAACAGGCTTAGGGAGGAGATGTCTGATGTGATAGATGTCCCGAATATGATAATGAGACATTTTGCAGACTGAATTTATGTGACTAGTAAAAGAGAGAAAAGAGTCAAATATCACACCAAGGTTGCGAGCAGAAGTACTTCTAGGGACAACAGTGGAATCTCCTAATACTACGGATTTCAGAGATTGAAATTTGGTCAATTGAGCTGGAGTACCTAATAGCAAGAACTCAGTTTTTGATGAATTCAAAAGAAGCTTATTTGAATCCATCCATGACTGAATATTAGTGAAGACAGTGGATAAAGTCTCGAGAGATTGACATGCCAACGAGGAATGGAAGATGATGTAAGAGTCCGCGAGTTGGTAGTAGGAGTTATCCACTCAGATGTAGCCATCGGTGAGTTCCTAAAGAAGCGGTCTTCCGCAAGAAGATAGTTCTGTCGTCGAAATCGGCAAATCCGATGAAGATGGAAAATCCGACGACGTCCAGAACGACAGTCAACCGCAAATCTGCTGAATTTTCATGCGGCAGCCACTAAATAATGACTGACATTGGCGCACACTCGAAAGGAAGCGACCGACTTGAACTTCCAGACCGACGTGGAAGATAGAGGACGGCGTGAGACACGTCAGAAACTGAAGAGCGGAACGCAGTCCTCACATAGATGGAGACTCCAGCGACGTCCGGAACACAGTCGATCACAGCTGCCTAGCTCTACAACAATAGCTAACATGGCGGCGTCCAGCCCGCAGCGGTGAGACCGACTGGATACTTCCAGAATGACGCGAAACAGAAGAGGACGGCTAAAACTCCTCAGCAAATCGACGGCGAAACGAGGCACACACAACATGTGCAGGCTGCCATAGATAGGCGCCACCATAGAAGGTTAACTGGTCAAGATTAAAAGGACCGGTCCTTCCTCTTTGGACCAATTAATCGGTTAACCATTAACAACCTTACACTAAAATGCAATAGTTGTAGGACCATCTCACTGGTGATCCTCTAACGCAGCGGTCCGCAAACGTTTGTCATGAAGGGCCAAAATTTTGTGCAATCTTTTTGTGGGCTCTGTTCCAATGCATGCATAAAAATTTATTGGCTAGAATCTTGTGGGCCAACTAAAACACCCTCAGGGTTTACAGATCACTGCTCTAACGGACGCAGGATTTTATACTTCATGTTTATTAACTTTTGAATAAGGTGGGGCCATATTTTGATTTAGGGGTTGTTGCATAATCACATAATGCTGGAAATGACCTTTTTTGAAGTGTAACATCAAAGCGCAATCAGCAATGCTTCAATAGACCCACCTCAGCTGTAGGTAATAAATTGTTTAAAAATTACCTAACTTCTAGTTTAAGTGCAATTACAGTTATTGCAATTTTCGATTATTTTCCAACATATTAAAGGAATCAAATTAATAATATTAAGGAATAAAAAAATAAAATAGAATTATACAAATTTTAATGTTAAAAAACGGAAAAATAACTTGTATAATTGGTTTTAAAAGGCATCACATAACATTAAGCTCACATCCCTTAACCCACCCACGTAACATTTCGTAGTATTTTCAAGGACCCCACCTACCCACCCTCCTGCGTTGCGTAATTATGCAATGACCACTTATGTAATTTTCAGATTTAAATAAATATTTTATAATTTCTTTTACTAAGAATGATTCAGAGATTGCTTTGAATGATACATTTAAAGTGTAATGTAATCGTTTTTTCAGCATTGATACAGCCACTAAAGATGCAGTTATGGAATACATTGATGTATGTTTACGTCGGGATTCTTTTGTGCCGCAGTTGTTTCACTGTTCATTGCCTGGACTTGCAAATGGCGGATTGCTGCTCTGTGGTGCCAAAGGCTCGGGAAAGACTTCCATTGGTTTGGCCATTTGCAGTGCGGCATCAACCGCTCCATATTATGCGTTTGTAGAAACAGTTGAATGCAAAATGCTGAAAGGTAATGATTAATTATTATTATTCATATTATTCACGTATATCTCGTGTTGTTTGCTTGATATCTTGGATTGCTAAACATCAATGAAAAGTACTTTAAAATCTGTGAAAGAGACTTCATTTCATTAAGTGAACAACAAACATCAATTTTTATGTTTAAGTACACTAACAAACTATTACCCCAGAATTTTTATAAAACTGATTATTTTGCAATAGTAAATAAATTACTTACTTATAACATAAGAAAGAGTGAATAACATAAGAAAGAGTGATCAATTTGCCATTCCTTTTGCTCAAACAAACACAAGACTACTTACTATAAAATTACTTGGACCGCGTATGTGGAATACTCTGCACTCTTTTAAAACTAATATAAGTAATTTAAATGAATTTAGAAGAAAATAAAAACAATATATAGTACTTACTAAGTGCCTAGTAATAAGGAGCTACTTCGGTGCTGCTTTTGAAAGCGCGATAAATAACAAATTGACTACTAATCTTCCTTTTAGCATATTGACTTAACCCCTTCACCGTTTATTAAAATTTTAAACCCGTTACCATGGCGGCGATTTATTTTAGTACGGCAATACATTGCTTTAAAATATTTTATATACTTCTGATTTCGAAGCGCAGAAGCAAAGGAAACCTTTACAAATTGATGTAAAGGTCAGATTTAGTATCCCTTTATCACTTTATGTCCTCAGTCGTTGAATATCTACTTGGAAATCAAAAGAATAAGGTCTTAGAAACGCTATGCGAAAGGCCGCTACTAGAACCAAGGGAACTCGGGTTGAACATCGTAAAATTCCATTCAACTATGACCATAAACCTCAAAATTGCTTTTATTCTATTCAGATTTGCCTTCAATATTTATTTTCTGCGACTTATCCCCACTTTCTTGAGGAATTTTGCCGCATGGCAAAGAATCTCCGGTCGCTAAGGCACGGCCATTGCAGGCGAAGCCCAGGGGGTCCAATCGGAAAATATCGATTTTTCAAGAGCTTTCGGCATAATATTCTAAAAAATAAGCGCCATCTGGCGAATAAATGGATACTAAAGCCATATATGTATAATAATGAGCCAGACTCGTGAGCAACGGTTAGCTGTAGTCTTGCAAAGTACTGCCGAGTCCCTCTTGGGTAAACGGCTAAGCGTCGATAACGTAACCCGAGTCTGTCTCGGGGTAAACGGTAAAGGGGTTAATGTTGAGCTTGTCTGCTAATTACATATATTTAATATAATTCATTTCTACATATATTCCTTTCTATTATTCAAGTTACCTACCTGAGAACATTGTTCCCTTTTGATACCTTTTTGTTTCGAACTTGTTTGCATAAAAATGAGCAAGTTTTTTCATTTCTCGTTATTACCTTATGGCATGTAATTAATTGCTAGTTAATTTGTTGGATTTATTTTTGTTATATTAGATCAAATGCTCTTGTTTTCTGAATGGTTCAGTCATTCTTTATTTCCTATTTCCTATTTATGATCTGATTGTATTAATTACTATGCTAGACTAATATAAACATTTTTCCTATTTCTGTTCAGTAATAATTAAGCTCTTTGCCTGTTATGAATAAAGGAGATGTGTATTTTCTTGTGAGTTGGCAACAATAAATCCTCCTCCTCTGATTAATAGATATACTATATGCAATATAAATATAAATAAAACAGTAAACATATATGTAAATAAAAGTGTAAATAAATGTAAATAAATGTGTAAATATGTAAGAAAATAAGTAAAGGAAGTAAATAAAAGATCAGGTAGTTGCTAGCATGAAACAAATATGAAGGCTAATTTCTTTTTTCCACATTGATTGTGCCAATCACCAGCTTAATTTAATGATGCATACTTTTTTTGTTACACTATCAGGTTTACAGTGGCCATACTAAACAGTAAACACACAAGTAGAAATATCTAAAAAAAATTTGCAGCGCTTTGTACCCCAAACATATTCAGGAAAAGTCATATAAACTTTCGAGAAAAATCGAAAAGATCGACCTGGGGTAAAAAATACCCCCCCCCTTCCCGCCCAGTGGTTTATAAGGGTTAAATATATTACTGTATTAGCACTTCATCTAGCTTCATGTGTAATGCAGTCCAGCATTTATATAGCATAATTTGATGGCAATGTTAAAATTATTTTAGCATATGTACCGGTATGTGCCATGAATACAATATGAGCATAAATGCAAGCAAAACAAAAGTAATGTCAAATATGGAACATCAAATAACAATCTTAGCAAATGGACAGGTGCTTGAGCAAGTTTCTAACTTCACATACTTTGGAAGCCTGATCCAAGATGAAGCAAGATGCAAAAATGACATCAAAACAAGATTGGCCATGGGAATGAATATAAAGATCAAATTACTAAAAGTGTTTGGAAGAACAAATCGGTCAGTAAACTTACAAAGCTAAGACTGATCAGGACACTAGTCTGGCCTGTTGCCTCGTACGGTTGTGAGTCATGGACACAAAATAAAGAAGAAGAAAATCGAATTTAAGCATTTGAAAACAAATACTTGAGAAAAATGTTGAGGATTCACTATACGGATTTCATATCCAATGAGACACTATACAAAATGGCTGGAGTAAATCAGGAATTTCTAAAACATATTAAATCAAGAAAAATTAGATATTTTGGACATGTTACCAGAAAAACAGAAGACTCAATTGAAAACTCAATAATAACGGGTTTGACGGAAGGAACCAGGAAGCAAGGCAGGCCCAGAACCAGCTGGATAGACAACATTATGACATGGTCTAACATGAAAGGAGCTCCACTAATGGAAGCAGCTAAAAAAGGGAGCAGTGGAGAATTATTGTTCAACGTTGCGGCCAACCCTCGCATAACGACGACGGCTTCGTGACATGACATGTGCCATGTCTATGTAGCATGTCTTCTTAAACAAAGTTACAATACATTAATCAATATAGTGTGCAAATTAAATATTGAGGTGTATAAGTTATGAGTGCAAAACTGGCAGCCAATCAAAACTTGACCAATCAAAGTGCCAAAGTACATGTGGTCAGATTTCCACAATTTGTGAACTTTCTTAGTTTCAGACAAATATTTTGTCAATCAGTGTAATTGCAAAAGCAATGTTGATGAACCATCAATCATTTGCTGCAGTAATTTTGTGACAAAATTGAGAGGATTAGTGCATCTACTTTTCATGGCCGGCCAAAACAGTTCAATCACTTGAATTCTTATATAACCAGAGCATACTCATTTGCTGGTAATTTTTCATCATTTTGCACTTGTTGATTGCAATTACAATGAAAAAGACCCTTAAAGACCCTTGGATGTGTTTGTGGATTAATTCTATGTATCATTTTAATATGCTTTGTTGTTCTAAGCGATCTGGAGGTTTTATCTAAACTGGACTGCATTTAAATATTGAGACACTTTTTTCTGGCCTTATTCATTTTGGTTTGCAACATTATTTGGCCAAACCATGTCAAAGTATGTCATAATTCTTCCTGAGCCTCATGGGCTCATAGGGCAGTGATGATCTTCGCTGCTATTGCCTTCAGCCAGGCATTCAATAATATGGTTACGGGGTTAGTGCACTGAGTAGCGTACCTGTTTGACTTATGGCAGCTTCTTACCACTGCTCCTCATTTTATCATCACCCTCTGGCGAGTAAGGCTGAGTAAAAATTAAACCTCCTGCAGGCCTCAAACCTGTGACCTTCTGCTCTATCATCCAACATTATTACCACTACTAACCTCCTGCCCTCCATGAGCACGAGTAACTATTATATAATTGAGCACTAGAAATTTTTGGGGAAAATTTTATCTTTTACCAGCTAGCTTACAAATATTTTTGAAAAGATTCTTAAGTTTGTTGGAAATTCATCTTTGAATTTCAAATTGGTTGTTTAAAAAATGTATAACATTATAACTATCCATTTTATTTTCATGTTTTTTACAGTTTTATGTCAAATCTGAATAGTTGATTTTTGCTTTTGTGCAAGTGATGGATTTGGACAGTTTCAAGAATGAGTGTAACTCAGATCTATTAATTTGTTAATATTTTTATATGAATTTTATTTTTTAAATTTGTTAAATTTAAATTCTCTTGTATGTGGCTTGGCTGTGCAGGTAAGAAACCAGAAACCATTCAGCAATATTTTGGACAGAAGTTTGATGAACTGAGTTGGAGACGGCCTTCTGTCTTGTTTCTGGATGATCTAGATCATTTGGCAACATCCTCTTCAGGGCCTGAGCAAGATATGTCTGGCCTTGCATCCTATCACACAAGAGTGGCTGAAGGCAAGACACTTGGCTTCTTCTTCTCTTAAAGTATTAGACCTGTCTATCAGCCATCTTAAGGTGGGCATTGCTGCTCCGCTATCGGGACTCTTGCTCATTGGCCGATTGCTCATAGGATGTTAGCTCACTACTTCTTACTACACTTTGCTTACCTGGACATTGCTCATGTAAGACAATTGCTCATAGGACAGAACTTTATTCATAGAAGATATGACAAAATAGTAAAAGATAAAAAGTCCAACATGTTTTGAAGCTTAGTAGAAGTTTATTTCTAACTCAAACCAAAATGATAACCAGTGATGGGATATGTGAGAAAGTCATAACATTAAGAATAGGAATGTCCAAGGCAGCATTCGGGGAACTCAAAGCGATACTTACAAATGAATGAATGAATGAATGAATGAATGAATGAATGAATGAATCAATTTTTCTAGTGCACTTTTTCGCAAATGCACCTCAGCCAATAAACAAAAAAGATTTCAATCAAACAAGAAAAGTCGAGCATGCCATGTTTCATCTGGAACCGAGTGATGTTTTACAGTGAGGTATCTTCATCAGACTTTATCAGATTTTCTGCTATGGAGCGATGTTTCACCAGAAAGTCGTGATAAAATACCCGAAATTGAAAGCAAAAACGAATATACAGTAAATAGAATTAGAGCAAATCTGAGGTTTCAGGCCATAGTAGAATGGAATTTTATGATTTCGAGTGAGTTTCCTTGGTTCTTTTTTGTGACCTTTCATGTAGTGCTCCCAACACACATTCTCTTGATCTCTGAGTAGAAATTCCGTGATTGAGGATGTAAAATGATAAAGGAATACTAAAGCTGACCTTTATGTCAATTTTTAAATATTTCCTCGGCTTCTACTTTTCAAAATCGGAGGTATTTAAAATTTTTAAAAGTAATGCGTTGCTGTACTGAAATAAGTGGCTGACATGGCGCCGAATTGAAAAAATATTGTTTTGTCGTATCTTCATCCATGCTTGCTCCACTGTTTTCTGTTGTCTGTCATTTGGATCGCCATTTCCATTGTCTTTCCAGTCCATTGCATGATGTTATCAGTTCAGTCCATCTACATCTACAGTTTACCTTGTTTTCTTTTTCCATCAGTTGTGCCTTGTATCATTTCCTTTTCCAAATGGGTGCCTGTTTTCCTCATGATGTGGCTGAAGTACGACAGCTTTCTTCTTTTGACGGACTCCAAAAACTCTCTTGTAACACCTCCCTTCTCTAATATCCATTCATTAGTTCTTTTCTCTGTCCATGATATATGCAGAATCTGTCTTAATCCTTTCATCTCGAACTCCTTGATCTTTACTTTGTCTCTTTTTTTAAAGTTCATGTCTCACTTCTGTATGTTGCCACCGGCCAAACTAGACTTTTCTGTGATTATCAATCCTAGATAAACAAAGCTTGTTACCTGTTCTAATTTGTTTTCTGTTAATGCATATTTTGCATTGAGTTTCATTTGTATTCGATACATTTGTTTTATCAATACCATATATAATCGCGTTAAAGTCAAATAATTTAAGGCCAATTTGCAGGCTTTATGTCCTGACCTCGACTTATATGCGAGGCACTAACTGTTGAATAAAGTTTCCATACATTGGATGTCAAAAATAATTAATTTAGCTAAAACTTAGAGCAGGCAGGTACGACAAGATGTCTGCTGAACAACATTAAAAAAGGCAAAGTGTGTTATTTTGGACACGTCATGAGCAAACAAGGCTCTTGTCTAGAAAAGGAACTCATTCAAGGACCATTGTCCGGCGGACGATCATGTGGAAGACCAAGAACATCCTGGCTAGATAACATAACAACATGGACTGGACTCTCATCCCAAAACATGATTCAGAAAACAGAAGAACGACAGACATGGAGAGATGTGATACATAGTGTAGCCCAACCTCGCATAGAGGATGGCTAAAGAACAGAACAGCTAAAACTTTGTGTAATTAATTACTTTCAACATATGCTACGGCATCTAAATAAAAGTTGGCTTCAGCGATTTTAAGATTTGTAATTTATAGGCACCATATAAATATTAATTGTAATTTATTGGCTCTACATAAATATTATAAAAAAAATTAAATTCTTCATATTGTCAAGAATGAGCGAATAGCAGGTTTAAAGTTTTCTTAATCGTCAGGAATCAATCTATGAATGTCAAAATCGTTCAGTTTCTTGATAGTTCAAAGATAAAACACAGTTTTTCAATCAAAACAATAGCGCCGCCCCCCAGCTCTTGTCCGCCATTGTTCCAACTCTCACAATCACCTCAAGAGGGTGCTCCGCGGTGACGTCACTTCGACTTATACCCAGGTCAATGATTTTAGACACCTTCAAATCCAAAAAATTTAGAAATCGACTTATATTAAGATCGGCTTTGTAGCGAGTACATACGGTATTTATGCAATGATAATTATATTCCTGTGTTACTTTGTCTAGTTGGTTTATTAGTTCCTGTAGCTTTTCTGCAGACTCGGTCAGAAGCCAATCATCTGCATATCTTAAGTTTGTAATTCTTCTCCCTGCTAACATGATTCCTACGTCAAATCCTTCCAAAGTTTCTCGCATAACCATTTTAGCTATTATATTGATCAAATATGGTGAAATTACACAACATTGTCTGGCACCTTTTAAAATCCTGAACCATTCGGATGTTGTACCTGCAACTTTAATTTTTGCCTGTTGTTTTTTTGTACATTTCATTTGAATCAGAAGTTGCACTAAATGTGGTGTGTATTCCATTTCTAACATTTTTATCCATAATCGTTCATGTGTGACAGAATCCAATGCCTTTTTATAATCAACAAATCACATAAACATTATCTTCTGATGCTCTCATGCTATCTGTAGCAGAATTCTAAGATTTGAAATCTGATCTCTTGTTCCTCTGCCTTTTTGGAATCCAGCTTGTTCTTCTGCTAGCTCCATTTCAGTTTTTATTCACATTCTTTCTAGAATTATTCGTAGTATTATTTTGCTTGCACGCAATACCAAGGCAATTGTTCGATAGGTTGAACATTGTTTTAGGTTTCATTTTTTGGGCAACGGAATGAAGACTGATTCTGTCCAGTATCTGGCCCTTCTCCTATCTATATATATAATTCTCGATGTCTGTCGCGCCTGTCTGTCCGACGGCAACACGGCGGGTATTGCAAGACGCTGTTGTCATTGACAACCAAATATTGTTTAATCAAAAATGTATTAACAACGGAGCGTTTAACGAAGCGTCTTAATTGCAGCTTAAACCCCCGTCCCCTTCCCTCACCCTATCCCTCTCCAAATCGCCCAGGCCCCAACCCTTTCCCGCCCCGGCCCCAAACCCCTTTTCCCCTTCCCTTTCCCCATCCCTCTTACCTCTCCCCATCCCCTCCCAATCGCCCCGCCCAACCCATTCCGACCCCGGCCCAAACCCCCGTTCCTCTTCCCTCTCCCCAACCCTTTTCCCTCTCCCCATCCCTCTCCCAATCCAATCCGGCCCCAACCCATTCCAGCCCCGGCCCCAAACTGCCGTTCCCCTCCCTCCCCATCCCTTTTCCCTCTCCCCATCCCTCTCCCAATCGCCCCGGCCCCAACCCATTCCCGCCCCGCCCCAAACCCCGTTCCCCTTCTCTTTCCCCATCCCCCTCCCTCTCCCCATCCCTTCCCAATCGCCCAAGCCCCGTTTCCAAACCTACACAACGCTGCTTTGAAAACCCGTACAACCCACTTTCCTCCTCCCAAATCTCCCTTCCCTCTCCCAATGCCCTGCTCCCGTTATTATATATATATATATATATATATATATATATATATATATATATAGATAGATAGATAGATAGATAGATAGATAGATATATAATTATATATATATATATATATATTCCTTCCTAGCCTCAATACCTATTTTTTTAAATTTTACTCCTCAAGTGGGGATTAAATTTTCAGACGCCGTCACCGTACTGGGGATTTTTTAATTTTTGGAAAAGCGTTCTTCAGAAATGATTGATGTAACATTTTCAATTTGCTATATCTCAGGCTATATAGGAGCTAAAAAGATGAGGTTTGCACCATTGTTTAGATTGTTTATTCCTCTTTCTAACCGTCCGTGCAAAACAAAAAAAATTGGTGGTAGAGTCCACTTTACGGCCTAAAATATCACCCTCTTCCCCCGAAAAACTTTTAAAGCCCCCTAGCAAAATATTTTCAGCGGTAACCCCACTTTGGTCAGCGGAAAAGTTGTTAAGGGATGTCAGAGGAACAAAATAAACCAAAAAGTTTGAAAATCGGTTGACATTTGGAAAAGATCTATCAATTCTAACTCGACCCCAATGTTTGAACATAAGTATTATGAGCGAATTTCGCGTAAGTTTTGAATTCTGAGAAAGTTTCCAAATTTTTTTGAATTTGCTATATCTCAGGCTATATAAGAGATAAGAAGATGAGGTTTGCACCATTGTTTAGCTTTTTTATTCCTCTTTCTAACCGTCCGTGCAAAACAAAAAGTCCAGCATTCACGAGCCTTCCGACAATCAAGTGAGAATGAGGAGCAGGCTGTTGCTTGGCGTGCAAAAGCAGCACAGCAAACAAGAGAATCAAGCACTGCATGCCGTTCGACACTGCCAAATCATTACACTTACGTTGACTATCAAGTTTCAGAAAATTCATGCGAATGGACGTTAACTCGGTTGAAGGAAAAGGCGGCGAGTTAAGGACAATCAATTGCGCAAAATGCTACTGCATTTGCGCAAATTCGGGTGGTAAAACAGCCAATCTCCCCGTCATAAAATGCTATTGCATTTGCGCAAAATCGGATGGTAGAACAGCCAATCTCCCCCTCATAAAATGCTATTGCATTTGCGCAAAATCGGGTGGTAGAACAGCCAATCTCCCCCGTCATTTTTGACGGGTAAACACCTAGTATTAATAATATTAATTGATGGTTAGGAGGTAAAAATGTTAAAACTAAGGGTGTCAATGGGAATCCGGGTACCCATTGGAGTCCTATTACTCGGGCAGTAAAATTGGGTACAGGTACCCATGGAAATAGGACCCTTATGTCTAACTGCCCCTCCGGTCGCTGCAACTAATGATGTTGTCATTAGTTACCATATTTACACGATTATTACCCTTGGGTAATACAAGAAATTACAAACCGCAGCCCCCCTTGCGGGGTATATTCGTATGCGGGTTATACTGGAAACTTGAAACAAAGAATTTAAAAGTACTGCTTTAAACTAGAAGTTCTATTAGGAAGTCACAGAAAAATGCAGCACAAAACGATAAGACAAAATTTCAAGATTTTTTTGATGGATATCTAACCAGTAAGTTGCTTAATATTGTACTAAAGCCGGTTTGGCACCTTCAGGTTGCCTTGCACGTGTATGCGTGTACCTCGGAAAGTTGCCGTTCTTGGCAGTTTGCCGGCATTTTCCCGGCATTTTCATCCGTTTTTAGCGCTAAATGAGTGGATAGTGACCATCTCGTTGTTTTCGTGTAGTCATCTGCACTTTCTCTGGGTAGATTTGGACATTTTTGGTTGTTCGCCATCAAATGTCTGGACTGGCATCTTGTATGAATATCGACACAGCTGGTAGAACTCTAGACTAGACACACGCTCGAGAATGCTACAATGCTGTCTTTAACGCTAGGTCGAACGACCTCTGTTCTAACTCCGATTGGAATAACATCAAAATGGACTTTCAAGATCGTCATCATACGTTTGTCATTGACATGCCAATGATGTCGAAGCTTCCTTGACTTTGGCCTTGGCTTTGTTGCGGCGCTATAAAAGTATTATCGGAAATAATAATATAGTTCGTCTGGCCATTTGTACACAGTTCACGGCTTCTTGTATTCGGTAGGGACCCATCGATATAGTATGTATGCAAAAAATGGCATATTTTGACTCCCCTCCCTCTGTTGCACACCAGCACACCATACATCTGTGGGACACCCTCCCCCATGAGTATGTACACAATAGCAACCGGGGTGCGGGACTTATTTTTTAGCCATAGTCACAAAGCATTTGTTTTAGGCTGAATATTAAATAATAGTTTTGGAAGTCTGCCAGCCAATTATTAATAACTGTGCTCAGGAGTTGGGACCCTTTGTTTGACCGTGAGAAAGTAATTGTGTTTAAATCTAATGTTTGTGTGAATTTATCAGTCTTCTATATCAGCGGTTTTTTGATTGTTATGTAGGCAATTTATAAATTTGTGTGTATGTATGCATTCTGTCGAAACCCCTCCCCTTCCCCGTATGCAAAATCTCCTAAATCTCAAACCCCCTCCCCTCAATGCATACGTACTAAATGGATGGACCCTAGATGACAGCAGTTACTTTATTATTGTGGTGTAGTATCTATGGGATAACACTTAGTTTATGTTATTATTGTGGTGTAGTATCTATGGAATAATAATTAGTTTGTGTTAGTTAGTTAGTCAGTTCGCATAGCCAGCAGTGGGCCGTTGTGTTGCCTCGATACTGTGTCCTCTGAGAATGGCAAGTCGCCAGAGGTAGGTGGGAGGAATGTTGTTGTTCTGTTGGAGTTGATCGATCCATCTCTTTCTAGGACGCCCCAGAGAATGCTTCTGGGAGGAATCAGGGTGACGTCCAGATGTCAGATTAACCTGATGTCGTATGATTCGTTGGGCTGGCACACCCTCTTCATGACAAGTTACGTGGCCAAACAGAGCAAGACGATGCATGGACAACAGTTCAGTTAACTGGGGGAGTGCTGTACGCTTGAGGACTTTGTTGTTCGTCATAGAGTCGTACCAGCGTATTCCCATGATTATCCACAAGCTCCTTGTGCGGAAAGCTTCCAGTGTTCTCAGGTCTTCAGCGAATAAGGTCCATGTTTCCGCTGCATAGAGAAGGATGGACAGAATGAGCGCACGGTACATGCGAATCTTGAGACCTAGAGACAGTCTACTGTCCTTCCAAGGTGGTCTGTCATAAGTTGCAGCGACTGGAGGGGTAGTCTGGTTATTTAGTTTGGTGCAGAGATAAGAAGCCACAATGGAGATTATGCTAATTCTGGTACTAGTGTACCAGTACAATATTTGGATGTGTACCGGGCAGATTTTTAAAAAAAATTGACTGCCTCAGTTATAATATTAGTTCATGCATAGGTTTCTAATGTTCGATGTATTCTTTCACCAAGAACATAATAACGCTTTTGGACTGGTTGTTCAACACTGATGATACCTTGAAGGAATGTTGTCTCTGCTTAACCTTTTTACCGTGGATTAAATTTTTAGACGCCGTACCGGGGAATTATTTTTTGGAGAAACGTTCTTCAAAAATGAAAACTGTAATTTTTTTTGAATTTGCTATATCTTAGGCTATATAAGAGCTAAGAAGGGTTATATAAGAGCTAAGAAGATGAGGTATATGCCATTGTTTAGCCTTTTTTCTCCTCTTTCTAACCATCTGTGCCAAACAAAGAAATTTGGGGGTAGCATCCACTTTACGGGCTAAAATAGCAACCACTCCCCCAACATTTTTTCAAAGCTCCGTAGTGAAAATTTTTCAGTGGTAACCCCAATCTGGTGAGCGGCAAAGTTTTAGGGGGATGTCAGTGGAACAAAATAAGCTAATAAGTTTGAAAATCGGTCCACATTTGGTGGAGATACTTCAAGTCTAACCTGGACATCTGTCCACACATAAGTATTGGCTATGAATTTCGAGAAAATTGTGTATTTTTTGAATTTGCGATATCTCAGGCTATATAAGAGCTAAGGAGATGAGGTATATGCCATTGTTTAGCCTTTTGACTCCTCTTTCTAACCATCCATGCCAAAGAAACAAATTTGGGGGTAGGGTCCACTTTACGGACTAAAATAGCACCCATCCCCAAAATTTTTTTCAAAGCTCCATAGTGAAAATTTTTCAGTGGTAACCCCAATTGGGTGAGTGGCAAAGTTTTAGGGGATGTCAGTGGAACAAAATAAATCAGTAAGTTTGAAAATCGGTCCACATTTGGTGGAGATACATCAAGTCGAACCCAGCAAGTCGTTTTATTAAAGCGATTTCCTACAAGCGCAGGCCAAGGTTTGACCTTTTGGCTCAAAGAATATCGATTTCCTAGCACAATAGAGCTGAATTACCTAAAAACAGGTGTCATCTAGCGAATAGATAGATACTAAAGCGATTTATGGCATAAGACGAGTCTCTCGATGCGCACAATACAGGAACTGCTACGAAACTGACATGACGAATTGCGTTCGTTGCGCACGAATTAGTAAAGACGGCGGTTGACAAGTTGCGTTCGTCGCGCACAGGTAGAAGGGTTAACACTGTCTTCCAATAAGCTGTTACAAAATTTCCATATGGTTTGATGACTACACTGAAATGATGCCTGTATGCTATGAGCAATATTATTGTCCATGTGAGCAAGTGTAGTGAGAAATAGTGAGCGATCGCTTTATGAGCAATCGTCTTATGAGCAAAAGTCCTAGATCCACCGCTCCAGTTTGTCTTGATTTTCTCTTCATAACCATCTTTTAAAAATGAAAGTTGATGTCTTGTTGCTTCTGATTACTCAATGACTTCTTGAAAAGTCATTGTGTATTTTTATGATCTTTTTATTTTTCTTCAGTATTGAGAGATTTGATGCAGCGAGAAGCATGCAATGGATCTCCAATCGCAGTTGTTGCCAGTGCAGTCAGTAGTAACTCCATTCATTCTCTACTTGTTAAAGCCAAAGGGGACCACATTTTTACTCGAATGATTGAAATCAAACCACCAAATCAGGTTTACATTTGTTGATGATCGTCTGTATTTCAATCTGAGCTTACTGTAATTGAGCCAGTGGTGTGCCAAAGAGTGGTGGATGCCTGGGACCAAAGTAAATTTGGATGCCCCTCCACCTCGGTGTTAGGTGGGTGTTAATGGGCCAAAATAGGTCGTCAAGACAATTTCGATGCCCTTATCTGATATAGATGCCCGGGGCCAAATCGATCATTTTAAAGGGTTTTCATTTTTTTTAAAGTGTTGAGCAAAAAAAGGTAGTCGAGTCAGTTTGGATGCCCCATCTTGGTGGATGCTCGGGACCACGGTCTTCACGCCACTGAATTGAGCAAAATAGCTCAAATGTTGTTTACCATTGATGTATAGATGAATTGATGAATTGATAGTTCAGTTCTAAGAATACAGATGGATATTTTTGCTAACTTTTGTGTTGACTTTGTTCTTCTTTTGGCTCACAAAGTGGTAGCTGAACGATTTCACTAAAGCATTGTAATGAACCCAATTTGTAAGAAGTGATGTCATTTATGATTTTTGTTTAATTGAATCCCCTATTTTCTTTTCTCTATTTCAAATTAAGCCAGCTGGTACCTATAACTTCACATAAACTTACTTTTACTACTATATTCATATAGTCACCTATAATTAATTACTTATGTCTGATTACTTCTTGTGTTTGTGTTTTGTATCTCGTGCATGACTGTTATTTTTTCTTCCTTCTATTTTTGTTTATATAATCTTCTATTCTATTGAACTAGTTAAGTCTAATTAAGTCTAATTAACCCCTTCACTGGGGAGTAAATTTTTAGATGCCGTCACCGTACCGGGGAATTATTTTTGGATGATACTAATGTAATAGCTAGTCACACTAGCTTAAATAAACTCATACTACTAATAAACAATGAATTAGATAAAATCAATGAATGGTTTCAATATAATAAGTTATTTCTAAATGTAGATACATCTAATTTTATTATATTCCACCAAAAACGCAAGTTATTGCCTAATGATATTTCTAAAATTAAAATAAATGGCATTGAAATTTCTCAAAAAACATCAACGTAATTTCTTGGAGTAACAATTGATCAAAACCTAAACTGGATAATAAACTTATTACACAGGAAGTGGCAAAAAATCTAAATATTATTAGACTCTTAATGAAATTTATTAATAAAAAGGCCATATTAAACTTATACTGCTCTTTAATCCATCCTTACTTAACTTACTGTAACATCATAGATCTGGAGTTTTAATTATAAATATAAAATTGGTTCAATTCAAATCTGACAAAATAAAGCCATTAGATTAGCCATCAACTCTTATCAATACCCTTAACACTATTAATCTATATAAAAAGTTAAATATATTAAATTTGTCTGAAATACACAAACAACAAACAGCGACCTCCCAATGTATCTAAAAAAAACTATAAACTTAGATGATTTTAAATATAAACTTAAACAATTCATTATATCTGACAAATGAGGAATTTGAGCTGCTATGATGTTTCATGGTTTTGATACACCGATACAAATGTCTGCTTGTACTATGATGCTTGTTTACCTATAATCATTTTTCTATTATAGATCTTTTTATTTACTATTACTATTACATTTTCTTATTCATTAATGATCTACCACATGTATCCTCTTTCTTTGAATATCTCTTATTTGCGGATGATACTAATCCAGTAAAGTAATGACAAATACCAATAACATAACAGAAATCACGGTGGAAGGCATAACACTAGAACAAGTAGAATGCTTCTCATATCTCGGATGCCAAGTAACAAAAAATGCAGAATGCAAAACTGAAATAAAAAAGAGGTTAGCCATGGGAACAGCAGTAATGATCAAACTAACAAAATTATGGGAAAACAAATCTACAAGCACAACCACAAAACTGCATTTGATGAAAACATTAGTGTGACCGGTAGCGACATATGGATGTGAATCTTGGACACTAAGAAAAGAAGAAGAAAAACACATAAAGGCTTTCAAGAACAAGTGCATAAGGAAACTACTATGGATACCATGGACAAAATTACTAACAAATGAGCAAGTTTACAACATGGCCAAAACAGAAAAACAACTACTGAATCACATAAAAGCAAAGAAATTGGGTTATTTTGGACACATAATTATGAGACAACCACGTCAGAGATCTTGGAGTACTGTTTGACAACGAATTGACCATGAAGCAACATGTTGGACAGTTAGCCAAGAGCTGCTTCTATCACATACGACGTATCCGCCAGATTTGTCGAATCGCTGGCAAAGAAGTCGCTGCGCAACTGGTTTCTGCGTTTGTTCTGTCCAGGCTAGACTATTGTAATTCTGTTCTTGCCGGCCTCCCAAAGTCTACACTGGCCAACCTGCAGCGCGTACAAAATGCTGCTGCACGTCTGGTGCTGGACCTAAAACCTCGAGACCACGTTACTCCGGCGCTTCGCGAACTTCATTGGCTTCCAGTCCAGTCACGGATACAACACAAACTATGCACGCTGATGTTCTGTGCACAGAATGGTCTTTGTCCGACCTATCTGGCCGATCTGCTCCAGCCAACATCAACCGCCATTGGTAGACCAGGCCTACGATCAGCCTCTACCAGTCAATACCAGAAACCTCGTCTTCGGACAGTCATGGGGCAACGAGCCTTCTCGTACGCCGGACCCCATGCCTGGAACGCCCTTCCACCAGCGCTACGGAACATAAAGTCGCCCGTCGCTTTCCGTAAACATTTGAAAACACATCTGTTTAATTGTGCTTATAATAATTGACATAATTGACATTAATTGTAATGCGCTTGCTAACATTGATTGATTAGGCGCAATATAAATAGCTAATTACATTACATTACATTACAACCACAAGACACCCTCGAGTGCAGCGTGATCACAGGACTGGTGGAGGGAAACAGAGGCAGGGGATGTCTGAGGATATGTTGGATGGATAATATCAAGATGTGGACTGGTCTTTCTGGAGACTGCCTATTACGCACCATACAAGACAGATCAAGATGGAGATCGTTAATCCATTCTTGTAGCCAACCGCCGCAACGTGACGATGGCGCATTGACATTGTCATTGCATTTTAAGGTACCTCCTTGCAGGAACTTTGTTCCCTTCGGTATCTTGTTATTTCCATATAATTGTACCTGTCATGTCATGTCATGAAGCCGTCTTCGCTATGTGAAGGTTGGCTGCAACGCTTTCATCTTCTTTATTTAGTGTCCATGACTCACAGCCGTACGAGGCAACAGGCCAAACCAGTGCCCTGATCAATCTTAGCTTTGTAAGTTTACTGACCGATTTGTTCTTCCAAACACTTTTAGTAATTTGATTATTATATTCATTCCCATGGCCAATCTTGTTTTGATGTCATTTTTGCATCTTGCACCATCTTGGATCAGGCTTCGAATTTGTTATTTAGTGCATCACTAGAAGCATAATGAGAAATAAAGACCGAAAAAATAACATTAAATCACACGATCGGAGTTTCTTGGCAGCCACATCTTCCTCTACTCCAAGTGAGGTGCGTTATGCTGTTCCTCAAGGCTCAGTTCTGGGACCGATCCTCTTCCTCCTGTATACGGCGGACTTACAGCGACTTATTGAACGGCATGGTCTGTCGCCCCATTTGTATGCGGACGACACACAGGTGTATGGTGTCTGCAAGCCAGCTGATACAGATCTTCTAGCTAATCAGATGAGTTGCTGCATCAGTGAGATAGCTGATTGGACTAAATCGAATCATCTGCAACTTAATGTCAATAAAACGGAGATACTATGGTGCTCGACCACATGTCGTCAATATCAGGTCCCACCTACCACCATCCACGTTGGTTCGGAAGACATTGCTAGGGATGCTTGTGTCCGTAACCTCGGTGTGTACATTGATTGTAACATCTCCATGACAACACATGTTCAGAAAACGGCATCCTGCTGCTTCTCAATCCTGAGAAGAATTAGAAGCATTCAGAACTCAATTCCACCTTCTGTTGTAAAGAGTTTAGTGGTGTCTCTGGTTATGCCACGCCTGGACTATTGTAATGTGCTCTTGGCTGGGCTACCAAGGCAACTTACTGACAGACTTCAGGCTGTCCTTAATACAGCAGCACGTCTTGTCTATCAAGCCAGAAGATCAGATCACGTGACACCGCTTCTTTATGAACTTCACTGGCTTTGTGTTCCACAGCGGATTGAATACAAATTGGCGATCCTTGCTTATCGGTGTCTTCATGGTCTGGCGCCATCGTATCTGTCGGCTGATTTCTGCAAGACTTCCGACATCAACTCTCGTCAACGATTGCGATCTGCGTCCAGTCTTACTCTCGTTGTTCCGTCTACACGCCACGTTACCATTGGTGACCGCATGTTTCCGGTAGCGGCTGCCAAAGTTTGGAATAGCCTGCCACCATCAACAACTATGGCAAAGACAATAGAAGCATTCAAACGAGAACTTAAAACTGCTCTCTTTGTTCGTAGTTACCCAGCACATTGATCGTTGTAGGATATACTGTTTGTTTTTTGTTGTTGTAAGGTGTCCTAGTAGTACTTGTACGATATGCCACAATAATCAGTTCATGATTATTATTATTATTATTATTATTATTATTATTATTATTATTATTATTATTATTATTATTATTATTATTATTGATGCTCCATATTTGACATTACTTTTATTTTGCTTGCGTTTATTCTCATATTGTATTCAGTTCCGGTATGTTCTATTCTTTTCACTAGCTCTTGAAGGTCTTTAACTGATGTTGCTACTAGGACAATATTGTCTGCATAGCAAAGATTGTTAATCAATTTTCCTCCTATCTTGAAACCACCTTTATATCCATCTAGTGCTTTTCTCATTAATGCTTCAGCTAAGATGTTAAAGAGACATGGGGAGTTGTTACATCCTTGTCTAACACCTTTCTTTATGGGAAACCAGTCAGTTATTCTGCATTCGACCCTGACATTTGCATTTTGTTGTTTATACAAGTTTTGAACCAAATTAATAAGATGCGGTGAGAAACCCATTTCCAACATTGTCTGCCAGAGTTTATTATGTTGCACCATGTCAAAGGCCTTGGTGAAATCAATGAAACATAGAAAGATTTTTTGTTTACGTTCACTGGCTTTTTCAAGTAGGATTCTTAGGTTTGTGATTTGGTCTCTAGTTCCTCTTCTTGGTCTGAAACCAGCTTGTTCTGGTGTGATTTCATTTTCTAATTTGTTCTAGATTCTGTCTAAGATGATTCTAAGAACTTTGCTAGCATGGGAGACTAATGCGATCGTCCTGTAATTGCTGCATTGTAATGGATCTCCTTTTTTTAGGAGTGGTACAAAAGTTGATTTAGTCCAATCATCTGACCAGACTCCTGTGTTACATATCTCCACACAGATTTTATGCATTATATCCATGGCAGGTTCACCTCCATATTTTATTAATTCTATTGGAATTTGATCTGGTCCAGCAGCTTTTCCATTGGCTAGTTTCATTATTGCTTTTATGGTTTCATCTTTAAGCGGGGGTGGTTCAAGTTCTGGTGTAGAAATTTGGATACTTTTTGAGTTCTCATCATCATATAGATCAGTACAGTACTCTTTCCATCTACTGAGGATTTCTTCAGAATTAGTTATAATCTGACCATTGTTATTTTTGATGGCTGCTGTGCGGGGGTGAATTTTCTAGTGATATGTTTAACTGTTTGATAGACTGGCCTTAGGTTGCCTATAATAGCATTTTCTTCTATGGTTGAACATAGGTCATTCAATTCTTTCTCTTTGTCTCTTCTTAGCATTTGCTCAGTCTTCTTTTTTCAGCTATTAAATTCCTCAGGATTTTTAAATTTTGACTCACGTTTCCTTTCTATCAGTTGGAAAGTTTCTTCCGAGATCCAATGTTTTTCGTCATTTTGTCTTTGCTGAGTGTTATTTGTACAGCTTTAGTTATAGTTTCTTTCATGCTACCCCATAGTTCTTCTGGGGTTTTATCTTCGTCTATCAGTTGCAATGCTTTGAATCTATTTTTGATCTCAAGTTCATATTTGGTTCTGTTGGTTTCATTGTTTAACTTTGTGATGTCGATGGAGATGTCATTTCTTTTCTGCTATCTTTTGAAGCGAAGAGTGCTGGATGATTGTAGTAGATTATGATCACTGTTGCAGTCAGCCCCTGGCAGTGTACGAGCATTGTTGGTTATTTGTCTCCATTTTTTTGGAACTAATACGTAGTCAATTTGACTCCTGATTCTTCCATCAGGGCTTGTCCAAGTGTATCTTCTTCTATTGTGCTGTTGGAAGAAGGTGTTGGTTATTATCAATTCATTTTCTAGACAGAAATCCACGAGTGTCTCTCCTGCATAATTCCTGGCTCCGTAGCCATATGGGCCAGCAACCTCAGTTTCGATTGAATTTTCTCCTACTCTTGCATTGAAATCTCCAGTTATCATTATAATGCTGCTCTTTGCTGCTTTTGATATCTTTGTCTTGAGGTCACTATAGAACTTTTCTATTTCTTCGTCAGATTTATCTGATGTTGGAGCATAGCATTGGATGACTGTCAAATCTAACGGCCTTAGCGAAATCTAGCCATGACGATTCTGTTATTGATTGGCTGATATTCATCTAAACTTCCCACCACCTTTTTATGTATCCAGATGGCAACTCCATGGTGTTCTTTATTTGGTCCTCTCGAGTACAAAACTTTATGGCCTTCTATTGTCAAAAAGTGTCCACTTTGTTTCCATTTTGTTTCTGATAATCCACATATTTTTGTGTTTGTTCTTTCCAGTTCTTTGCTTAGAGTAGCCAGTTTTCCTAAACTGTTCAATCCTCTAACATTCCATTGGCCAATGATTGTTTGAGTTCGAATCTTAAGAATTTGTGCTTCTCCAGGTGATTCTTTTGTTTCCTTTTTAATTGTACCTACTTCTTTTTAATTGTAAAATAATTAAGTTCTTCTGTGGATGTTATTTGAAATACTATTATATTAGAATAATATATTATTGTAATAATAATTATAGTTAAGTTCTTCTATAAATGTTATTATTAAGTTATTCTACAGATGTTAGTTATTGAACTTTCAATGATTCTTTGGAAATAATAAATGATGATGATGAAGAAAGACTGTCTCGAGATATTTATACTGATTTTGTTTTGTTTTGTTGCATGATTAGATTAATCGTACGGAAGTATTGCGGTGCATATTAAGAAATCGGAAAGATGTCGCTGGTGACTTAAATCTTCTCAAAATGTCAGCGCAGACCGAAGGTTATACGGCAAAAGATCTTGACCAGATTGTCAACAGAGCTATTCACGCCACTTTGCTGTCTTCACCAAGAAACAGTTCTTGTGAGATTACAGCAGTTATATTTTTGAAATTGGTTAGGTTTAATTTACCATATTGGGACAAAATTGCTTGGCTGATATTTTTTATCACCCTGTATTGGGACTATACCATTTGATTTTTCGCTGGTTGAAGGAATCGTAGCCAGGTTGTATTGTTTGACGTATCTGACTTCAGGTTGAAGAAATTGTTGTTAAATTGTCGGTGTTATATATGATTACCAACCGTATGTTGAATTATCGACCAATTGGCTAGTTGTGAGGCGGACCTGCCGAAAGGCAACCATATGTATGTACTGGCAGCTGGTTGAAGAAATCGCTGCCGCAGATGTATTTGTTCCTTCTCTATCCAACTCCTGGTTGAAGAAATCGTTGTTGTTCGTATTTTCTATATCCGACTTTTGGTTTGAAGAAATCATTGTGGGTCGTATTTTCTATATATATATATATATATATATATATATATATATATATATATATATAAATTATATATATATATATATATATATATATCTGACCTCCGATTGCTGAAACCGCAGTCAGATTCTTCTTTTCTTTCTTAGTTGACGACCGATTGAAGAGATCTTTGTCTACTAGTATTGTTGTATGACTGATTGAATAAATGGTCACTTTGATTGAGCTCGCACTGGCGTATCAATACTCATTCACTCACCTACATATTAATGATTGAATGATTGGTTAAATGAATTGCTGATGTTTGCATATGTGCATGCATATATTTATGATGGCATGATGTGCATAATCATCTGGTCGCATGATAAATGGATGTTTCTCTTTTTGAACTGATTATACAATTATTGCTATGATTATGACTGCTTACCTGGAAGTATGATTTGGTATTAATAAGTGCTTAAACTTAAACAGAGTAAAAAAATTAATTTTGCAATTTTCAGTTGTCTTACCGCCTCAAACTATTCCTCTTTAGCTAAAATCGTTTGAAGAAAAGTTTGAGCCTATTATGGTAACTATTACTGGTAGCTCAATAATCTGATAGGTAACGATTACGGTCACTATAGCTAATTTATCTTAAAAAAGAGACAAGGGTGTAAATCAACTATGCAGCACTTTAAGTCAAACAGTATTTTCAAATGGAAGCAAGAACCTGTAAAATTGCAAAGTCTAAAATTGTAAAGACTACAGACTGCAACTGTTCAGTGTTTAAACAAGAAGTTGGTAAAGAAGTACAGTATATCTGTCTACAGTGTTGACCGACTACACTGCCCTGACAATGTCTATTTCTTGCTGTCGGGATAAGCCTACCTGTGCTGCGCAACCGTCTGTAATAAAAACTGAAGCTGTGACTCATCTTTGGTTATGAGGCCTCTCAGTTCTTGTATAAGCGCCACACCACATTCTGCGTGGTCATTCACCATGCTCATTGCATGAACTGTCTTTGCCGGTTCCTGATAATCCTCCTGTGCCTCCCATAAGTGTGGGTCCTTATCGATAAATGTGTGTGGGAGGTTCATCACTTCATATAATGTCATGGACTTTAGTGAGAAAAAGTCTTCAAAATTCTTTTCCATGAATGTTTTCAGGTCCACTGTTATGCACCTTGTTTGCTCTTGCTGAGCGCTGGTGTTTCTCATTGCATGTACCATTTGTCTCCTGGTTGGTATACTCACATTGCTGTCAAAAAACTGACCAGCTCAGGAGACAAGTACCATAAGTGATTGGAAAACTTTTCGGCTGCTGCTTTTGATATAACCGGATTAATTGTCGAGTAAGCAAGAAGCGATTTTAGCAACTGAAAGTCACCACATGGTGCACTTGCTGCTAAAGGAGCCGTTATCCAAGCTTTCAGGTAAACATGAGCTGCAAACACACACACGTCTCTCAGTCCATTCTCTGATTTTGTCAAATGGAACTGGCTTCGAAACATCCATATCTTCATGCTGTAAATCACTTTCGACAGCCAACGAGCATGATGCATGGCCCCCGGTGCCTTGAATCTTCACTACTTTCACAGGTGGAACTGAACCAAGAAAGATGACAATCAATTCTAAGAACTCCCGGTAGTCATCCCTTGGCTGACTCTGCCAGATATGTGAATGCAAATTGTACGATACTGTCTCGGATATCTTGCACTGTTCTCGACACTGTATCGTCTGCCATTCCAGTTTCATATTTCTCGCGATCTATAAACACCCAATTTTTTTTAAACGCTTAAAGAGAGCAACCTCTGGAGACGATGTTGCAACTCCAAGACATACTTTAAAAACGGTACAAATGACCAGTTCCATAACATGAAGTCTGTACGCGAGTGATAGTAGCTCTTTACCGATTTTCTGTTCCAGGAGAATGCAAGCACCGGCAAGACGTCCAGTGTTAGAACTGGTTGTGTCAAAACACATTGCCCGAATGTTGCTTGCTATGGCCCAGTCCTCCACTGCCGTGAGCACAGCTGTGGCTTGTGCCTCTCCAGTTACACTTGGTAGCTTTGCAACTGTCAGTAGCTGGGAAAGTCCTTTGCCAGAAACAATCACAGGAAGTCAGTCAACATGTTCCTTGGTTGTTAAATCAGCAATAAGTTTGCCATCCCAGTGAATCACCAGTAGCACATTGCCTTTAAACTCAGCTTTTAATTTCGCTGCTTGCTGAAATCTGTGTTTCATTCTCTGTCGGCGAATCGAGTCGCGATTGAGGGCCAGGTCTTCAATGTTATGACCTAAGCTCTGTGCAGTTTCAACAAGAACATGCAGCACCTTTCGATCTGACATTTTCTTTCTGTCCAGAGCAGCTGCAAGTTCTGGTGTTATAATACTGTTTCTGCCTCTCTTTCTCTTTTTAGAAGTCTTATGACTGCAACCTCCAACAGCTCCCTCCTCAGTTTCAGCATATGTATCGTGACTGCTACTGGCCTCATCTGTTTCGTAATCACTGCTACTGGTGCTGGCTATCAATACTGCCCTTTCATTTTGCCTTCTTTGCAGGTCTTCCATTCACTGGCGTCTGGCAAGCAGTTCTTCCTGTCTCATGGCTGATCGTTTTTCCTTTGCGTCTATGATTGCATCTACACCTGACATTGATCCCCTTCTTCCCTTTTCTCTTTGAAGTAGCAAGAACTGTCTGTCTTCATCTATTTGTATCATGCTAAGAGCATCGGCATGGGCAATGTCGAATAGATCATCTAATCTGGAAGTGAACTCAGCCTCTCTTGATTGTTGGCTCAAGGACTGACGGCCTTTATTCTTCTTAAGCAAACGCCACTCTTCAAATGATCGTTCTAGTTTAGTTTGACAGTTCTGTGCATCTCTTATAGGAATTCTTGCTTTGTGCCAAAATTTTGCAATTTCTTCGACAGTGGCTGCTGATGACTGTCTAATAGTTTCACGCATTTCTAGGTGATGATGTAGAAAGAAACCAAGTGCCATGCGTACAGATGGCAGCTTACTACCAGTCAGTTCAGTCACAGTAGATCCAAGAAGATAGACTATGTTTTGAGATCTAGCTGTTACTGCCATTTCCTATTTCATTAACCAATTGCAACTACAGCAGTAATAACCGAGTGCATTAAAGAAATGTTTCTAAAACACTCTATTATACAGCTAATCATATGTGTGTACTGTGAACAAATCAGCATCCACATTCTAAGTGGCTATTTATACCATTACCAACATTGAGCTGATGTCAGCACTGCTGACTGCTGACAGTCAGCAGTCAGCGCACAATATAAACAAACAATAAACATGCCTATGGAAAATGGAAATGCATTGTGTCAGCAGTCTCAAGCAACATTAGTACACTGGTGACTGCTGATTCGTGATGAAGTTACATGATCAATCAATCTCACTATTAAAGTGCTAAATTTAAATAATACTGCAACCAAGGTTTTACATTTGCACTGTTTTTCAGCTTAAATCTCAGCTTAAATCTTTCTATTAGAAGCTAGTATGTATGCATTGAAGCTGTTTATCTCGGCAAAACTTTAGAGCAATTGAGCTACCTCTAAATATTCTCCAATAAGGCTGATATTTTGCCTGAATTTTTTTCTTACATTTACAAACAAAATGGGGGTAAGAAGAAGATATTTACAAACTTCAAAAATAAGCACCACCTAATATATATATATATATATATATATATATATATATATATATATTTATATATATATATATTATATATATATATAGTTATATGGACCACTGGATCATTGACATATTGAACAGAAGTGATTTATATTCATTTAATAAATTTGTTGTTTATTATTCTAACATCTGTAATGTGGATTTTGTTAGTTAATTCTATAATATAGTCTAAATGTTTTAAATTTCAGAAAAGTTTTACGTAGCATTAATTGTGACTGCTTGTATAATAACAGAAAAAAGCCAGTTTTAGTTAATTCCAAAGAAACCACTTGCACTACGTAAGTATGTAACATCAGCAAGGTATTCCTCTGTGTGTATCCTAAGTCTCTCAGTTAGTATCAGCATTAGTATTTTTCTTAGGTGGCTTACTAGTGCTATGGTTCTATAGTTCTTTTACTCCATCATACTTCCTTTATCCATTAGGACTTTGTCATTCTTGTTCTTAATAGCCATTTGTTTCGAATTCCACTTTCTGTTAATGTTCAGTGTTAACTTGTAAGCCTCTCTGTCTTGTATTCACCATGGTATGTTTCAATATTTTCACAGTTCTCTTCCAACACTTTGCCTTGTCTTTTCTTGTGGGGTTTTTAACTTCATTACATTTTGATTTGTACTCTTTTACTTCTTGGTCTGACAGGTCTTGTATGATCTTTAGAAGCCTTTTCTCTTGCTCCAGTTGAAGGGTTTTGTCTGATATCCACCTCTTGTAACTTGTGTTCTCTTTCTCGTCAAATGCTTTGTGAATGGCTGCAGCAATTCCTTCAAGTCGCTTGTCAATATCTTGCTCATTGGCCATGTTCCACGATGCATTCTTGATGTTGTCTTCTAGACTTTCACTGTATGCTTTTCCAACATCTGCTTCCGATAACTGTGCTCTATCTCTAATTTTCTTGATCTGTGTCTTTATTGGTCGTTTCAATTTCATTTTAATATTTGCTATCACTAAGCTTGAATGACTCTTTCTGCCCAAATTATTTATCATGTCTGATCAGCAAGCCTACGTCAACCGATTGGCGCTCGCAGCTTCAATCAGTAGCCCTCTTCAATTAGTGGTTGCCCCTCCATCCAAGACGGTGGTTTTCGGGGACAGGTCCTTCTCGAGGGGCAACCTGGGGCTGTGGAACCCACTGCTGAAGAATGTGACAATGGCGACCTCCCCAGAACTGTTTACTAAGCATTGTAAGACGCATTCATTTAACATTTCCTACAGTGTCTTTTGTTAAGCGCTCTTGACTTTAGCCTTTACTATGCTTACTGCGCTTTATAAATTGTCATTAAATAATAATAATAATAATAATAATAATAATAATAATAATAATAATAATTCATAGGGAAAGCAGGCTTTGGACAGAGAATGTTTCTCTTCTCCCTTTTGTATCCTAATCCTTTAACGTTAATTTTAAAATATCAAATATCTAAATTATCAAATATAGAAATATTACATATTTTAGCATTTGTCTTGACAACTTTTTTCCTATAGTGAATTGTGATATTGACGATCTTTGGTTATGAATTGAATACTAATGAACTGATTGATTGATTGATTGACTGTGTTACAGATGATTAGTTCATGTGCCATTGTGCTTGCTGAATTTTTATATTTTTCTCTTCTTCAAGTTGGTTTTTGTTCTATATTCCTTTGTCGCTGTGTTTCGGGAGAACATCAACCTCTGCATTTCATTGTTGGTTTCTGCCATAATTGCCTGGTCATCACCTAATCTTATATTCCTTATCCTTTTTCTATCCACATCCTATTGTATTACAGGCTTCATACTTGTCCTGATTTTCCTGATTGTCCTGATTTTAGGTTTTGTCCTGATTTTAAAAAAGTGTTTTATATATTGAATGGTATTCACAAGTTTTCATGTTTTCATTCACAAGTTTTTGGGGGCAGGAAGTTAGCAGAGTAGTAACAACGTTGGACGATAGAGCAGAAGGGCACAGGTTCAAAACCCGCAGGAGCCCTAAGGTTGACTTAGCCTTCATTCGCCAGATGGCGGTGGTGAGTAGTGCATTAATCCGTGGAGTAAACATGCACATTGCATGAGAACACTGGCCCGGTATCATGTAATCTGCACCAGTTGCCTGGCCGAGGGTGCCGCCCTAGGAGCCTTGAAGTTAGCCTTGAAAACTCAGGAAAGACAACTATTCACAGGTTTTCAGATGATAAGTGTGGAATTGAGTATATGTATATTGCTAGCAACTGCTGACTGTGAGGCAGTAAAACACTATTGATTGCTCTGCCTTTTGTTAATATTGTTGTTTCAGAGAATGTGATTTGCTGAAGTAATTAGACATGTTTGTTCCAATATTGACTCCATTACAGGTCAAATAGTTCTTCAGGATAAAGACATTGAAGCAGCTCTGGTTGACTTTGTACCCACTGCCCTGCGGAGCGTGGCGTTGGTGCAATCGGATGAACTGAGTTGGGCTGATGTTGGAGGCCTGTCAAACGTTCGATCAGTCCTCATCCAGACATTACAGTGGCCTTCAAAGGTACAAATATTGTTGTTATTGGATGAAATGTATCTAACTGATGAATTCCTTCATTCCTTCATTCCTTCAAAATGGACTTTCAAGATTATCATTGTACGTTTGTCATCGACATCCCAACAATGTCAAAGTGCCTTTGACTTTGGCCTTGGCTTTGTTGCGGTGCTATAGAAGTCTTGGATAATAATAATGATGATGATGATGATGATGATAATAATAATAATAATAAAATCGGTAGGTGGCGCTGAAGCGTGGCAGTTGATATTCTGTTGAGTTGCGGATTTTTATTTATTTATTTCAAATCGCGATGTATATTTTCATTCAGTATACGTGTATTATCAGAGTTTTTCGTTTTGTCGACCTGCCTACCAGTACACTGTTGTCATTTTCGGTCAGGGTTTTGTAAATTCAGCGTGAAATCTTTGCCTAAGTTCACCATTAAAAAATGGCTGCAATTCGTAAACATTCTGTTGACGTCGTCGTCGTCTCCAGTTAGACGTCTCCCGTCGCTAAATGTCTTCGACTTCGGACCAACAGTGGCCAACTTCACAGTCGTTACAAAAAGCGAAGGGCATTTGCAGTGTGTGTCACCAAGTTAGGCAACTACACAACCGGACGGTCTAATTCATAGGCATGGTCTGCGCAACAGTCCATGCCCAGGGTCACACAGAGAGCCAGCGTCCATCTTACAATCCTCCGTTGACCAACGTAAAAACGCGGAACTTTCCAACCGACCAGATTCAGATAAGATCGCTGATCAGAAAGTAGACAACGCCGAAAGCTCGACTGACAGCACCCTGCTGTCACATCTGTGCATTTCAGGTCGGCTCTTAAGGCACATACCAACAAGCGCACGCCCTTGTGTCAGCGAGGCTCTAAGCAAGCTGCTAGAGGACATCGTGACCCACCCAGACAACTGTGATCTGTGGTCGAAACTTTTACATTTTGGTGAATACATCCTCCCCATACCAAAGAGAGGAGGTAAAAGACAGCATCTGTCAACTTGCATTAAGAAAAATGTTTCCGTGTTCTCAGAAACTTCATTTTCCAATGATGTCATGCTCAGTGCGGTAAAAACTTCAGGTAACTTTGAAACATCTTGAAGAAACTTTTCAAGGGATGAAAAAACTGCAGCTGCCGTGTCTGCAAAGCTGGAAGAGGGCAATATTTGTGCTGCTGTGAGAATTCTTTGTTCAGATGATGAACCAGTTCTGCCAGACAGAGGTAGACTGAGAGAGCTGATAGCAAAACATCCAGAGCCACAGGCTAATGAATCAATGCCTGCACAGCTACTGCCTCCAACTGTCTTCCAGGCATCACCGAATGATGTGCTGAAGGCCATCCGCTCTTTTCTGCCAGGATCAGCCGGAGGGCCAGATGGTATTCGTCCACAGCACCTTCTGTCACTTATAAAATGCAAAGAAACTGGCAATATGTTGCGTTCATCTTTGACTTCTTTCCGACTTGTTGTTAAGTCACACAAGTGACATCGACAGAGCCAGATTGAATGCAGTTGCATCACCATATTCAAGCGACTGTCTTTTCGCCCTGCCCATCAGCAACTGTGGCCTAAGACTTGACAATGAATCTGTGCGCATAGCGGCTGGTCTACGACTTGGGACCACACTGTGCATGCCACATAGCTGTCCTTGCGGATCTCTACGAGATGGCCACCATGGTCTCTCCTGTCGACTAGCACCTGGACGAATCGCCCGACACGCCGCCCTTAACGATATTTTATGTCGTTCACTGATAAAGGCCAATTTTCCATCGTCAAAGGAACCATCTGGCCTATCGAGATCCGATGGAAAACGACCGGATGGCTGCATTCTCATCCCATGGAGAACAGGCATATGCGTGATTTAGGATGTTACAGTCGCAGACACATTCGCTGCTTCCTATTGTCATCAGACAGCATTATCCACAGGTGCTGCAGCCGAACGTGCAGCCGAGAGGAAAAGGGACAAATACCATCAACTGTCTTAGATAGATAGATAGATAGATAGATAGATAGATAGATAGATAGATAGATAGATAGATACTAGATTGCAAGGCGCATTTTTACAAATGTGCCGCTACTGCAGAGTCAAAATCCGAATCAAAAAAGTGCGTCTTCAGTCTGCTCAAAAAGACTGCACGCGAGACAGTATTATCACGTAAAGACTTAGGAAGGGAGTTCCAGTTGTGAGGACCAGATGCACTGAAAGCCCTGTCTCCGATTTTGCTGTGAGTTCGCATGGTAGAAAGTAATCTTGAGTCATCCGACCTGAGCACCATGGTCCTTTTAGTTGCACAAACAAGGCGACAGTCATTGATCAGGTATCGCGGAGCTCCTCCTTCTTTAATTTTTCACCTAAAACGGGGTCGACTTAACTGCGAGATCAACTTAACCGCGAGTATATACGGTAGAATTCGCTAACGAAAGAATACTAATTAACTAGAATTCGTTAATGATAGGGCACAAAATAACTAGAATTTGCTAACAAAAGAGCGCTATACACAATATAAAATGAACAACACCAAATGCCAGACTTTTGTATTTCTTTCATTACATTGTTGTGAATATATGCATTCAACAATGTTTCTAGTGCAATCAGTACTAATATTACTAAGAGGTTACTGGTAATTTCCGGTTGAGGCCACGATTTATACTTTGCAGAGACTTATATATGGAATTTACATAAAATTTAGCAATTTTTAGTACATTTGGTACCACAGTGACGATTTGTACGGTAATAGGACCGTTCTCAATTGGTGGTTCCACCCCCGTCTACGACAGCAAAATTTGGGGATCGGTCTGTTTCGAGGGGCAACCCTTTGCTTTGGAACTCCCTGCCGGCAGACGTGACTAGGGTGACATCTCCTGAACTGTTCACTAGGAACCTTAAAACATATTTATTTAATATCTCCTATTAGGGACATTTGTAAAGCGCTCTTGACTTTAGCCTTCGCTATGCGTATTGCGCTATATGAAATTGTCAGAATTAATAATAATAATAATAAATAAACTCTGTCCATGGACATGACGTCACGTGTGCCATATGCACTATATATGTGTGCAAGCTATGCAGATTTTTTGAAACATAAATTACCCAAAAGTGCACGGTATACGCGTGTGTGCAGTATACGCGTGTGCACGGTATATGCTTGAAAATACAGTAAATAATTTAGTTAAGAACAATACATGTTTTTGTGATGTTGGTGTACAATAATGTTCATGTAGTCTTTGATGCAGAAATTATGATAAGTAAGTCAGTAAGATCTTGTGAATTTCTATAATGTAATGCTTTTAAAAGTAGCACCACAGTAGCTGCTTGTTCTTAGGCACTTAATCTTAGTATGAAGTAGCTATAGCCAAAGGTGGGGTCAGTCATGCAAAGTCATTTAATCCAGAAGCTCATTGTGGTTGGGACGTTGCAGCAATGGAAGAAATGATTTTCTGAAGATAAATGCTTTGAGTTTGGATAGAAAAACTTGAGATGTTACAAAAAATGAAGGAAATTGCAACTGAGAATTTGTTATTTGACCTTGGGGTAAACAGTGAAAGGATTCTGGAATTGAGTTTCAAAGTTCTGGCGCAGCATCTGAAAAAACACGGTTGCACATTTTGAGAGATGATTGATTCAGAGGACGAAGGAGAGTGACTTGGGAAGAAGATCGAGTGGATCGAGGATGTTGTGGTTTGGATGGATTGAGGGTGAGGAAGTTAGATGACATCCATGCTGAGAGTAACAAGAATTCAAATTCATGTTCAGTGGCTGATGTTTTAAAGGGCAACTGTGTAAAGGAAAGAATTGAGCGTTGTCCGCATAGAATTGATGATTCAGTTTAAGAGAGTTAATAAGGACTAGAAAGATGGTCGCGCTTGCTTCGCTCACAGTGCAGGATAATACTAATCCAATACCTATACCTAATACCCAATCATTGAATTCATGCTGAACAACATTTCAATGACTGTACATACGCCACCTAGCCAAGCTCTGCGCCACGTAATAATTAGGCCTATGTACGTTAAAATCACGCAACTGTGACCATTTGTGATGCTGTACACGTATTTTTGTGTACGTTCAAATTGCGCAACTTACTCAAGCTACGCCCACCAACGCATTGCGACGTTGTACACATTATGACGTTGTACACATTATGACGCTGCAATGAACAATTGAACGTACGCTTCGTCAAACGCTTCTTCGACTAAACCGTTTGGTTAGCAATAGCAACGTCGTCTTCGAACATCGCCCACCAACGCATCACGACGTAAGGACTAAACCATCTACCAATAGTCAACGCTCGCCCACCGACGTAAGGACTAAACCGTCTACCAATAGTCAATGCTCGCCCACCAACACATCGCGACGTAAGGACTAAACCGTCTACCAATAGTCAACCAATCAGAACGCTTGAAGGTAACAGACAGAGAGTCATACAGATAAGGATCTTAATATTATAGATGGAAATGGAGTGGTAGAGGGGTGGGGTGTACTGTAGAGGCTAAACAATACAAGCACAAGAATGGATCTTTGTGGTACTCCATAGTCTACTATTGAAAAGCTATAAGAATACTATATTTTAATTAATAATAAGCATACCTAAAGCATGAATAATTAATATCTCAGCCATGGCCCTTGCTATGTTACGGCGCTATATAAGTTGTCATGAACAATAACAATAATAATGTAAGTTTGTGAATAGCTAAATGGGAAGTACTATAATAAGTGATATTTTAGAGAAGTGATTGCTTTTGACTTTGGTTGGACTTGATTTCTTTAGTAGTTCCAGTTTTTAAGAGTGCTGACATATTACAAGTTTTGAAGTTTTGCATTAAAACATCTTCAACATCTTTTGTGTACTCCTGTGGAATTGTTCAGTACTTTTATTTAGAGGCTGTCCATTAATTACGTAAACAGTTTTTAGTCAATTTTCATCTCCCTCCCCTTTGTCAACAACTGTCAAACTTTCAGTGACCCCCTAATAAAATTATATCAAAAATTTGTACTCTCGCCCTACAAGCTAACAACATTTTATATGGCTGACTTTTATGCTAAAATAGAATTATGGAAATTAAAATTTATATAAATTTTTTAATACATTTTTACTTGTGCAACAGTTGTCAAAATGACTATAACACTTTGAATTAGATTCGATCATCTTCTATGGTGAGGCCAAATATTCCTCAATTGTTATATTATAGAGAGTGTGTGCCACAGAAGACCAATGCACCTACTCATTTCCTATTTGTTTGATTTATTAAATGTAGTGTAAAAAATATAATTGTTTACATAAATTTATATTGACCCCTCCCAGCCCCATGTTAACATTTGTCAAACTTCTTCAAACCACCTCCCCTATTTGTTTATTTTGTTTATGTAATTAATGGACAGCCCCTACTTGTTCAGTTTAAAATATGCAATTGATTAATTATTGGGGTTGTTGTTATTATTTGCAGTATTTGAAATTGTTTTCGTGTTGTCCATTGAGACTCCAATCTGGAATTCTTCTGTATGGAGCTCCAGGAACTGGAAAAACGCATTTAGCAGCTGTCATAGCCAAGGAATTTAATCTGAATTTTATTTCAGTCAAGGTAGGACATTCTTAATAAGATATGGCACATCTGATTAATTATTATTCTCCTGGGGCCAGATTCTTGAAAAATCTCTTAACCCAGCTGCCTGTGAAACCAATATTTTGAGATGATGGGCTGCTACAAATCCCTATAAGACTACCGTAAAATCTCGATTACAATGCTCATGCGAATATAATGCACATGGTTTATCAGCGTCAGATTTAAAAGGGAAATCAATTTTCAGAAATGTAATGTGCACCCATAAATCGCCGAACTCAGTAAATTTTGTTCGCTTAACTGTTGGACAAGAACTCCGCTGCAGCTGATGGCAATCCCGGCCGAGAATGGGGGAGTCAAACGCCAATCATTTTATGACGGACTGCAGCCAATGAACGAGCATGGCTGAGATAGGAGTCAAACGCCCGTCGTCTTATAACAGGCCATAGCCGGTGGCAAGCCTGGTTTACAGAGGAGGAACCCAATGCCCATCAACTTTTGACGGACGTGTCTTTAAATAATACTACGCACACATGCACACAGACACACATTATTAATTATTGTTGACAGAACTGTGAATGCTAGAAATGCCAAGAGATTCATCAGTAGAAATTCTTTAACCAGTGTTTACACTTTACAGTAATAAATGAGCTTTATCCTGTCATTCATGTGTACCAGGTTTGCCATACTGTGGCCATGTCAGAATTTCTTGCTCCATATCATATTAAAAAGAGATTCTGCTCAGTGGTGTAGCAAGGGGGCCTGTTAGGGCGAACCACTCCAGGCGGCACTTGCTCTAGGGGCGACATTTTCGAGGATGTTTTTTTGCTTGTCAAGAAATTTAGCAAGTTGCGAGAGAAGGTTTTTTTGCTTGTCGATAATTTTAGGGTGTGCGATGGCCTTTTTTGGTTGCCAGATTTTTTCGGAGGTGGCACTTTTTTTGCCCCAGGCAGCACTTTGCCTCGCTATGCCACTGATTCCGCTGTCAGATTCTCTAGTTGTCTTTAGCCTTAGCAGTCTCCTGGCTTTGTTTAGCTGATGTAGTAGCCGTCAGTAGAAACGTTAATGCCATCTGGATTATCGTTTCAACGACGCTCAGCTTTCTCCGGTCATTAAGGTCACCTCTGTTGTTGTACAAACAATAAACTAACAGGTGACAAGCTTTGTTTATCTAGGAGCAATAATCACAGAAGATGCGGAATGTGAAACCAGAATTCGCGCCAGATTGGATAAAGGTCAAACAGTCAACAGAGCACTACAGAATCTATGGAAAAGCCATGATAACAACAAAGATCAAACTATGGAAAACTCTAGTTTGGCCGGTGGCAACATACGGATGTGAGACATGGACTTTGAAAAAAAGAAACAAAGCAAAGTTCAAGGTGTTCGAGATGAAAGGATTAAGACAGATTCTGCATATATCATGGACAGAGAAAAGAACTAATGAATGGATATTAGAGAAGGGAGGTGTTACAAGAGAGTTTTTGGAGTCCGTCAAAAGAAGAAAGCTGTCGTACTTCAGCCACATCATGAGGAAAACAGGCACCCATTTGGAAAAGGAAATGATACGAGGCACAACTGATGGAAAAAGAAAGCAAGGCAAGCCCAGAACCAGATGGACTGATAATATCATGCAATGGACTGGAAAGACAATGGAAATGGAGATCTGAATGACAGACAACAGAAAACAATGGAACAATCTCATTCATGATGCGGCCTACCCTCGTAGCGAGCATGGCTGAAGACAAGACAAGAGAAGGGATTTAATTTGTTAATTTTCTGAACAGGTGGTGCAATAAGAATAGTAGTAATAATAATAATAGCACATTTTGTACTTAATTTAATTTTTTTATTTTGTAGTGCTAGTTTTGATTTCTTATGGTATCATTTGATGGTATTTCAGGATTTGTATACAAAGCCTCTGCCTATATCAGTCATCATCATTATCATCACCATCATCATGTCAAGCTATATTTAACCCCTTAACCAGGGATTAAATGTTTAGATGCCATGACCGTACCGAGGAATTATTTTTTGGAAAAACGTTCTTCAAAAATGAAAACTGTATTTTTTTGAATTTGCTATATCTCAGGCTATATAAGAGCTAAGAAGATGAGGTATATGCCATTGTTTAGCCTTTTTACTCCTCTTTCTAACCATTTGTGCCAAACAAAGAAATTTGGGGGTAGGATCCCACTATACGGCCTCAAATAGAACTCACTCCCCATCTAGTTACACATATACCTGTATCTAATATTTCTTCTAGTATCGATCAATCAAGGATTTATTTCCAAACAAAACCATTACATATTGTTTCAAGTTATTAAGATACAGAGAAAACGCGTAACTTATGATATTTCAAACTTCATTGCAAAGTATAATATTGGAAATAACATGCTACAAAGGGAACGTAAGTCCCCGCATGACAGTAGCATGCAAGTAATAAAAAGCCTCAAATCATATGAAGCAGCAATATAATATAAAATTACAGATATTAGCATAATGTATCTTCTCATTTATCTGGAATATTCTTTCATTCTCTCTTCACCGCCAAAAATATCTCTCTTCACCGAGTCCAACACGAGTCACACAACTGACCCCAAACTCGACACGTATCACCTGTCTGTACCCAGCTCTCTCTGTCACTTGTCTGTACACCCTCGTACCCCTCTTGCCTCTCTCCCTACACACCCACATGCATCTTTCAACACCACTTAGTCTATACACTGTCTATATATATATATATATATATATATATATATATATATATATATATATATACACACACACACACACACACACACACACATTTATATACACAACTAAACAATTCCAATGCCTTAAATATACACAATATAATATTACAAATGCCTTAACTAAAACTACTCTAATGTTCACTTTGTGACACCAAGGGTTTCCCAAACTTTTTGGAACTGCAACCCACTTCAGTGGCTTTGAAACATGACGCGACCCTGCAAACTTATTGTCAACTAAAATTGGATAAAACACTAATCAGTTTAATATAGGCAGTATATGAAGGATTGCTGGCATATAAATTTCTTGAAACCTAAGCCTTATTGCAACTTTCAAGACTTGTGACATTGTGGTATCGGTTAGAAAATGACACTTTTGAAACTAATTTTGTGCTAGGCCGTGACCCACTAGACTGAGCCCTGTGGCTCACTTTTGGGTCGCAATCCAGTTTGGGAAGCACTGCCTTAGCCCATAAAAGACGAATAACTGCAAGTTTTTCCTCGTGGGATGCATTTATTGGCTACGTCACAATATTCAATGTTTACTTACAAATGACGTCACTGTGACATCATCACTACAAACATTGTTGAGGTTGTTCCAAGTATAATTTTCTTCAAAACGTATATTTCGGATTTCTTTCATTGTAAAAGCTAACTAGACTGCATCATTTTGAAACTTATTTATGGAATGACCCCAGTACTAATCTAGCAAGTAAATTGAATTATCCTTGATATAACTGTTGCATTTCTATTCTATAATGTTAACATTTAGTTAGTACTGAATGCACAGTCATAAAATGTGCGAATTTCTCATCTTTTATTTCTTATTTCGGATCTTGTTATATATTTGAAAAATTGCATGTTATTGCTTATAGTTGATGATAGTTTTGACTTTTGAAATTCTATTTAATTTGTTTTCTGTTTGCAAGGGACCCGAATTGTTCAATAAGTATATTGGAGCAAGTGAACAGGCTGTCAGAGACACATTTGCAAGGTTAATTATGAAAATTAAATACTGTGATAAAACAATGTGAATATGGCATGTGAAGTCACCGTCATTGCTATGTGATGGTTGTCTGCGACAATGAATTTTGATTAGCCCAGGAGTCGGCAGCCTATGGCCTGCCAGTGAGTTTAATCCGGCCCTCTGGCCCCACCGCCTTTTTTCTAAAAAAGGTCATCTCTTTTTTAAGTCTGACAAGCAAAAAAGTCATCACTACCTGTAATTTTTCGCACATGATATATATACTTTTCAAGAACTTTTTAACTTTTTCCGGTACAAACTTTCTAAAAAAATAAACTTTCAAACTTTTTTGGGGTCTGTCAAAAAATTATTTAATTACATGGCTCTCAGACAAACCCTGCCATAGCAGTTTGGCCCTCTCTGTCCATAAAGGTTGCCAACTCCTGGATTAGCCGCTGCTGTCTCTCTCTCTCTGTCTGCCTCCAGTAGTGATGCTCCTTTCATGTTGGTCCATTTCGTAATGTCACTCACCCAGTTGGTTTCTAGGTTTGCCTCGCCCTCTGGTTCCTTCTATTAGGCCCATTAATTATCACTGAGCTTTCAACTGAGTCATCTGTTTTCTGAGTGATGTGCCCAAAATAGCTTAATTTTCTAGAATTAATATGTGTTGGAAATTCCTGGTCCATTCCAACCAGTTTGTAGTGACTTAGTTCAGCGGTTCCCAAACTGTGATCCGCAGACCGAAGGGGGTCCGTGGAGGATATGGCGGGGGTCCGCGAGGGCCTCCCAAAATATTCAGTAGCACTTCGTAGTTTTAGCTTTAACATTCTGTGTTCTCAAATTTTGTTTGCCTATCAAGCTACCAATAACAATAATAATTAATATAGATCATAATATATAATAAACTAGAGCTACATAATATCTATATATAGGCCTATAGTAACATCGCCAACCGGAGTATAATTTTATCAGGGGAAAGCAAAAGAGGTCTCGCTAGAACGTGCGAGAGAACCCAGCAGACGATATCGGTATTATTAATTTTTATTGAAAGTCTTTATTGAGAATTCATTCATTCATTCATAACTGACAACTTATATAGCGCAGTATGCATGACAACTGTCAAAAACAAGAGCACTTTACAGCAAATACAATATCTCAACTGTACGAAATATTAAAAAAGTGTGTTTTGAGTCTTCTGGCGAACATTTCAGGAGAAGTCGCTTCTGTCACGTCGTCCGGCAGTGCGTTCCATAGAGCCGGATTCCCGCGAGACACCGATCTCTCCCCGAATATCGCAGTCTTGGCCGGAGGTGGTATGAACAGCCGAGCTCTACCGCTCGATCGAGTCGTGAACGCACGCGTCGGTCGTCGAGGCATGCGTATCAGCGCCGTTAGATAGTCCGGGCAGGTGGGATCACGGAGCATTCGATCGCCAACCAGCATCGTTTGTACTTGATCCTGCGAATCCGCAGCCAGTGGAGCCGGTCTCTCAGTATAGGTGTTACGTGCTCGTTCCACTTGACACCAAAGATCACACGAGCAGCCGCATTCAGAACTGACTGCAGCCGATTCAGCTGACAATCCGGGAGCCCAAGCAAAATACTATTGCAATAGTCTAGTCGTGATAAGATGGACGCCCTGACTAGTTGTATCGTAGCATCGATTGTGAGGTAGCGACGGATCTTCACGATCTTTCAAGATGATAGTAGCATGACCTTGTCACGTTGCTAATGTGACCAGTGAGCGTCAGTGATTCATCCAGGGTGACTCCCAATAAGCGCAATTCCTTTACTGGGGCAACCTCAGTGCCCTCGATCGAGAACTGGATCCGGGGAATCATGCACGCCCTCCTGGGGGTGCTGACCCAGAGTAGCTCAGTCTTGTCGGGATTCAAGGCTAATCTATTCACTGCAGTCCAATGGTTTACCGCAGAGATACAGTTAAGTATCCTGACCCGTAGCTCATCAGTCTCATCAGGTGAACAGAATCCATATATCTGGCTATCATCCGCGTATGCATGAGACAACAGCCCAGCAGACGAGACGATGCTTCCTATGTCAGCGACATAGAGGGCGAATAGCAGCGGTCCAAGGACCGATCCCTGCGGTACCCGGCGTGGGCGGACGAGTGGAAGACATGGAGCCATTCCACCAAACCGACTGCGCCCTATTCGTCAGGTAACCGTTCAGCCACGCCAATACTTGTCCGTTGAAACCATAGGACCTTTCAAGCCGGTGAATGAGAATATCGTGATCGACGGTGTCGAATGCGGCGAAAGATCCAGTGAGCAGAGGAGGGCGAGGTTGCCCGTTCGCGGTCGCGTCGACGATATCTCCAAAGACCTTCATGATCGCAGTCTCTGTGGAATGGCCACATCGATAAGCGGACTGGTCCTTTGGCATCAGGCGATTCGAGTCTAGATGGGCGACCAGCTGCTTGTTTACCAGTCTCTCCAGTACTTTGGAGAGAAATGGCAAATTAGAGACCGGCCGATAGCTCTTGACTTCAGCGCAATTTAGTCCAACCCGTTTGAGATGCGGGTGAATGATCGCATGCCTCCATGCCTCCGAAATCGCCGCTCTTTAGGGACTTCTCCAGAAGCGTCGTTAAGAATGGTGCAAGCACCTCGGCGAAACCTTCAATAGCCACGTCGGCAGCGGGTCACTCGAACATTGCTTATTTGGCATTGACCGTGTCGTGTCCACAACCTCCGCCTGAGTTGGGGAAGAGAACGCGTGAGGAGTGGGCCGGAGTAGTGTGAGTAGACTGCGTGCCCGGCATCAGACGTCCTCTCCCGGATTGCACTGATCTTCTCGTCCATATACTGGTGGTACTGCTCAGAAGTGAAGTCGGAGGATTGGCTCGGGCCAGTGGCATCTGTCCCGAGTAGGCTGTCGAGGTGTCTCCAGGTACCCTTGGAGTCGTTCTTAGAGGAGTCTAATACCCGTCTCCAGTACATACGTCCCTTCCTCCTCACCAGGCGCCTACTTGCTTTAAGGGAAGTGCGCCATGAGTCATATGCTCTAGCTTCTCCTTCTGATCCTTTATATCTCCGGTAGACTCTTTCCTTACGGCGAGCCTCACGCCGAGCACGCCTGCAGTCGTCATCATAGTAAGGCCGACGGGGTCTAACACGCACTGACATCAGCTTCACTGGGGCTAGTTCGCCGAGAATATTCGTTATCTCCGAGAGTGGTAGCATTCTGCCAGTACAGAGACGGACGTCTCTGAATCCACAGGTCTATGTAGTGCTGACATCTGGAGCCTCGAGATAAAGTGTTCTGAGTTGAAATTCCTCCAGCTTCGACACAGAGTTGTTCTGTACTCTGGGCTCGGTTGTGTGGCGCCAGCGACGACCATCGGATCAACTTGTGATCAGACAGTCCAGACTGGATCACGGTTACATCCTCCGGAGCTCCTCATCCGTCGTTATTACGATGTCGGTAGACCTCCTCGGTCATGCGTAGGCTCAGTCACTAATTGGCGTAATTGGAAGGCCTCGATGATCTGGGCGAACCTCTGACTATTTCGTTCATCAGGCCTATCCAGACGAATATTCAGATCCCCGACGACCAATATGGCGTTGTTGAACGCCACAAGCGATTCGAGAAAGATCGATAGTTCTCTGAAGAATTGATCACACACCGCCTGCGATCCCGGTCGATAAACAGCGGCGATGATGTGCGATGTTTGTTGTCCGCTGACTCGCAGCATAGATGCTCGAACGTCTTCATCTTTAACCCAGTCGTTATCTTGGAAAAGTTGATGCCTGGTTTTTGAGACAATGGCCAGACCGCCATGATTAGTGAAGTGTGCATCGTCGAGCCCGTGCCACACGGTATGTCACGGCGACCTCTATCACGTTCAGTCCCATGCCCCTCAGTCTCTTTATGGCGACCGCATCGGCATCCTCATGCCACGCCTCCGTCAGAACTAAGTAACTAAGTTCCAATTCAGAAAATAGATCGGGTATATTCTCTACCTTGTTGTTGATCGAACGGATATTCAGTAGCGCCGCCTTGTGCAGCCGTATCGGGGTTCTGTGTGGCGCTGTAATCTTGGGTAGACCAGTGCGTTACGAGGTTCTCCCCGGACGATGCGAGTGGGGCGATCGAACCCTGAGCCGCCGCTGTCCCTGAGTCAATCGCGCGGGGATAGATCTTTTGATCCGTTGTCCGCCCTGCACCCTCGTCCTCCGCTCCTCCTGACCAGGCGAGCTGAGAACAGATGAGCGAGGCGACGCTGCATTGCGGCGGAAGGTTTCTGTGTAGGCAGATACCGATACTCCAGGAGCTCCGCTCGCTGATAAACAAGTAACTTCACCGATGCAGTGTAAGACATCACAGCAGCTATCAAGTTCGTTAAGTACTAAATAACGAGCGACGAGTGGCTAAACTCAAGATTCCACAGGTGAACGAGAATCACAATCGACGAGTTAACTGATCTCCTATGTACACTACAATAGTGAGTCAACTACAGAACTGACAGGTGCGATTCGACTGGCGAGTAATTCCGAATTAACGCTCGTATATCTCGTCCGTTATATTTTCGATGCTACACTCGATACTAACTCGACAGATCCCGGTTCAATCACTCCACAGTCATCCAAGGATCCGGAAGAGAGAAATAGTCACAGCTCGCTTGTAAGAACAGTATAATTCCCTCGAAAGTTCGCAAAACACACGGCAGGCACATTTGCCTGCAGGCAGCTATACAAGCGCCATCTATCTGTGTGTCACAGCGTGTCAATGCTGTTTATAAACAGATATTATTTCATGAAATGAATATTTCGCTCTGTACTGTGCTTAATCGGTTGCCAATTGCCTGGTCTGGAGAAATAAAACAAATTAAGGGTGTGTCAATACTTTTTTCATATAATTCTGACAACAAATTCCCCTGGCCGCCACCAGACCACTTAGAGCGCCATCTATCAATCATAAGCAAAGACCATCATACCTCAGCAACAATCAGAAATAATAGTCACACACTATTCAGAGTTACAGAGTTTACCATAATGGCTAACAGAAGAAATTAGAAAATTAAAATAACAGGTCAAGAACACCTCAAAACACAATGAAATCCTCAACTGATTTTAGGCTCTTAGCCATTACCCGATTAATATAAGTGAACAATAATGAAAATGAAGTTGGCCTACAGATCGAGACTTTTCGTTGAAATTGACTTGCGTGCGTTCGTGTCAAAATACCTCAAGAATTGACAGTTGGGCAAAAAAGCAGCACAATCAACTCATTGACAGTAATTATATTTAACATAATTTGACGAAGTAGCTGATTCTGGGAAAATAAGCGGGTTCAATCTATCGGTAGGCCTAATGTAACAGCGTTTATTCAATGTTTGATTGTACTGTATATTATGATTGTCTGTATCGTAGCATGTCGTCTTAGGGAAAGCGCTGCTAGTCATCTGGTGTTGTGGGAATAGTCTTCGTTATTTTGATCAAATATTAACGGTAACATCTTGCAAAATATTGTGGTCTGCGAGGAAAGCTGAGAACAAATTAGGGGTCTGCAATTGAAAAGTTTGGGAACCTCTGACTTAGTTGACACAGAATCTAGATAATGGATCCTCAGCATCTTTCTCATTCGCTAGGGGGCGCTTCTTCGGCGCCTGCAGGTTATGTCGCCTGCTGCTAGTTTTCTAAGATAGGGTTTGACTCCACTTGTTAACAGGACCATATTAAGGCGGGGGCTGTAGCCCTCGGCCCATCATGAAAATAGGCCCACCGATTTTCAAGATAACTTTTTTTTGCTTGTCAGCACGATTCGGAAGGGAGATGACCTTTTTTTGCTTGTCAGCATGATTTGGAAGGGAAATATAACCTTTTTTGCTTGTCAGAGATTTTCGGTATAGGTGACAGCAGTGGTGTAGCCAGGATTTTCGGAAGGGGGGTTTGAAAAAAAATTTCTTAGATGACCGCCAAGGGGGATTTTCACCCCAAAAATCGCCTTAAAAAATAAAAATTGCATGGAAATACATCACAAAATGTTTTTTCCGCTGTCCAAGGGGGGTTTTAACCCCCAAACCCCCTGTGGCTACGCCACTGGGCGACAGTCTTTTTTCTCAGCCCCCGGCCCACTTGGACCTTAATCTGGCCCTGCTTGTTAAGCGCTCTTGTCTTGGACCTTAGTCTTGTCTATTGTGCTGAAGAAATTGTCTGGTAATAATGATAATATTAATAATTTCTCATACTTTTGTTTTTGAGTGTTTGAATGCAATTTTCTTTCTATTTGTGTAGTGTCCATGATTCACATCCATACTGTCACACTAGTGCCCTGATCAGACTTAGCTGTATGAGTTTGCTGGATTGATTAGTTCTTCAAAGTTTTTAGCACATTGAGCATAACACATTCCCACGGCCAATCATGTCTTGACATCTTGGCATCTTGCATCAGTTTGGATCAAACTTCCATTGTATTTAAGCTGGGAACTTGTTCTAGCGCCTGTCCACTTACTAAGACTTGTCTGGGTCTCCATATTTGACAACCCTTGTGTTTTAGCTGCTTTAGAGCACATATTTGAAGTATGCAGTTGACACCTACAGCCTTGAGCCCTTGAAGCTAGATGTGGTGTGCATAATATATTCAGTTCCAGTATGTCAGGGGTGGGCAACCTGTGGGTTGCACGCGGCCTGCGGACGACTTTTATGCGGCCCACGGGAGCACAAGTAAACATTTACCAATGTTTTTTTTAAAAAGGGCATTAATATTGCACTATGGCTTTTGGCGTATTGCAACGATGTTGTTTATCACAACAACTGCGGTCACCTCCTTCGAGTTGTTTGCCATCAAACTGAAGATGCACCTCTTTAAAAGATCATACGATTGCTCTATGTAAAGCGCTCTTGACTTTGGTCCCAGGTATGCTACTGCGCTATATAAATCATTGTGTAGAATAGAATAGAATAGAATAGAATAGAATAGAATAGAATAGAATAGAATAGAATAGAATAGAATAGAATAGAATAGAATAGAATAGAAAAGTGTGAGGCGGTCAAGCATTGGTAATGTGCTAACAAGAGTATGGAAGTTTAAACAAAAATTGTGTTATTTTCGGAAATGAAAAGCACAAATTGTGAATTTCTGGACTAAATTCAGATTGGCTGTGTGACTTTGCATTTGCTGTGGACGTGTTTAAAAACTTAATGAATTGAATGTAAAGTTGCAAGGACAGGAATTTTTGTATATAAATTGAAATGTTTTTGTCTTTCTTTGGTTCAACATACATCTGCAAACATATATTTTGAGCTCTAGACATTAACAAATAAAAAAATAGATATCTGTTAACGGATGTTAATCTCCAGTCATTCTTGCGCATATCAACAAGTAATTTAAAACCTGTCTACAAAAATTTGGCAGCTGAAAAATCTCATTAATGTAATAGTAAATAGATGTTGACAATCTAATATTAAATTTCATCTTCTCTAAGATGTGCAGTCTGTTTTGTACAACTGTTTAACTACACAAACATGAACTTTGGAAATAAATTTTAAATTATTGTTACGAGGTGCATGTTGTCGTAGTGATGTCGCCTACTTGACTTACGGCCGGGACTCATGTGGCCCTTCGTGGATAAAGATTGCCCACCCCTGCAGTATGTTCTATTCTTTGCACCAAGTGTTGAAGGTCTTCAACTTATGTTGTACAATATCAGCAAAGGTTGTTTTAATTGTTTTTCACAAAATTTTTAAAAAATTTTCTCCAATTGTGAATCTGCCTTTATGTCCATCTAATGCTTTTTTCATTGGGGCTTTTGCTATGTTGTTAAAGAGACATGGAGAGATGCTACTTCCTTTCTTTCTTTAAGAGAAACCAGGCTGATACTCTGCTGTCGATCCTGATCTGTGTGTACAGGTTGCAAATCTATCTGATAGGATGAGACGGGAAGCCCATTTTAATCATTGTCTGCCAGAGTTTGTCATGCTGCATGAAAATTCTTCAGTTGGTGATTTGGTCCCCAATTCCTCTTTTTGATCTGAAATTGGCTTGTTCTGCTGCTATTTTATTCTTTGATTTAGCACTTAACTTAGCATGATTTAAAGTGGCTTAGAAGGCATTACTGCCTGTGTGAAAGCCACTAGGGGCACTAATGGGGCTTGAACCCGCTCCATCAGCCTGACGCTCCAGCACGTAACCCACTCTGCCATCTTCCGCCCCCTGATTTGGCCATAGCCTGTGTGAAAGCCACTAGGGGCACTAATGGGGCTTGAACCCGCTCCATCAGCCTGACGCTCCAGCACGTAACCCACTCACATATTAACTAGCAGGCGAATCTCAATGGAAACTAAAATAAGAGTCTTGGAAACATGTCTGGTAAGTCTTGTTATACGAATGTGTGATTTGTCCTATATTCAATCTAAAATGACTACATATGGAGAATTTTGCTTGCATGATAAGCCTAGTTCAACCATCCTGTGATTATTGCACTGCAGTAGATCTCTCTTTTGGGGAGTGGAGCAGCCTGACTCCTGGTTCCTCCCTTAAGACTTGTCCAAGTGCATCATTTTCTATTGTGTTGCTGAAAGAAGCTTAAGATAGTTGGTTAATTATCAGCAGTTCATTTTCTAAACAGAAGTCCACAAACTCGTTCTCGAATTGTTTCTCTTTGATCTTTCACTGATTTGGCCATCAGATGGCCAAATCAGCCTTTGTATAGCTAAAACACATATTAACTAGCAGGCGAATCTCAATGGAAACTAAAATAAGAGTCTTGGAAACACTTGTCTGGTAAGTCTTGTTATACGAAGCTGAGACATTTCTAGACAAATGAGGAAAAAATTGGTAGCGGTGGAAATGTGGTTATTGAGGAAGATGTTGAAGATACCTTGAACAGAGAAAAAACTAACCAAGAAATTCTGATAATGGCAAATACATGACAAAAACTTATGCATACTATAAGGAAAAGGTACGGTAACTCGAATTTTTTGGACACATGATGAGGAAGAAAGGTCTAGAAAACCGTTACAACTGGAAAGGTGGAGGGCAAAAGAGCAAGAGGGAAGCAAAGAATTACTTTCATCAAATGCTTGCTATGTGACATGAAAGATATAACATTAGCGGTGGATCTATTTACAATCTACAAATGAAAGGGAGGCATGGAGGTCCATGGTTGCCAACGTAGTGATACAGGACACATAAAGAAGATCTTTCACATTTACCCAGCCCAGTGATGGGCACTAGTTGGAAAAAAGTAGTTAAACTATACTTTTTTCAACTAAATATTTGTAGTTAAACTATTATTTTAACTATTAGTTAAAGTTTTCAAGAAAAAGTTAAACAAAACTTTTTTAAAGTAGTTAAACTATTCCCAACTATTTTGCAGCAATTTTGTAATTTTTTTATTTGACTCCTTTCAATTTAAGACAAAGAAATCGCCGTAATCTATGAAAGCTTACAGTGGCGGCTCCAAGAACTCTTGGTGGGGGGGATGTAATGAATTTCTAGGAAGATCCCATCAACTGTCAAAGGAATTATATGTAAATGGTTTAGAAGAAATCTGTATGGTATGGTATGGTATGGTATCGTCCATCCTCATTGCTGAGGGTCGGAGGCTATGCAGGCTGACGACAAGGTTCTCCACGTGACTCTGTCTTTTGCAGTTCTGATGCAATTGATAATTAATTGGTTGTTTTGTCCATTCCACAATATCATCCGTCCATCGTCTACGAGGCCGTCCTCTCTTCCTCTTGCCATTAATTCTGCCATGCAGTATCGTTGTACATAAATTGTCTGCTCGCACTATGTGACCAAAGTATTTCAGTTTCCTAAATTTGATAACTGAGTATAGACGCCTATTTTCCCCAAGTTCTTCTATGATTGAGGCATTTGTTCTATGTTCTTTCCAGCTGATGGACATCATTCTTCTGAAAGCTGTCATCTCGAAAGCATTGATTCTTTTCTGATCTGCCTTTTTCACTGTCCAAGCTTCAGCTCCATATGTTGCAATGGGCCAGACCAATGCTTCCATCAGGCGTTTCTTTATGTGCAGACTGAGCGACCGATCCTTCCAAACAGTAGTGAGTGTCTTTATGGCTGAACGCCCCATGCCAAGCCTTGATCTTATTTCAGAGCTGCAGTCATTATCCTCTGTAATTAATGAACCAAGATAACGGAAGGTTTCCACTTGTTCGATAGGTTGCCCATGACACATGATATTGATTTTGATCCTTTTGTCTGTAGCTACCATTACCTTTGTTTTTTTAATGCTAATTTCAAGACCAAGTTCTCTCGATGCAAAATCCACTATATCTACCAGTTCCTGCAATGAATTTGGCGAAGTTGCTATCAAAACTATGTCATCAGCATATCTCAGGTTGTTAATCACTCGTCCACTGATGTTAATTCCTGTATCTGGAAGTTCATCTGCTGAACATCTCATTATGTGTTCTGAATAGCAATTAAATGACATAGGGGAGATAAGGCAGCCCTGTCGTAGGCCTTTTCCAATCATAAACCAACCTGTTGTTTCATTGTCCACTCTTACAGTAGCTTGTTGTTCCTTATACAATTTTTGAATTATGTCAACTGTGGCGTGGCATAATCCCATTCCCTTTAGTATTTTCCAGAGCTTTGTGTGCTGTACTGAATCAAACGCTTTTTTATAGTCTATGAATGCCATGTACAGCGGTACTGACATCTCTCTAGCTTTTTCCATTATTAGTCTTAGATTGAAAATTTGGTCCCTTGTGCCAACTCCTTTTCGGAAACCCATCTGTACATCCGAAAGCTCATTTTCTGCTTGTCTTTGCATTCTATTTAATAAGATTCTCTAAAGTATTTTGCTGGCGTAATTGATTAACACTATAGTTCTGTAATCCTCGCAGTTTGTTGTGCCTTTGACTTTTGCAATGGGAACAAATATTGATCGTCTCCAGTCTTCTGGCCATTCACCAGTTTCCAGTATCTTGTTGCATAGTCGGCAAAATCCTTGCGCTATTACATCGCTATCCAGTTTTATTATCTCTGCTGGTAAGTCATCATATCCTGCAGCCTTTCCATTTGGTAATCTTTTAATGGTGTGCTGTACCTCATCTACAAGGATCAGGTTTGGCCTTTCTTCAGGTTGTTCCTCTGCGCCGATGTTGTCATCTTGACTGGTGTGATCGTCTTCATATAGTTGCTCTGCATATTCTTTCCACCTACGCTTTATGTCATCTAAATCTGTCAAAAGCCTTCCCATCTTGTCTTTATAAAATATAATGTTCAGAATTGACAATGTATAAAAGCATTTTAGTCTAGTTATACAAAGTCATAGTGCAAAATCCAACTGTACAGGGTGTCTACGAAAAAAACCAACAGGAAAACTATGATTTCTTAAAAATTCCTAAATATATTTCTATCAAAATTGCCACACTTGTACAGAACATATTTCCCCACTTTTCTGCCAATTTTCATCTCATTTGCATGTAAGATGGCCATATTGTGAGATATCAAAGTCAAACTTCGATTTTTACTACTCAGTTGCAGCATGATAGGCCTAAATATCTAGCTCAGTGATGGGCACACATTTTTATCCGAGGGCCGCAAAAGTGTCTGTGATGAAAGTCGAGGGCCGCACACTTTTTTTCGGCATTTAGAATTAGATTTTTAAGTAGTCTCCAAAACTACTTTAACATAACGTATTATATAATGTGCAGTGTAAGTAACTGTTAACAAGTCAAGACTGTCAAGTCGAAGAAAGTTAGTAAAATATTAAAAGCATTATTTCTAGTTAACGATCAAATGCCAAAGTGTAAATCCAATTTGAATGCTGAATTTTCCATTACGATGTTATCAAATGCTTCATATGTTTTAGAGGGCCGCACATTAATGTAGTATCTCTCGAAGTCGGGGGGCCGCACAAAAGGGCTTCGAGGGCCGCATGTGGCCCGCGGACTGCACTTTGCCCATCCCTGATCTAGCTTCACACACATTTGGCATTATGCCAATGTTGGTAGTAGTAGTAGTTGTTGTTGTTGTAAAGTTTAAATCAAATGCAATTTTTTTTAAATTTTAAATTCATGGAATTCGACACAGCAAGAAAAGTTTGAATTTAAAACATTTTTAAAAATTTGCGTTCGATTTAAACTTTACTACTACTACTACTACTACTACTACTACTACTACTACTACTACTACTACTACTACTACTACTACTGTTATCAACATTGACATGAAACCAAATTTGTGTGAAGCTAGATATTTAGGCCTGTCATGCTGTGACTGAGTAGTAAAAACCGAAGCTTGAATTTGATATCTCACAAAATGGCCAAATTATAAGCAAATGGGATGAAAATATGCAGAAAGGTGGGGGAAATATGTGCTGTACATGTGTTAAAAAATTTATAGAAATATATTTAGGAATTTTTAAAAAATCATAGTTTTCCTGCTGGGTTTTTTTTCGTAGACACCTTGTAGTTAGAGAGTAAGTATACTATTAGACTAAAGAACTACCAAGAAATAGATACCAAACATTACTATCTGAAATTCATCAAAGTGACTCACACATGTTTAGTGGGCTGGTGGAGGTCGCAACCCCCAATGCAACTGCCAATTTTTCGCTACACAATTTGTCAATAACAATAATAATTTCACATGGAATTTTGTCTTGTACAGCAAGCCAATTCCCTATCAGGGAAATTAATAATAGAGTTGAGCGTTTGACTGTGCTCCGGCGGCTGCGTGGTGCGTTGTTAACCACGTGTGTCGCTACACAGCAGTGACACATGTACGATTTCCACGCTAGCGTATACTTCATAGCCTGTAATGCAGCATTACTGAAGACAACTTGTCTTGAGGAAGTGGGCGTGGCTGTATTGCAGATATGGTGCGACACACACGTTTTAACCCTTCAGACGGGGATTAAGTTTTTTAGACACCGTAACTGTACCAGGGAATTAATTTTTGAAAAAAACGTTATTCCAAAATGATAACTATAATTTTTTTGAATTTGCGATATCTCAGGCTATATAAGAGCTAAGAAGACGAAGTATACGTCATTGTTTAGCCTTTTTACTCCTCTTTCTATCCATCCATGCAGAACAAAGAAATTTCGGGGTAGGGTCCACTCTACGGGCAAAAATAGCACCCGCCCCCAAAATGTTCAAAACTCCGTAGCGAAAGTTTTTCAGTGGTGACCCCCATCGGATGAGCGGCAAAGTTGTAGATGGATGTCAGTGGAACAAAATTAACCAAAAACTTTGAAAATCGGTCAACATTTGGTGAAGATACCTGAAGTCTAACCTGGACACCTGTGTCAGCACCTAAGTATTGGTTATGAATTTTGAGAAAACTGTGTTTTTTTGAATTTGCTATATCTCAGGCTATGTAAGAGCTAAGAAGATGAGATATATGCCATTGTTTAGCCTTTTTACTCCTCTTTCTAACCATCCGTGCAAAACAAAGAAATTTGGGGGTCGGGTCCACTCTACGGCCTAAAATAGTACCCCCTCTCAAAAAAATTTCAAAGCTCCATAGCGAAAATTTTTCAGGGGTAACCCCAATCGGGTGAGCGGCAAACTTGTAGGAAGATGTAGGAGGAACAAAATAAATCAAAAATTTTGAAAATCGGACCACAAACGCCGAAGATCTTCAGCCGAAACTCGTAGTTTTCTACTAGACTTGTCCCAATTACTGACCCCCTCGGTCCAAAGACCATATATTTCTTTTCAACTAGAGCAAATCTAGCTAAAAAAATAGGTAACATCTATCGAATGGATAGATAATTAAGCGATTGATAGCATAAAACGTATCAGATACGTCGCGCCCGGCACAGGAACCACTACGAAAGTGACTGGACGTATGGGATACGTCGCGCCCGAATACGGTAAGATAACTGTGGACGTATGGGATACGTCGCGCCCATTTGACAGGTTAACTGGCAGAGACTATGAATAACTCTCTGCGTGGGAGGGTGTTGTGTTGCCAACATGCTTAAGGCTTAAGGCGTATGTCCTTCGCTGTATGAAGCCGAGGCGACAGAACAGAGGATAGAGGAATATTATTGACCTAATAATTCTTAATTTTGTTTAAATAATTCATGTAATTTTTATTAATTAGGTCTATGCAGTGTAGTTTCAACTGTTACCTAACCTAGCTTGAGTTAGCTAGATTAATTAGGAATAATTATATTCATGCTGAGGCATTATGCTGTTGGAAAACAATCACTATCCACATAATAGGACCACATTGGAACCGAAGTATCCCAGCCTAATTTTAAGAGTGAAATTGTTCTCATTAACATTGCAACCCCCACTTCTTAGACTCACCGGCCGCCACTGATCCCCAGTCATCCCCAACATGGAACCGCCCCTGAAGACTTATGCTGGCAGTATTTGTATCAAACAATGTGATTAACTATCACTATCAGAAGGGTCAACAACAATGTCAGCAAGACTAGTGTAGTTCATTTTCATGTTTCAGTACAAAGAGCAATAAGAAATAAGCAGTATAATAAAAAAGTTGGCAAAAAAATAGTTAGAACTTTTAGTTGTAACAATTTAAAAAGTAGTTAAACTATTGCTGTAGCTAGTTAAGAAAATAGTAGTTAAATTATTGCTTCAACTAATAGATAAATTTTTCCAGTTAAACTAATAGTTATAACTTTTTTAGTTAACTAGTGCCCTTCACTGGCCCAGCCTGCATAAATCTTATCAAGATCTATTGATTCTTCATCTTGAAGGTGACTTAAAATCCATCAGCATTTCCAAATGTTCTAACTCTAGACAAATTTCGTAATTTGGTTTTCAAATTGCTCATCAAGCTAAAACCACACTTGCAAACTGCACTGGAAGCTAAATATGTTCCACCAACATCCACCAATTCTACTAACTCTATGAAGTGATCATTCTGAAACACCCAAGTCCACCATATCTGGAAAGCTTTTTATCAGTTTGCCTCTGATTTCTTCTGTGACTAGGAGTTTGAAGTCATTGTACTGCTGAATAACAACTTGTTCCTGCTGAAGAAATTGTTTATACTATGAATAAAGTTAACAGATGTGTTCCATTCTAAATTCATAATTGCACAGCACTAGTGTAGTCAAGTCAAACACAGACCAGTCCTCAATAATTTTGTTTCAAGGAAATCTCTCCCTAGATGCAACACAGCATATTATTGGTGCCCCTCTAATTATGTACCACAAATGTTTTATGGGCACAGTGCAGATTTCTAATATAATATACCGGGTATGCTGAAAGAAAGATATATATATATATATATATATATATATATATACGGGGTGAACAAGTGAAAAGTGGACCCCTTTATGACATTTAATATCTCGGCCGCGTGTGTAGGGATTTCAATAAAATTTATAGACCATATACCTGGGTATGTTTCTTTCTGATGTAATTGCCAAATTTCATGCTGATATCTTTAGTGTTTGCTGAAATATGGCCAAAAAACTAAAGAGACCCACAATTTTGACATTTACATTGGAATATAACGTCATAATAAAGTGATAAACAATTTTTGTTTATTTGTTGACCCTGAAAAGGGCCGTTTTAAAGGGGGGTTTCAGATGATTTGCTATGGGAGCAGGTGCTGAAAATGCCTCCCTCAGCCTTCACACATGCCGACAAGCGCTTCTTCACTGACAGTATTGACTTCAAACTCTCCCAGATATTCTTCAGCACCGTCTTCAACTCCGTGATGTTCTGTGGCTTTGGCTGATTCTTTTGATATCTGTCGAGCATGATTCCTCAGACGTGGAAGTCAAGTGGATTGATATCTGGGGAGTTGGGTGGCCAGTCATCTTTCCTGATGAAATCTGGACAATTTTTCTCCAGAAAATCTTGGGTCCTGAGAGCAGAGTGGGCAGGTGCTTTGGCTTGCTGGAATATAAAATCTTTTAGCAAATCATGACAGTCCTTCAGGAGATCTGGTAGCAGCTGAGTTACGTAACACTCGGCGCTCACTTTGGATTTGTCTGGTACGAAGTGCAGGCAACCCTTGTCCTGATGGCACACTCCAGCAGACACCATGACATGTCTAGAAAACTTTGCCCGCTGCATGACAAGTCGTTCTGATGGCAAATCTCCTTTCCTTCCCACACCCACACTCGCTTGCCTTGACTGTTGACTGGCGGATCAAGGTAGAAGGCCTTTTCGTCAGTGAAAAAGACCTCTTTAAGTTTGGTTACAGTCAAGCGTCGCAACAAACGTCTGCAGCGAGACAAGCGCTTGTTCCCGGCTGCGACGTTGCCAATTTTAAAATCTGGGTCTCTTTAGTTTTTTGGCCATATTTTAGCAAAATCTAAAGATATCAGCATTGAAATTCGGCAATTACATCAAAAACATCCCCAGGTATATGGCCTATGAATTTTATTGAAATAGCTACACATGCGGTTGAGATATTAAATGTCAAACATGGGTCCAGTTTTTATTATGACGTTGTATTCCAATGTCAATTTCAAAATGTGGGTCTCTTTAGTTTTTTGGCCATATTTCAGCAAACACTAAAGATATCAGCATGAAATTTGGCAATTACATCAGAAACATCCCCAGGTATATGGTCTATAAATTTTATTGAAATCCCTACACACGCGGCCGAGATATTAAATGTCATAAAGGGGTCCACTTTTCACTTGTTCACCCTGTATATATGTGTGTATATATATATAACATTTGAAATAATATACTACATGTTTTTGACATTATTATCCAATTGATGCATGTGAAATTGATGATTACCAATGCTATGATTGTTGGAAGCTCTTTGCATTTTAGACACAGTAAAATGGAAAGATGTATTTTCATTTCAGGGCTCAGAGCGCTAAGCCTTGCATTTTGTTTTTTGACGAGTTTGAATCACTTGCCCCAAAGTAAGTGCCAGACTTATGACATTTTAAAATTATGAACACCATGCAGTTTTCTAATAAGATAAGCCACTGTTATATTTTGATGTAATATAAGAGAGCTAAGCCAACTATTTCTCTTCCGGTTCAAAAAGTATTTGAAATCCTTGTGTGTATTTGTTCAGTGCAATTCAATATTTGACAGTACATCACATATACAAATATGTATACAAATATTGTATACGTTCAGTAACCTTTGCACTGTCTTTTATGTGGTTTCATGAATATTCAGTACAGGAAAATTCAGCACCAGAGAATTTGGTACATGTCCTACGTACAGAGTTTATGACCCATTAGCAATGAAATTGACTCCAGAAGTACTCTAAAATGGCCCTAACCCTAACCAAAATTACTCTAAAATGACCCTAACCCTAACCAAAATTACTCTAACCTTTATTAGATTATGTCTTTTAAACTTACACATATATATTAAACTATAACTGAGCGGTTCCGGAAGCAGTTGAAGACGCACCTGTTTAACAGCTCGTTTTTGTAAAGCGCTCTTGACTTTGCCTCGATGACATGTTTACTGCGTTTAAAAAATTGTCTTGCATAATAATAATATAATGATGATGGCAATACATTCATCCATGACCGATACTGAATGTTGCGTACCGAATTTTCTGGTACCAAATGTTCTAGTCACCTCTTTATGCAAGTTACAATGAATGTCTCTCAAACGAACTTTGCTTGTTGAGTTGTATCACCATGCAAGAATATGACTAGAGATTTGGAAATTTTAGAACAGAAAGTTAAGTCACTTGAAGCTCCCTGCAATGGAAGCTCGCATTACGCAAATGAGGCTAAATAAATTCCAATCACTATACCTACAAAGCAGGGTCATTGAGAGAAATTCTGGGCCCCATGGCAGAGTATAGTCGAGAGGCCCCTAGACAGTTCGAAAACTGATGACGACTGTTTTTGCTTTTTAGGTTTTTCACGACTTTGGACGGGTAGGGTAAATCAAGTAGCAAAAAGCGGCGATGACCTTTTTTGCTTGTAGGCATCAGCAAGCAATAATTTCACCATGCCCCTTCTACCTTTTGATGTGTATAGAGTTAGTTACCCTAGCTCAAACCCTAATTCTAACCCTAACCAACCCCTACAGATCGCCGGGACCCTGGACAATTGCCTCCCCTCTGGCGGCCCTGCCTACAAGTTATTTATTTAATCACTTGTGCATTCCTCCATGTCTGTCTCCAGTCAGTTCTATAGTCAGTGGCCATTAGTTGGGGATGCTATCTGACATGAGATCATACCATATGATAAATCAGTCAGTGCATAAAGTCATAGAAGATAAACTGCCAATGGAGATACTCATCTGTTTTATTTAACTCAATGACCTCTTGAGTTCTCTATTGTATTTATTGTAATTTTGACACAAATTTTTTTATCTAAACTTTTTTCTCTGAATAAGAAAGCTGGATAAAGCGCTATAGTTCAAAACTTGAACTGTAAATTGTCAATGTTTAAAACCATTTGATGTCAAAATAACTAAGCTGGTTGTCTTCATTTTAAGCATTTATTGATTTTAGGCGAGGACATGACAACACTGGAGTGACCGACCGTGTTGTAAATCAATTGCTCACCCAACTTGATGGAGTTGAAAACCTCGATGGTTACTGCTTTGAAATTATTTTTGCTTTTAATTGTATTCAATCTCTAAAGCAGTTTTCAATTATAAACTGTTACTTTACTGTTGTTTTCATTGCCATCAGGTTGTGTTCCGAGTCAGCATCTACTCCTGGTTATGAGTGGAAGTTCTTCACGTTCTTTCGGTATCTTTCTCTTACTGTGATGTAATCTAACTGGTGTTGTCCTTCATCTCCAGGGGTTCTCCATGTGTACCGTTTTCTCTTACCAATCTCCCATTATTAGCAAATAGCTTGTTCCTTTTTCATTTTTTATTGTGTTCTCCAGTGACTCGTATATGGTTTCCACTTCTTAATCTTCTTCATTTTCACAACCTGGTGGCAATGAAAGCGACCAACAAGCTTAAATTTCTAAGAAGTGAAACAGAGACACACCTTTGATGGGGCTTGGAGCAGATAAATAAAAGAGAGAAAAATTTCTGGGAAGTGTGGAGGAACATCTAAAACAAACTTACGACATGATACAATCAATGAAAGTTGTAATGTATTGCAAGACACAATATTTGTGAATACAAAGAAGGAACTGGGATTTAAGAACAATAACCATGGGTCACAACAGAGATGATAGCAAAGATGGGCCAAAGAAAAAAATGGGACATACAGAATACAGAAGAAAAAAATAAAGGAATACAAAAGGCACTGAGCACACAACTGCACAATATAGAAAGGAGTGGCACACAACTGCACAAAGAATATACTCACACACGCATGCACACACCAACACACTATTATTTGCCATGCAAAAGTTTAGATTTGATGAAATCTGAGATCTTGTACCTAAATCTGCCTTCATCTCTCTCACCAATACTGTTGTTCTGTTTTACCATCTGACTTGACTATTGTAATTCCTTTTGCAATGTTATTATCTGATATAATGTGTAAAAGCTTCAAGAGATTCTTAATGCCATTGCTAGAGTCATTACTAAGACTATCAAGCATAACCAAATCAAACCTGATCTTTAAAATTTACACTGGCTACCTGTTGAACAAAAGAATTGCTTTCAGAACTGGTCTATTGGTGTTTAAATTTTACAGTCAGGCCATTTCCAGTACCTAAATTTCATGTTAATTCATGCAAAACATTGCCATTCAACGAAATTTAGCAACTTGTTGCCAAGTGAACCCAAAACTAGAACTGAAACCGGTAAGAGAGCGTTTTCTATGGTAGGGCCAAGGTTGTGAAACTCTCTTCATGGAAGTTAGATCTTCCAATGAACTGAAAAATTTCAAATTTATCTAGACTTAAAACTCTTCTCTCGTTCAAATAACTTTTTCTCCATAGTCAGCTGTGCTGTTTCTCACTGACTGATACTGGAATTGAAGCTGTGATTTAAAAGAACATTATTATTATTATTATTATTATTATTATTATTATTATTATTATTATTATTATTATTATTACCTTCATTTTGTGCACAATATGCAGTAAATGGACACATGAATTGTGATGTCTAGTGGTGAAAAGAGGAAGCTATGAAAGGACATGTTATCTGTTTAAGCTGCCTCTGTGTTAACATTGAGCATCCAACTTAGCAGTAGAGTTGAGTAACACTAGAAAGAATGCACAACAGCTTCTGTTATCTTAGAGTCATATTGTTAAATATGAATGGTGCTGAACTAGCAGTATTGCCTGTAATAAATATTGACTGAAATTCAGGGAATTGTTACCTTTACTATGCAGAGTAGAAACTGGGTGAGAGGAAAATGTCGAATGCATACAGTAGAGCTTACGGATGAAGTAGAAGTAGGATGTGAGAATCTGTGTGATTCACAGTACTTTAGTGTGAAGTATGGGTAGACTTTGTAGACTAAAATTATATCAGGTGCTAGTGTGAATGATTCTGAAAGAACTGGATTACCATATTGTATTAGATCTGACAGCTTTATATATCATACTGCACATGATATTTATGCTGTAGAATTATGTGGTATTAAAATTCAGTATCAGAGCTGTTATGGTATTGTATACTGCCAAATGTGTCTTTTTAAGCTAGAAGACACAACAGCACCTGTAATGTGATTTTGACAAACAGAAATTAAAATGAAAACTATACTGTAGGAAGGCACAGTGTTTTTATACAGGAGAATTTCTACTAACCGCCTAAACCATAGTTGTTGTTATTATTATTATTATTATTATTATTATTATTATTATTTATATTATTATTATTATTATTATTATTATTATTATTATTATTTAGACAATTTTCATAGTGCAACATCTAAGGCCAAAGTCAAGGGTGCTTTAACCTTTTAAAGGGGGAATTAAATTTTTAAAGTCATCCCGCGTCGGGGGAATTAATTTTTGGAAAAGGCGTTCGTATGAAAACGTGAACATATACGTTATAAACTTACTAAATTTCAGGCTATATAGAAGCTAGAAAGATGCGGTTTGCACCGTTGTTGAGCATTTTTATTGCTCTTTCTATCCATCCGTGCCAAAAGAAAAAAGTTGGGGGTAGGGACCACTCTACACCCCAAAATCGGACCCCTCCCCAACATTTTGTTCAAATTTTGATCAAAGGTCAATAGCAAAACGTCTTCAGCGGTAAACCCCCAAATGTGAGCGATAGAGTTCTAGAGGAGTGTAATTGGAACAGAATGGTGCACAAATTTTGAAGATCGGACCATATTTGGGGTAATTATGAAGTTTCATACCCAAGTACCAATTGCTTGCTGAAATGACAATTACGCGAACGGATTTTCAATGTGAAAAACCGAACAACTCAGTACATTTCAGGCTATATAGAAGCTAGAAAGATGCGGTTTGCACCATTGTTGAGCATTTTTATTGGGCTTTCGAACCATTTGTGCAAAAAAAAATGTTGGGGGGTAGGGTCCACTCTACACCCCAAAATCGGACCATCTCCGACAACAAATTTTCAAAGCTCAATAAAAAAAAATTTTCAGTGGTGACCCCCCAACTGTGAGCGGGAAAGTTGTTGGGAGGTGTAATTGGAACAGAATAGTGCAAAAATTTTGAAGATCGGACCATATTCGGCATAGTTATGGCCATTCTAGCCTCCGGCTGAAGATTTTTCCTATACATTTTCCAGCCTTGGTCAGTCTACAGTCAATATCCCTTGCATATATAGTCAGTATTATCGAAAACGGTGCTGCCGCCTATCGAATGTATGTGAGCTAACTCGGTCCCCGCGTTGGATTTTTGAAAATCGTGCAGGTCCGCAGTACGCAGTCGCTTATATAGCGCGCCGTTTATAGACGGCTAACCCCGTTTGGTCAAAGTTTTCCGCCGCCGTCTTAAAACGGCTAACCCGAGGAAAAGGTTAACACATATCACTTGTAATCAATTTGTGAATGGTTCAGAAGAGGTTTCCATAAGACTGGATTTCCTCGCGAGACTGATCTGTCAGCGAACTTCACAGTTTTGGATGGAGGAGGAACTAGTAGTTGGACATGACTACTTGATTGGAACTGCGAGCGACGGTCTATCGATGTAGTTCTATGCATAAGTGTAGGTAGGTAGTCTGGACATAACGGGTCATGTAAGGCTTGATATGTAAACCAGCAATGTTTGAAGACAATGCATTCCGGAACCTGGAGCCAGTGAAGCCTCTCTCTAAGGAGCAGCATCACACTGTGCCGGATTAAGCACTGCGGAGGCCCATAGGCAGTCAAACTTTTGGGGCCTCAGGGGCCAGGCCCATAATGACTACTAGATCGTTGATCGACATTTTTTCTAGGGGCCTATTAATTTAATTTATAATTATTTAATTTAATTTAACTACTAACTTGAAGAAGTTGAAGTGTAAACATTACTGTATGATGTCAGCGTCATCGTGTGCATTTCGCATAGCGCTATTTTTAAAAACAAGTAAGTAAACTTTCTTTCGTCACTGTCTTGTGGGGCCCCTAAAAGTTGCGGGCCCATAGGCATTTGCCTACTCTGCCTAATGGGTAATCCGGCACTGGCATCACTTGCTCATTCCAGTGATATCCAAAAATCAGACAGGCGGACACATTTAGTACTGACTGTAAGCGGTTCAACTGACAGTCTGGGAGGCGGAGTAGAACGCTATTGCAATAGTCGATTCTGGTTGGCCGCCATGATCGTGTGTCTGCTCTGACATGAATTACCTCATATTAAACATTTCTGTGAGCTGAATTAGTCTTTGACTGTTGATAGCCATGGGCCATTCAAAGTGAACGTTTAGATCACCGACAACAATTGTCATGCAATTGAATGTTTTCGTTTGATTTTAGTCTCAAGTCTGGCGATGTTAAGACAACTGCTAGTCCTCATGATTAACAAAACCTATGTGATCCTGTCTAGTATTATTCTATATGGGTTGCACAGTATCGATGACGTTCAGGCGTTCAGACGTTCTGAGTCTTTTGATGACGATACAATCTCATACCATGTTTCAGCTAGGATTACAAGATTCAGCTGATGGTCATTCAGAAGGTCCTCGACATTGTCCAGCTTGTTATTTATTGAACGTATGTTCAGCAGGCCAACTCGGAGTCTCAGCACCTGAAAGTTGGAATGGAGCTGCATTCTCGGATACACGAGTTGTGGCTGAGGGTTGTGATGTCAGTTTTTACCTAGGAGGTAGTTGTGTCATTGGTATGTTGATGTTTATAGGAGGTTATGACTGTGATTGGTCTTTGTAGCATCTGCCCAGCCCTACAACCCCGACCGTCAGCCCTCCTGGGCGACTGACTAGAAAGAGATGGTCGAGTCAATGATGCATAAATGCAGTAGGGCGGACACACCTGGACAGTCCAAGTTCGACACGCGATTAGAGGTGGCTGTGCCATTGCCCACACGCTCCATAGAAATTCGTATAGGTCCAGAGAAATTCATAAAGCCAGCGATCTGAGTCGCATTTGGTGTAGACGGCTCTTTGACTATGTTGTAACCGCAGTGGCACTGCAATAATGCGTCAGAATAACAACACCAGAATCTATCTAGCGACCATTCTAGGCTTCAAAATGGCGGCACAGTACGAGCGCAGTTCAGGTAGGTCGTGCAACTCAAATGAACACTGAAGAAACTGTTCACCCAGCTCACCAAAGAGACTTCCTGCACTCGAAAACGCTGTGACGCAGCCAAAAAATGCACAGATCAGAAGACAAACTCATGAAAAGTCACAAACTATCATGCAGGCACAACACCTGTGGGCGAACTTGCCCTTAGCAAATAGTTATTATTCATATTTGTTACTATTATTATTGATAAACTTCATGTTCCTCCCCCATCCAAGACCGCCAAGTTCGGAGAGAGATCCTTCACTAGGGGCAATCCTATCTTGTGGAACTCTCTTCCTGATGAGACCACCATGGCTGATACTCCCGAGCATTTCATCACGAGATTAAAAACGCATCTGTTTAGGTTGGGTTATAGTTGAGATGTTAAGGCGCTTTTGTTGTGGGCCTCAGCCTTGTTACAGCACTATAGAAATCGTCTAGGAATGAATGAATGAATGAATGATATTTTACATTTATTTATGTTAATTAACTGAAAAAATAATCATAGCATTAAGCTAAGCATAAATTTTTTAATGTAATATATTGTTAATCATGGTCATTATTAACTATTTGAATAGTTGAGATATATGTAAATATTTAACTGCTAGGTGTGTTTGTTTTGGCGGCAACCAGTCGACCAGATTTGATCGACTCAGCATTATTAAGACCCGGTCGCTTGGACAAAGCTCTTCACTGTCCAATTCCTTCCAAGGTAGAACTCATGTAAAATATCTATTTTGTAGTACAAGTCTTTAAGTTTTAAAAGTCAGGTAAACTTTCATGTGGGAAGTTAGCAGAGTTGTAACAACGTTGGAAGATGGAGCAGAAGGTCATAGGTTTGAGGCCCGCAGGAGCCCTAAGGTCAACTCAACCTTCTTTTGCCAGATGGTGGTGGCAACTGAGTAGCAGATTAATCTGGCACGCTGCTTTAGAACACTGGCCCCATATCATGTAACTTGCACCAGTCGCCTGGGTGAGGGCCTTGGAAATGGAGATTAGTGCCTCCCTATGAACCCTGAGGTTAGCCTTGAGAGCTTGGGAAGGACTTGACTTTACTTACTAAACTTTCATTCAGGGTTGTTAGCAATACTGCTAGAAGTATTGCTAATACCAATACTAGAATGAAATTGTATTGCCTGGTTTACGGACAAATCTCCCCCAGCAACTCGCCCCCGGAAAACTCACCCCGACAAATTCACCCCTTGAATGAAAAGGTGTTGCAGATAATTTGCCCCCAGCAATTCGCCCCCGATTCGCCAGATCGCTTACAAATGAGGACAGCTGCAATTGCTGCCCGAGTTAAGCGTCTCGTTGAGGATTTTTCAAATCGCACTCTGAAAGACTATTTATGCGGTATTGCTTATAATTTTGCTTTTTAACCATCATCCATACATTTTTTAAATGTTGACATTCGTTCATTATTTTAACATTTTTTGTACATTGACTTTATTTGTTTACCATATCTAGTTTCGATCTTTAGATTGCATTAGCTTTACATTTGCGTAGGGCCTACTTTGTATTTAAATGTTGACCCCATCTAGATAGCATTAAGAAGTACTAGGCTTACTGTACATTTCTAACCCATTGTATTTTCTTTAAATTCGCTGCAAATTTGTCGGGGGCGAGTTACTGGGGGTGAATTGTCTGGGGGCGAGTTGTACCTGGGGGCGAATTTGTCGGAAGCGAGTTACCAGGGGCGAGTTACTGGGGGCGAGTTACTGGGGGCGAGTTGTCTGTATCTCGTATTGCCTATATCGATACCGATGCCAATATTTTTGTCCGCAACTAATAATTTTATTTCAAGTGCAGTCATCATCACAAAGAACTCAAAATAAAAGTTGATAATGGCAACCCAACGGAAGTTGAGGAGAAGGAGGAATATATTAAGCAAGGGAACATTTTAACATGTGGGAAATATATTTTAAGTGAGCCAGTCTTTTCCCATGGCAATTATATGTGGTGTCATTGAGACCTAGAAACTCGGCAAGCATCAGACTGCTCAGCAAGCCATGTTCCTGATCAAAGTCAAATCATTGAACAAAATGCTAGAACATACCCAAAAAAATCGGGGTAGAAAATATCCAAGCTCCTCATCAGTTTTGACAGGCAAACAGCTAGTGTGCTAGTAGCCTACTAATGTTTGAACAATAACATAATGCTCAAACATCAATTATTTAATGTTTTCAACTGCTTTATATTGAAGACAATTATGCAACAATGTTCATTCAACAGCGAATTAATTAAAATATTGTAGGGCTGCGGAAATTAACTATTAATCTACCGATTAATAGTTAAAATTTTTAATCGATTAAATTTTCGATTAAAATTTAATATTTTTATATTTTCTATTTTTAAAAAATTGTTAATAGTTGGATTAATTATTAATAGTTTTTAGCTTCTTCTACACTTACTTACTTTTCCCCAGTATTATTATTATTACTGTATATTGAATATGGAGTCATTGGTGGTCAGGTATTACCCCAAAATGTGTACGCCATTATTATTTTTATTAAACGACAGAGACTTCTGGTGGGAGATAGGGTTAGGGTAACCCTAACCCTAATTAATCGAGATTAATCGATTAATCGATTAAAAAAAATTCCGATTAATCGAACAAAAAAATTTAATCATTACCAGCCCTAAAATATTGGTTATTCTATTATTGATCAAACAAAATTTGCATTAAAATTTTTAATGGCACTATTTTTTAAAGAGCCCTAATTGAATCTAATAGGATTTAGGATTTTTCATCAGTTTCTCTTTTATATTATTTTTCTGTTGTAGACCGAGCGCTTGGAAATCTTAAAGGCACTCAGTAGGAAAATGCAACTTTCTGAAGATGTTGACCTGCAAGCGGTTGCTGACGAATGCGTGGACTTCACTGGTGCAGACTTTAAGGCTATGCTCTACAATGCACAACTCGAAGCAATGCACGAACAAAAAATGACTTGGAAACCTTCAAATGTGGTATACTATATTATATGTACCTATAACAATGGTGGCCAAACCGCAGCTCACGAGCCACAAGCGGCTCTTCTGTGTTCAAATTGCGGCTCTCGAAAAATTTTAAAAATCAAAAAAATTTTATGGTTGTAAATTTTTCCGGACCTACCTGGGCTGAAAATAATTGTTGGCTTGATTTTATTTATTTATTGTTAAAACTTGGGCATAATTTTATTTTTAAAATTTAAATGAAGCATATGGTGACTCTGATTGGTTGGTGATGTTAAGATTCTTGATCCTACTTCTTTTCTAATCTGTTAAACATTAATTAATTGAGAATTATAATAATTTCTTAAAATAAATGAATAAAATAATTTTCCATTGCGAGTTGGGTCGCGACCCATAGTAAGTCAATGTGGCTCTCAAGATTTGGAAAATTTTCAAAAATGGCTCTTGGTTACTACTGGTCTGGCCACCCCTGATCTATAATATACTTTATGGCTTAAATCAGAGCCTTTTAAAGAAAATGTATCTATAATATACTTTATGGCTTAACCCCTTAAAGGTTTAATAAAATTTTTAAAGTCGTCACCATTCGGTTAAATAAATTTGGGGAAAAGCATGCATATGAACTGTGAACATATACGTTGTAAATTTACTACATCTCAGGCTATATAGAAGATAAAGAAATGAGGTTTGCACCGTTGTTTAGCATTTTTATTGGTCTTTCAAACCATCCATGCAAAAAATTTTTGGGGGTAGGGTCTATTCTACAGCTTAAAATAGGTCCCCTCCCCAAAATTTTGTTCAAAGCTCAATAGCACAAAATTTTCAGCGGTGACCCCCTTATGTGAGCGGCAAATTTGTAGAGGGGTGTAATTGGAACAGAGTAGTGAAAAAATTTTGAAGATCAGAGCCAAATGGGGGTAGTTATCACTTTTGGAACCCTAGAACTCATTGCTCGGAGAAGAACAAATTTTTCACAAGCCAAAAAAATTACATTTCAGTATATTTCGGGCTATATAGAAGGTAAAGATTTTGCACCATTGTTTAGCATTTTTATTGTTCTTTCTAACCATCCGTGCCAAAAAATAAATTTTGGGGGTAGGGTCCACTTTACAACCTAAAATCGGACCCCTCCCAAATTTTTTTTCAAAGCTCAATATCACAAAATTTTCAGCGGTGACCCCCTTATGTGAGCGGCAAATTTGTAAAGGGATGCAATTGGAACAGAATAGTGAAAAAATTTTGAAGATCGGACATATTTGGGGTAGTTAGGATTTTTCGAACCCTAGAATGACACTTTTGCAAAGCCGTAATACGACCCCCTATCGAATAAAACCTATTTTAATAGCTTATAGTGATCACAATCGCTAAAAAAGAGCTACCATCTACCGAATGGATAACAACTATATCGAATTATTACATTAGAAAGTTTATGTACGGCGAATCCCGTGGCGGAATAGATGCTGAAGTGGCGTGCCATTTATAAACGGCGCAAGCCGTAGGCGAACGTCTGACACGCGCCGTTTATAAACGGCACAATCCTGTAAGAGGTTAAATCACAGGCTTTTTAAGGAAAATTTATCATTGCACTAAACTCAGGCAATTTGTGGACATCTGTGCAAAAAACAAGCAAACAAGGCTGTCAGGAAAATTTATCACTGCACAAAGCTCAGAAAATTGTCATTTTAATACTACACCTTTTCAATTTATCACTGCACATTTTGTGTATCACTGCACGTCAAAAAAGGCCCTGACTTAAATCACATAAAGCACATAGTGGGCTCCTTAATACCAATTTGTGTGGTCTGCCCGATGCGTATGGAGAAACATAGTGGCCCATCAGCCGAAGCGTTTGGGCCATGTTACTGGCATTTCTTGAACACCTTTGGTGGGCCACTTAAAATTAGCCATCGGGCCACTGTTGGCTCGCAGGTCACACTTTTGGCACCCCTGATCTAGATTTTAGATCTTGTATTAACTTGGTCTATCCCTTACATTGCTTCTCCACCGATCAGACTGTCCTTTCTGGCTTGACCTGGTTTTTATTCGGATTGGATTCTTTTGCCATCAGCTGATGCCATGGGCATTATGATGTGATAGTGGCGTTGTAGAAGTGATTGATTGATTTTTTGATTGATCTTTAAACTCTTAGATGATTGCGTGTTGGAGAGAGAGAGAGAGAGAGAGAGAGAGAGAGAGAGAGAGAGAGAGAGAGAGAGAGATATGTGAAATATACATACATAGAAGTCTAACATATGAAAGACACACCCTGTTGTCCTTTCTTTCCTCACAGACTTGTGTATTCTACTTCTGTCAACAGAGTCAAGAACTTGGTTTCTTTCCATTGAAAGATGACATTTCTCCTAGCTCTAACAGAAATGCATCAACTTCATGTGTAGTCATTGTATCGCACAGCAACCTTTTGCATGCATGTCATGATATTCAGCCATCAGTATCTCCTTCTGAAAGACACAGATATAGCCAAATGTAAGTTGAACTATTACTCTTGACTCTGACTGGATTGACTTCTACAATTATTTATGATTATTATTATTATTATTAAAGTTAAGATTACTGTGGTAACTAATCCATAAGGACTACGTGAACACTTTACAGTGTCAAAACAGAATCATAACTAGTTCAAAATAGCCAGGTCTTAAGTGCTTCTTAAACGCATCTAGTGATGGTGAGAGTTGAATGGCCAGTGGTAGACCATTTCAGACCTGTGGTGCCGCCACAGGAAAGCGCGATCACCCACGGTGGAGAGACGCATTCGCGGGACGAGTAGCGCTGCAGTGGAGGCCGATCTCAGACGTTGTCGACCATCGAGATCTGAGACACGATGCAGTTCTGTCTTTAGGTATGCTGGGCCAATGCCATTCAGACACCGGAACACCAGCAACGCCAGTTTGTATTTGATACGTTCTGGCACTGAAAACCAGTGTAGGTCTACCAGTGGAGGTGTTATGTGGTCGCTCCGTCCGGATAGTTAAGATAGTTAAGATTATTATGTGTGTGTGTGTGTGCGCGCGCGTGTGTGTGTGTGTATATGTGTGTGTGTGTGTGTGTGTGTGTGTGTATATATATATATATATATAACGTGTATATATATAACGTATATATATAATGTGTATGTATGTGTATATATATATATATATACAGTAGAACCTCGTTATATCAAACTCGCTTATATCGAAATCGCGTTTATATCGAAGTTTGAGCGTCGGTCCCGCCAAAACAGTGTTAATGATACAGGAATCGGATATATCGAACCTCGGATATATCGAAGTATTTATCACGGTCCCTTGAACTTTGATATAACGAGGTTCTACTGTGTGTGTATATATATATATATATAATATATATATATATATATATATATACACACACACATATATATATATATACATACACGCATAGTGTGATCAAGAGACTAATCTTGTTTAACTCAAGTCCTGCTTTAGGCTATCAATCAATTATACCAGGGATTTTTGGGTTATTAAACAAAATCTCAAGGGATGGATAATCTATTTTGTGGCAATGATATACATATGATTTCACTGACTGGCCTCTAGGAGTGTGTTTCTGTCATGTGTTTTGAAGGCAAAGGATGGACAGTACATCAATTGACAAAATTAATTAATTACATAAAATCTTAAATAAACGCTTGCTGGTATAGAATCAATTGCATTGATTGATATTTTGCCTGAAAATTTTTAGTTCTGTGTTTATGTTTGTTGCAGTTACAAAAGTTTTGTTGGATCAAGAGGTGAAAATTTTGCTGCAGATAATGCAGAGACTGTAGTAGGTCAACGTGTCACGCTTGCCTAATGTAATGACTTTATTTGCAAGAGGATCTTGTAAAATCTCAATCACTTGCATTTCTGAGATTTGGTACCTCCACTCAGGCCCGCCGTGAGAGGGGGCAAACGCACAGGGCCCGGCGATCTCTAGGGGGGCCAGGCGGGTTAGGTTAGGGTTTGGGCTAGGGTTAGATGAGGGTCCGTCGAAGACATTGCTTGCTGATGTTGACAAGCCAAAAAAATGTCGCCAGAATCCTGGAATGTCTCTTAGTGGCCCTGCATACATACATACATAAAGTTCATTTAATATGTTAAATAATATTTAATACTGCCTCCACTATATGAAAATGAAGGTAGCTACATTCAAAAGCAGCAAAGTCAATGTACTTTCCTGCACATACTGTGATATTTGCATTACCATCCTGATGCTGTGGTGATTTAAATATTTGGCTCATTTGTCTGTTGACGTGTTTGCTGATTAACTGAATATCTACATACAGTCCAATCCCGATATTTCGAACTTGCTTATATCGAAATCCCGTTTATATCGAAGTCTAAGCGCCCGTCCCGCCCAACACAATGTTAATAAATACAAAAGAGACCCCTATATATTGAACTCGCTTATTTCTAAATCTCGGCTATATCGATCGAAGCTGTTTCTCAATATCCTGTATATCGAAGTTACGTATTATCGAGGTCCCTTGAGCTTCAAGGTAACGGGAATCTACTGTAAATATTTGACTTTGGTCAACGGCCCCGGGAAATCTTTGCATAATCTGTGCCTCATCCACCCTAAACTTTGCCGTCGGGACCACCGAGAACTGCTTCATTAGTCCCTCGAGGGGTTTTCTCCTGACCGTTGGACACCTAGGCGTAAACATCTATCAGGCCTCTAGGATTGAGCTCCCTCCCAGAGGCGTCATTTGGAGGGCTGGGGGGACCACGGCCCCCCCCCCCCAAGGAAATGAAAATATTAATTTATGATGTATTTATGTGCAAAAAACAGGGACGTCATTTGCATTGGGGGGGGGGCAAAAAAGGTCAGCAGCCCGTAAAGCCCTAAAGGAGTGCTTGATGTCGAGTAATCTGAAGTAACTAATCGTAAAAAAGGACTAAAAGTCGTCAACTTTTTTGCAAACTCGTCAGGTCGAAAAATTGCAAAAAATTGAAAAATTGCAAAAAAAATTTCTCGCCCCCCCCAAGAAAAGTGTGAAATGACGCCACTGCTTTCTCCCCGCTTTGAGAGGGTAGATTAGGGAAGGGGGAAGGCATAGAGGTTGGGTCCTCCACTTTTTCACCCGAGTTTACTGTAGCCTACTTTGTCCACAAGGTCAATCAATTCGCTTGGTCGGCCAGCCTGACCTTGTTAATTGCCACCGACTAATACACAAAAACACTCGGATTTTAGAGAAAGAGATTTTCACAATTTAAAGTATTGGCTTATAGGCCTACTTTTCATTTGATTAGATTAGTCTATGTAGTCCGACTTTATTTTTTAAAAAAAATTTATATAGATCTTAATATTTTTACATAACATCGATATTTTAGAAAATAGAACTCCCTCCCAACATTTTTTGAAGCTCTGTAACGAAAATTTTTAAGTGGTAACCCCAATCTGGTGAGCGGCAAAGTTGTAGGGGATGTCAGAGGGGAACAAAATAAATCAGTAAATTTGAAAATCGGTCAACATTTGGTAAAGATCTATCAACTCTAACCCGACTAATGGGGCTGCCACACGACGGTTATAGAACGCAGGTTTTCACCCGTTTACAAAGTTCACACGGTTTCGTCAGGCGCATAAATGTTCCCTTCATGCAGAAATTAGACCACGCCTACATATCGAGTGATTGTTATAACTGTTTGGCGCCCTCGTCACCGAAGTCGCGCCTGATTGGTTGGTGGGTCCGATGCACTTTGTTGAATGCACGCCAGATACAGAATTTTCGCAGTCTCGTGAAAGAGCGCGTACTACTCGACCCCCCACACTCGCCGTGCGCTCAATGCAGTTGTGTGCGATCCTCACCATTAGCCTACGGCTTATCACACATCCAGCAAAGCCGGTCGGGTGAAAACGTGCGTTCTATAACCGCCGTGTGGCAGCCCCATAAGCGGTTTTATCATGGAGTTATTATTAGAGGAGACGGCATTACGTCATTTGGCTGCAGCCAACTATTTGGGAAATTCCCAAACGGCAGCCACATTGGTAGACTCAAAACATCATCAGCTGAGCCACGGGAAATAGCTGCGGGAATGTTTTACCAATGTTCTAAGAACTTTTTATTAGTATGTATTGTAAATGGAGATTCAGATCAGTGGAGGCTCCAGGATTTGGCAAGTGGGGGGGGGCATTGGGGTGGCAACTTCTAATCATGGGAGCCTACCGTTTGTTGTTAGGTATGTAGTATTAAGTATAGGGTCCCAACAGGAAGGTCACTGGGGGCCAGGCACTCAATAGGAAGCACGGACTCCCACCTGGGCACAGTGGCGGCTCCAGGATTTGGCAAGTGGGGGGGTGGCAACTTCTAATCATGGGGGCCTACCGTTGGTTGTTAGGTATGTAGTATTAAGTATAGGGTCCCAACAGGGGGCCACTGGGAAGGCCAGACACTCAATAGGGGCACGGATCCCCCTGGGACAGTATAGGGTCCCAACAGGGGGCCAGGCACTCACTAGGGGCACGGACCCCCCCCCCCCCCGGTTTCCCCTGTGGAGCCGCCACTGATTAAGAAGCTATTGCTCGACATTTGTGTGTGAAAAATAGCAAGTGGACAGTATATTGGATGACATCAATCGTGTTTTCAATAAGGCATAGGGGCTGTCCATTAATTATGTCAACAATTTTTGGACAATTTTTGACCCCCCCTTGTCATCAACTGTCAACTTTCAGTTACCCACCCCATCCCCATAATTGTGAAAAACTTCTCCCCCAACGGTGAATGACAGGTCCCAATAACAAAGTTATTATTTATAAAAAAATTTAAAAGGAATTATAGGCTATAACTGGCCTACGCGCTATTGACTTCACGCAGCCTGATTAGAAATGACGTAATGCTGTCTCCTCTAATAATAACTCCATGGGTTTTATCGACGCCATTTTCAATGCAATAAAGCCCAGTTTCTGACCCCTTGTTCCAAAGAATATTATTCTCTTTTATATAGAGCGAAGATAGCTAAACAACTGGTGTCGTCATTGCGAATGGATAGATACTAAAGCGATTTATAGCATAAGACGTATCAGATGCGTTACCTCTGGAACAAGAACCACTACGGAAGTGACTGGACGTATCCCATCTATCGCGCCCGAATACGGAAAGATGGAGGCTGACGTATCCCATACTTCAAGCCCGGTTGAGGGGTTAATTCTAACCGACTAATAGACAAAAACACTGGGATTTTAGAGAAAGAGATTTTCACAATTTCACAGTATTGGTTTATACTTTTTCATTTGATTAGTCTATGTAGTCAAAGACCTTATTATTTTTAAACTTTGTAGATGTAGATCTTAATTTTTTGACATAGCATCGATATTTTAGACTGTATAATAGCCGGACATGCACATATTTGCCCAAAAAGAAATTCTGGCTTTATATTACCCGGAATTGGATATATCGAAACTCGGATATGTATCGACATGTATATGGCGGATATGTATGTGGCCGACATCTGTCGTGTCATTGAAGGGTGTGGGGTTACCCCTTTTGCATATGCCGACGATGTGCAGGCGCTTACTTCATGTCTCCCATCTGAAATAGATGGGGCCATATTTCGCATCTCCACCTGCATCTCCTTGGTTCGGCGGTGGGCCGATGAAAACCGGCTAGCGCTAAACCCGACCAAAACGGAACTGCTTTGGTTTAGTAGCCCGCGGGGCCAACACCTAATTCGACGTGAGTCGGTCTGGGCTGACGGCGTGGAAATAGTCCCCAAAACCGAGTTGCGGCTTCTTGGAGTACTGATTGACGAGACTCTCTCGTTCTCGGGGCATATCGCCAATGTCTCCAAGCTGGGATTCTTCCATCTGAGAAGGCTAAAAACCATCCGCCGATATCTCCCTATACCTGATACCATCAGTTTGGTCCGTGCACTGGTCCTGTCGCGCATTGACTATTGCAATAGTGTTTTATTGGGTCTGCCTACGACGAGACTGAATTCCCTCCAATCTGTGATTAACACAGCCGTGCGGCTAATATTCGGTCTGAAATGGAATGCCCATGTTTCACAGCCACTGAAAGATCAACTCCATTGGTTGAAGATTCCGGAGCGCATTGTGTTGAAACGGTGCTGGCTCACGTTTCGGGCACTTTATGATCCACACTGTCCTACCTATCTTCGTGACTTGATTCAACCTGCTCCGTCAGTACAATACCGTTCCCAGCTTCGGTCGAGGAATCGCAATCCGCTGCTTGTCCCCCCTCCGGCCAGGACTCCTGCCCTCGGGGACAGATCCTTTCGGAGAGGCAACCCAATCCTGTGGAACACCCTGCCAAGGGTGGTCACCATGGAGACTTCGCCAGGAGCGTTTTTGAAGAACATGAAGACACACCTGTTTAGAGTTTCTTTTGGTTGTTAGACGCCTTTGACTTTAGCCTTAGCTATGCGTACGGCGTCGAATAAATCGTCCTGAATAATAATAATAATAATATCGAAGTTTTTATCACGGTCCCTTGTGACTTGTTACGAGGTTCGATATTCAGTGTAATGGGGTTCTACTGTATTTAAACTACCAACAAATTGCTGAATGTTTACAAAAAGTCTGGTGCAATAGTCACAAAATTGTAAATCTTACATTTTCATATGACCTTGATAGTAATGAACTAGTCCTCAGCCTAAAGTGCTATGCAGACCATGTTAATTTTCACTTGGCACTGATGGACATGTTCAAACGGTTAACCTGAGATCGAGCCCAGGTTAACCCTTTGAACCTCTGATACCGCTATAGTGGGATGACCTTACATCATAATCTCCGATTTAAAAAAAAGATATGGCTCTATATATTACAATAATTTATAAATCTTATAGTAGCTTTTAAATGAGTTTAGGTGTTGCGTGTTGGTGTGAATACGGCGTGAGTCAACAGGCAGCGCTTGGACTGCTGATGCCCCTAGAGAAATGGAGACCTCTGACGTCACTTGAGCGGCGTGGACCAGCGAGCGACGCTTGTCACGCTTCAGCTACTGGGGCCGCTGGATAACTAGCGACCGACCGGCGATCTCTGACTTCACTGCCGGAAGTGAAGGTACCGGTAACTTCGACGGCTGCCGCTGTCGACGATACCGTGAGACCAACTCGAATACGGTCCGCTCAGATGTCTCCTCCCACCGACGACGTTCACAAACAGCGCCAGCCAGTGTTTAATCTAGGCCATTTCCGGGGGAAATTGCCCTTTTGCCCCCGGAAATTTCAAATTCCCCCCTCCCCGGAAATTTTAGAATACTACATGGACTAACAGTGGCCCCTAGCAGAATTCCCCCGGCTTTGTCAGTCTCCCCCGGCTTTTTCAGTTTCTCCCCCCCCCCGAGTCCAGGAGTCTAGATTAAACACTGGCGCCAGCTCGAACAGCTAGCGGGTCTATCTGCTCAGGGTTTAATCTAGGCCGTAATTCCCCGGAAATTGTGGCATATGCCTACTATATCAACTAACAGCAGCCTAGCTTGTGTCGAGTTCGCGCAACAACAACGGGTGAACGGACAACATCGTGGCTTTAAGAAAGCGCCACAAGAACAATTAAGGTGAAGTCTGGCAGCCAATTATGTGGTAGTGGTACCCATACGGTGAGCAATGTTGACCTTTATTTTCCCAACTTTTCCAAATGGGAACATTGTGCTGAAAGTGATGTAGGCAGTGAACCAGACTATAACATCCGGGTTTCTCGTTCCCTTAGAGAACGTGTCTGTCGTTGATTTCTATATAAAATATTTCTGTGAATTCTGTCTAGTAACAATCTCCAACACTAGAATTAGCCTTATTGTAATTGCTTATACACTGTGTCCAGATTGAAGTGACCCCTTTTAGAAATCAATATAGCTTCAACAAATTTTTATCAAAAATCTATAAAATTTCACCCACATTAAATAATCATCTAGGCTATACTACAATCTGCAGGTTTGAACAAAATCAGTTGTAGGCCTACAGTTTACGAGATATTAATATAACTTCAACAAATTCTATTCTAAATTTATAAAATTTCACCCACATTAAAGTTATAAAATTTCACCCACATTAAAGATCATCTATGCTACAGAATATTTGAAAATTTCAACAAAATCAGTTGTACATTTTACGAGATATTAATCTTTGAAAAGTTCGAGTGAAAAACGCGAGTTTTCACAATGGGAAAATCGCCATTGCAATCGCGTTTTACAATTTCGATTCCTTTTCTCTCGATTACTTTTCTCGGGTCTGCTCGATGCCCGTCTCTCTCGCAATCTAACACGCTATGATGAGTTCCAAGAACAGTCTCTTGGCTAAGAACGAGCTGTGCAGTGGTTTCAATGTTTTCGGTCGTAGGCTACAGGTCGTGACTGGTCGTCCGTTGTCTGCCACCGCCGTGCCTCTTGTCTGCAAAGCCTGTTTCGTCATTCTGCCGCAGCGCTTAGATCCGACTGCACGCTTATACGTCTCCTTCCGCACGATCGCAGAAGCTGTTAAAGCGATCGCATCTGAGGGCCAATATCGCGAGCGTAATGAACTCAGCAGAATAAAATCACGGGCTGCGTTGCCGGAAAACGTCGTCTTTGAACACGTGTCCGGAGGATCAGGCAGAAGACGAGCGTCGTCGAACGCTCCGTCGCTGTCGGTCTAGCTCGATTTCCCGCTACCGGCGAAATCGAGCTAGACCGACAGCGACGGAAGCAGGCTGAGTTAGACCATTTGAACGAGCATTTTGTTGACGTAGTTAATGGACAGCCCCTTAGCGAACTTCCTGAAGCCCATTCATTTCAAGCCATTTAATACATCGTTACTTGGACACGTAAAATTATGCTGTAGGAGTGTTTTAGAACTTTTAGTGACTTTTCGTTGCGTGGACGCGACCTTTGTAAGTAAGTAAACAAGTAAGTAAACACGAAATTTCTATAGCGCTGCCCGAAAGCTTGGCGCAGTGCTCCAGCTTATTCATGAGCGCTCAATCTAGGTAAATCCATAGTCCGTAATCCGTAGTCCGTGGTGGTCGAGGTTGTAGATCCAGGTAGGCAGTCGAAGCAAAGTATTTTTATGGAGGATGACAAGATTTGTGGCGGGTAGAATGCAGGCCTCTACTAAGGGTTTCGCCACAGGATTTCTTGAAGAGAATAGTTTCGAGTTGTCTTCGGGAAGTTTGTGGAGTGATGGCCAATGGTGACTAATTTATGGACTGAAGAGGACCCGAGTTATTGATCTTTCGTATCTCTCACGGAAGGTCATTCTAGAGACGAGGCGCAGTGTACGAAATCGACCGATCTGAAAATTGTAGTGACGTGACTGTTGGTCGAATGAGTGTCGGGCTGACAGATGAACGAGTTGGCCGCTGCGCTTGAACTGTAAAGAGATTGCAAACTTGCAAAGGTACATGAGCTTTGAGAACTGGATGGCGTGTAGGTCAGGCATAGAATCTTGAAATGTATCCGCCCTGGAACTTCAAGCCAGTGAAGCGATTTCAAAACCGGAGTTTTTGCGTTGCAAACTCCAGTTGCAGCAGTTAAGAGAGGCTATGGTGCTAACGACAATGGACCCAAGTTCGCGGACCCATTAGATATGTGTGTTGAAAATGAGAGATCTGGATCAAATATCACACCAAGATTTCTTATTGGGAATTAGTTTTGAATGAGTGGTCAGGCGAGGGTCCCTCCAGTGTTTAATCTAGACTCCTGGACTCCGGGGGGAAACTCAAAAAGCCGGGGGGAACTGACAAAGCCGGGGGAATTCTGCTAGGGGCCGCTGTTAGTCCATGCAGTATTCCAAAATTTCCGGGGGTGAATTTGAAATTTTCGGGTGAAAAAGGGCGATTTTCCCCCGGAAACGGCCTAGATTAAACACTGGGTCCCTCGTTGAATTTGATTATTGTGTCCGATAAGGGGCTGTCCATTAATTATGTCAACAATTTATGGGCAATTTTTGACCCCCTTGTCAACTTTCACTTACCCCCCCATAATTACGTCAAAAACTTTTGACCCCCTCAAGATCAATGACAGGTCCCAATAACAAAGTTACTTTTTGTGGTGGTGACCATTTCCTCCTTTTTTGCTCATCGAGTGTCAAAATGTGGTGGTGATGACCTTTTTTGTCATGCTTTTTTCCATTGTAATAAGTAGTATTCCATGAAATGTCCTATTTTTGATTATTTGTAAAAAGTGAAATTGTTGACGTCAACTTCTCTTGACCCCTCCCCCTATCTACAACTGTCAAACTTTTTCAAACCCCTCCCCCTAAATTGTTGACGTAATTAATGGACAGCCCCTATATTGGCGATTTGTGTGGGTAGTCCGATAAGTGAATGCATCAAGTAAGAGTTTGATGGATTCTTGGTGTTGATTTGGAGAGAATGATATGAACAGCTGAGCGGCGTAGAGATGGCGATCAGTTGAGTTGAGTTGACGATGAGTTGAGAAGAGTGCTAAGGGGAGTGGTATAAAGGATGAAGCTTAGAGGGAGAGGCCCTGAGGAACACCGTAGGGTGATGGAAGTGGTTGAGACAAGTCACCAGCTGCCTTAACTGAGCAGGTTCGAGATGACAGATATGATCGGAACCAAGATAAAGTTGCATTTGAAATTCCAAACCATGTTGATTGGCGTTTTATCAGAATATCGTGATCAATGGTATCTAATGCAGCCGAAATATCGTGCAGAGACAGATGATTTCCTGTTGACTGAAATGAGGCCACGTTGATGTCATTGATGTAGCGCACGTAAAATAAAATGACTGACGAGGATTTTGCCGTTTTATGTGCAATGATGTTTTTTGCTCACATCAGTACATGCATTATCCACTGGAAAAAACAAAGTAAAGAAAGCGGCTATGGGTAAGACCATGGGTAAGGTGCAGGGAGTTGCACGGTGCGTACCACATCCTTTTTAAGGAACTTACTGCGACAGACCAACATTCGTTTCACAATTTTGTGAGGATGGATTTTGCTGCCTTTGAAGATTTGTTATCTCGTATTGAACATCATATCGCAAAAGAAGACACCAGAATGCGTCGAAGTATATCACCATTCACCAAGGGAAAGACTTTGTATGGTTCTGCGATTTTTAGCAACATGTAGAATGTCCCTGTCTATAGGATCAGACGACCAGACACCTCACTCAAAATCGTTAAATCATACGCATTTTTAGTAAAGTGCGCCATCTTTTTTGTGCAAACACGAGTCAACCCTTGTTTATCATTGTTTTGGCGCTCTGATCGTTGAACTCGCGCCTGATTGGTTGGACAATCAGAAAGTAGGTCATGGAAAGCAGTGATGAATGTGAAAAGCCATTCTAGCGTGCGAAGACCACGTTCCACTCCCTCCCCATACTCTGCCGGCGCTCACTGTATGCAAGTGGCCCAGCGACGCAGGTTGCATACGCCATTAACCTAGAGTAGGTTGCCAGCCAAACGTCTAGGCCCGCGCTTTACTTTACTTCGCGGCGAACGCTGCTCCTCAATTTGATGCTATAACCGCCCTCTAGCGAGTAAGGCTGAGTCGACCTTAGGGGCTCCTGCGGGAGTTGAACCCAGCGAAAAGGCGAAAAAAGGCTGTATGCATTGTCAGGTTTGGTTATGAGAATACCATTCTTGTATTTCACTGCTGCTTTTCTTGTTGAGTGATTGATTGCAATGAAATTCTGTTAACCCCTAAACAGAGGAATTAAATTTTATTATTTTACAAGACGTCACCATTCTGGGTAATTAATTTTGGGGAAAAGTGTTCATAGGAACTGTAAACATATACGTTTTAAATTTACTATATTTCACGCTATATAGAAGCTTAAAAATGAGGTTTGCGCCGTTGTTTAGCACTTTTATTGCTCTTTCTAATCATCCGTGCCAAAATAAATTTTGGGGGTAGGGTCCACTCTACGGCCTAAAATAGGACCCCTCCTAAAAATGTTTTTAAAAGCTCAATATCAAAACATTTTCAGCGGAGACCCCACTTGTGCGATCGGCAAAGTTGTAGGGGGTGTCATTGGAACAGAATAGTTCAAAAATTTTGAAGATCGGACCCAATTTGGGGTAGTTGCCAACTTTTTAATCCCTATACTCGGAGAAATGACAATTTTACGAAAATTTTGCAATCTGAAAAACCGAAAATTTCAGGTTATATAGGGCTATATAGAAGATAAAAAAATGAGGCTTGCACCGTTGTTTAGCATTTTTATTGCTCTTTCTAACCATCCATGCCCAAAAAACATTTGGGGGTAGGGTCCACTCTACAGCCTAAAATAGGACCCCTCCCAAAATTTTTTTCAAAGCTCAATATAAAAATATTGACAAAATTTTCAGCTGTGACCCCATTTGTGTGATCGGCAAAGTTGTAGGGGTGTGAATTGGAACAGAATAGTTCAAAAATTTTGAAGATCTGACCCATTTTTGGGTAGTTATCATATTTTAAACCCTAGAAATGACTCTTTTGCAAAGCCAAAATCCGACCCTCGGTCAAATAAAACCTATTTTCCTTGCTTATAGCGGGCACAATAGTTTTAAAAAGCTACCATCTAGTGAATGGATAATAACTAAATCGAATTATTACATTGGAACGTTTATAAATGGCAAACCCATTTGAGAAACAGACGCTGAAGTTGAGCGCCGTATATATACGGCAAACCCATTTGACGAATGTTTGGTGCGCGCCGTATATATACGGCGAACCCAGTTAAGGGTTTAAAATAGATTAAGTAAAACATTAAGTTTAATGTCACAAACAAATCAGAACAGAATTTTTAAACCAATGATAATTTTCAGGTCAACACTTGTTATGTTACAGCTTGAACACATGACAACAGTCTAACAGCTTTTGTCATAAATGCAATTTCTTCTCATCAAAGTCAAATTTAAGATTCTGATATTTACTGATAATGTTAAAAATCTGTAACAGCATGTCCTGAGATTATTTTTAATTGAACTGTTTTGACCTATTTATTACTTTTAACTAAAAAGGCTTGTACTAGATGTTCTCATAACTTGTCTTCTTGCTTTGGAGCTTGCCTTTTCAAGCACTAATCACAGAATTCCACTCTGTCATGATTTGCTCTGTCCATTAATAAGTCTAAAGTCCGGTTGTTAATTTTAACATACTTTATGCAGCCACTAAAACCCATGTAGTAGGCTTCTGGCAAACCACGTAGAACACTTTTGTTTCCACCTGACAAAAAAAATATGACTCTCAGCTTATGACAACAACTTCATCGGAGGCTCCATCCATATAGTACGTACCCACTGATTGGGAGGGGGTTAGATTTAGGAGATTTTGCATATGTACGGTGTGTGCAACAGGGGGAGGGGTGAAAATATGCCTTCTTTATGTACATACTATATGGATGAGGGGTCGTCCATAAACGACGTAACGCGCCTAGGGGAGGGGTCCGGACATTTGTTACGAAGTGTGACGAGGGGGAGGGGGTTCCGTAAATGTGATGTAACACAACACAAAATTTTTAAGTGACGACCTTTTTTCTTTTGTTTGCTTGTCAGGGTATATTGGAGAGGGAAAATACAAGGATGACCTTTTTTGGCTTATCAGTATGCTTGAAGAGGGAAAAAATAGAAGGAAGAAAGACCTTTTGTTTGCTTGTCAAGACTTTTCGGAAGACGAAGAGGTGGTGTCACAAAGTGATAGTTAGGGAGTGATGTTTGTGTATGTGTAAGTGTGTCCATGTTTAGGTGTGCATGAGATGTGAGTTGGTGTGTTGGCTTGCATGCGTGAATGGATAGGAGAGAAATGAAGATAACATTGTAGAAATGCGTAGGGTTAATGTGTTAGAAAATGTCGAAAGAATGTTGTATTAAGAAACTACGGAAATTGAAAGACTGTGTATCTTCGTCAAACTTGGGAAGAGAGACGGTAACAATGCAAATGCTAGTTATGTATCTTCTATCAAGTGTTAAAGGACGTTGTTAAAAGAAAAGTGTAGAGTTGAATTGTTGGACTTTCAGAAAGATGTATTTTTGAGTAAAGAAAATGTGTTGTTATTTCATTGCATTGAATTCCATTAATAAAGAACCCAGTTCACAACCAGATATAGAAGGTTGTGACAGAGGGTCGGCCCGTTGTTACTTCATATTTTAGGGGTCTGGCTTTTTGTTATGTCGCGTTACGTAGGGGAGGGGTAAAAAAGTGCCAAAATCGCGTTACGTCATTTATGGACGACCTCTGAACCCTGATCTTATCAAAGTAGCAACCTGCTGACCATAAGCAAAATTTATTTCCCACTTATCATACTGAACAGGCACATTTTATTTCTCTTCTGCTGAGCAAGTAAAAAGGTGTCCGTAGGTTTCAGATGCTGATTTTGATTAGGGGCTATCCATTAATTACATCAACAAAATAGGGGAGGGATGTTTGAAAAAGTTTGACATCTGTTGACATCAACATAAACTTACATCAACAATTTCATTTTTTACAATAAATTTAATAAATCAAAAAATTAATTCCTTTAAATCTATTTTAGCATAAAAGCCAAGCTGTATAAAATAATTTTGCATGTATGGGAGAGGGTGCAAAATTTTTGAAAAATTTTTATTTAGGGTAACTGAAAGTCTGACAGTTGTTGACAAAAAGGGGGGTTAAAAATTTCCTAAAATATTTTGACATCTGGAATGTCTATTAATGTGGTTATAAAACATGATGATCTAAGACAGTGGTTCTTTTACTTCTCATAAGACAGTGGTACTTGTACCCCTTGTGGTACTTAGTTAGTTAGTTAGTAAGTTAGTTATGGGCTAACTTATATAGCACTATTGTCATAGGAGGCTAGGGTCAAGAGCGCTTTACATGGTACTGAACGAGAGTCCGAACAAGTGCGTTTTAAGTCGCTTGGTAAAAGTTTCTAGATTAGTTGTGTTGGTGATATTGTGTGGTAACGCGTTCCAAAGAACCGGGTTCCCGCGTGTGATGGATCACTCTCTGAGTTTAGCTGTGTTCGAGGGAGGAAGAACCGTCAGTAGAGCTTTTACTGAGGAATGGAGCTGCGCTCGGCAATCAATGGATAGGACCCTGTGAAGAAGCTCCAACAGGTTGGCCGGGCATGATGGATCGTAAAGTGCACGGTGCGTGATCCAGCACCTTTTGAACACGAGCCGTTCTGGAATGAACTTGAAGGATGTTGTGGGGGTACAAAGAATTATCCGAAAATAAAGTAGACTTTATTTCCGTATTTAAAGGTTTTTACTACAATTTACTCTGAACACTGTACAAATACTGTAGAAATGTTTGTAATAAATTTGAAATTGTAAAAGAAAATGTGACAGAAATACGTTGCAGTTAATAATTTTTCAATATATTACGGAGCATAAACTTTTGTCATATAAGGTACTGTAGGCAGGTAGGGGGGTACTTCTCTCTCTTATACTTGTTTCAGGGGTATGTAATCACAAAGAAGTTAAGAACCACTGATCTAAGATGAGCCATACACCAGTGGCTCATCTTAGCACAGAGTTGACAGTCTAATGAACTACTGTAACACATCTCAGATAAGGAATTAACCCCGCTACTGCTGTTAGAGAGTAAACGAAGCTGCTGCAGATTGCTTATCAAACACTGATGAAGCTGCAGCCTGTAAAAACAATCATTACCAATCCATAGAGTTCCATCTGTGTCCAGTTGAGTAGCACCAGGAGTGGATAGAATTGTAACTGGAGGCCCGCTGTCTATTTGTATCGTAGCAAGTCTCCTGTCCCTACATTTTCAACAAACACTTTGAGAGCAGCTGTAACCAGTAATTACGATATCTTTGTATAGAAAATAACTTACCACTTTACAGCATTAAAATTTCAGTTTCAATTATGTTGCTAGCATCAGAGTGCATAGACAGTGAAAATTAGTGGTTTCCAAGTCTTCTGGGGTTATCACCACTTGACAATCGATGAATTGTGATCACCGATGGGTTTTTCTGTGTTAGCAAAGCCCGATTCTTGAATAGGTATCAGGTACCATTTCGTTGCCATTACAGCCCCTCTACCACATCTTTTGTCCTCATCATTCCCACCAAAGCGCTGGTGCCACCGTTGGTAATCACTGGAGCAAATGAATGCAAATTATTGACTGAAACTACAAGTATTGCAAAAAGGATCATTATAAGCTTCGAATCAATATATGGCTTCTTTTAGAAAATCAAATGACTGTGCTTACCTCAGGTACTTAAAGTAAAAGATGCCGAATCACAATTTGAGCAAGAGGTCTGGTGCCAACTAGACTTGGCAAAGTTTCAAAAAATTACATCAGACATTTCATGATAGACATGTATTACATGTAAAGATATTTTTACAATATTACCGGTACCTGAAGAATGTGAGAGTATGCCAAGCTTTGTCAACGACATAGTTTTTTGCTCGAACCACAAGCAGATCCGTTGCTACCTCCTTGCCCAGGTTGAGACTAACTTCAACACGACCCTCGTTAAGAGCAATGGCTAGATAATCAGCGTGAACAGTATTGGATTTGTGCTGAAGAAGTAGGAGACCTTGAGTTGAGCTGGTTTGGAAAAGAATCTCGTAACTGTTTGTTGTCTGACTCTTCTCACTTCACAAAGATATAGATTAATCAATCATGTCATTATAATTATAATGCAATATTTTCAATTATACTAGGCGATGGGTCAATCCTTATAGTATGTACGCACTAAGGGAGGAGGGGCACGATTTAGATTATGTGTATGTACGGTGTGCAAATGGGGTGGGTGAAAATATGCCTTTTTTTAGCATATGTACTATATGGATGAGCCATATGGCAGATGCAATATGAGATTTTCAGAATTGCATAAGAGCAGAATTATTAAAGAATTTTTTACATTTTGCATATTTAATATGCATGCAATATGCAATTCTGTGACCATAAGACTGTCGTACTTTGGCTACATTGTGAGGAAAACACCTGGCACCTGTTTGGAAAAGGAAATGATACAAGGCACAACTGATGGAAAAGAAAACAAGGCAAACCCAGGAGTACGGTAGATGGACTGATAACATTATGCAATTGTCTGGAAAAACAATGGAAATGGCAACCCGAATGACAGACAACAGAAAACAGTGGAGCATGCTCATTCATGATGCGGTCTACCCTCGAAGTGAGGATGGCTGAAGACAAGACCATAAAACAGTATGTGGATAAGGAAATTTCCAATTGATTCTGTGCAGCATTCTCCTTTGTGATTGCTATTAACTAAGAAAGAATTGGTGGACATTTGTTACACATTCTGAAAGCTTTGCAGCAGGATCCATCCATATAGTACATATGCTCTGATTGGAGGTTGGGGGGTTGGATTTATGAGATTCTGCATATGTATGGTGTGTGCAACGAGGGTTGAAAATATACATTTTTCTGCATACAAACTATATGCATGAGCCCCAGGATGCTGTTACAGCACACTTCAAGTGACTTGCTGGATGCATCAATTCCTGCCAGAATTCCTAAATGACCAAGTTTGTTATATTGACTTCTATTTTACAGGGATGATTTTACGTGCACATGAAATAAATATTGTAAATTATATTTTTACTAGGTGTTTACCCGTCAAAAATGACGGGGGCGATTGGCTGTTTTACCACCCGATTTTGCGCAAATGCAATAGCATTTTATGACGGGGGAGATTGGATATTTTACCACCCGATTTTGTGCAAATGCAATAGGATTTTGCAGATTAATTGTTCTTAACTCGCCGCCTTTTCCTTCAACCGAGTTAACGCCCATTCACATGAATTTTCTGAAACTTGATAGTCAACGTAAGCATACTGATTTGGGCAGTGTCGAACGACATGCAGTGCTTGATTCTCTTGTTTGCTGTGCTGCTTTTTCACGCCGAGCAACAGCCTGCTACTCATTCTCACTTGATTGTCACAAACCTCGTGAACGCTGGACTTTTTTGTTTTGCACGGAGCGTTAGAAAGAGGAATAAAAAAGCTAAACAATGGTGCAAACCTCATCTTCTTATCTCTTATATAGCCTGAGATATAGCAAATTCAAAAAAATTTGGAAACTTTCTCAGAATTCAAAACTTTTGCGAAATTCACCGATAATACTTATGTTCAAACATTGGTGTCATCAGGTTAGAATTGATAGATCTTTGCCAAATGTCAACCGATTTTCAAACTTTTTGGTTTATTTTGTTAGTCTGACATCCCTTTACAACTTTGCCGCTGGCCAAAGTGGGGTTACCGCAGAAAATATTTTGCTAGGGGGCTTTCAAATTTTTTAGGGGGAAGAGGGTGATATTTTAGGCTGTAAAGTGGACTCTACCCCCAATTTTTTTTGTTTTGCACGGACGGTTAGAAACAATCTAAACAATGGTGCAAGCCTCATCTTCTTAGCTCCTATATAGCCTGAGATATAGCAAATTTAAAACGTTACAGCAATCATTTCTGAAGAACGCTTTTCCAAAAATTAAATCCCCAGTACGGTGACGGCGTCTGAAAATTTAATCCCCACTTGAGGGGTTACATTTTTAAAAAATAGGTATTGAGGCTAGGAAGGAATAAATATATATAATAACAGGGGCAGGGCATTGGGAGAGAGAAGGGAGGTTTGGGAGGAGAAAAGTGGGTTGTACGGGTTTTCGGAGCAGCGTTGTGTAGGTTTGGGAACGGGGTTTGGGGCGGTGGGGTAGGGCAGAGCGGTGATGGGTTGGGGCCGGGGCGATTGGGAGAGGGATGGAGAGAAGTACAGGGGTTGGGAGAGGGGTGAGAAGGAAACGGGGGTTTGGGGCCTGTCGGGCAGGGCGGGGCGGGTATGGGTTGGGGCCTGGGCGATTGGGAGAGGGATGGGGAGAGGGAAGGGGATGGGGAGAGGAAGGGGACGGGGAGGGGGGAATGGAACGGGAGTTTGGGGCCGGGGCGGGAATGGGTTGGGGCCGGGGCGATTGGGAGAATGATGGGGAGAGGGAAAAGGGATGGAGAGAGGGAAGGGGAACGGGGGTTTGGGGCCGAGGCCGGAATGGGTTGGGGTCGGGGCGATTGGGAGAGGGATGTAGAGAGGGAAGGGGATGGGGAAAGGGAAGGAGAAAGGGGGTTTGGGACCGGGGCGGGAATGGGTTGGGTCCTGGGCGATTGGGAGAGGGATGGGGTGAGGGAAGGGGGAACTGGGGTTTAAGCTGCAATTAAGATGCCTCATTAAACGCTCCATTGATAATACAGTTTTGATTAAACAATATTTGGTTGTCATTGACAACAGCGTCTTGCAATACCCGCCGTGTTGCCGTCGGACGGACGGACGGACATCGAGAATTATATATATAGATATTATCGAATGATATATGATAAATAATGAGTAAACGGCAGATATAGGTATCTATCTATGACAAAAATGGACAAATGATTTTGTTTAACTGGCACTACTAATTAGCTTCAAAAGAGTTACAAGCCAGATTTCTGAAAATTATATTACAATCGGGAAATTGTGTTACGATATCTGTGGAAGAGATGTCCATCAAATGCCATCGGACGACTGACGTCCAAATGCTGAAGCGCTGAAAATGAAAAAATATGAGACCTTATACTTAATCTTTTCCCAAAAATATCAGCTTCTTATTTGCAGAACTTACTTTTTGGTAAAGGCTATTAATTGCTGTTGTAGGCCTCTCTGCATGTGCGCATGAGTAGTGCTAGTGTGCATGTGTGTGTGTACCAGTATATTATATGCATCTATGGAGCATCACTTCATCATCATCTTCTTCACTTAATGCTTGCATGGTGGCAATAGTTAGATGCAAAACATTTCCACTTTGCTCCATCTTGTGCCAATCTGCATCCTTCCAAACTTGTCATGTTCTTTTTTTCCAGATCCTCTTTGATGTTATCCATCTTTTTCTTGGTCTTCCTCACCCTCTGTCTTCTTCTACTTTGTGTGTATGCAGTGCTTTGTAGGCCCATCTATTGTTATCCATTCTTTTAACAAACCAAGTAAATCTCCTTTTGTATACTTTATCGATGATTGTTTCTGTGGCTCCTGTCTATTATTGCCTGATGTCATCATTTCTCTTTTTGATATTTGCTTAATCTCATTATTTTTCTATGGGGCATCACAGGCCCTCTCTAAAATTATAAATAATAAATTTCACATTCCTCTACTGACCATATTCTATTTCAACCTTCTATTCACTAAGCATAGATCTCGGCACATTGCTGTGTTCTGTCACTACAATAAAAATCAAATCGGAATCCTCATTTCCTATAATTCCTGCATTATCTCCTCAAGTCTTCAGGTCCAAGCTTAAATCATTCCTTTTTCTAAAATCATATCCTCCATAGCTGTAACAACCTAGCCTCACTGCCCTTTGGACGTTGACTATTGCCTGGCTGATCACATACCTTTCCCATAGCTATTTTAAGAGAGGCTGAGCGCCTAAGAATAAGCAGCTACTGTTGTGCTGCTTTCCAAGGCGCTATAGAAATCCACGAGATTTTACTTTACTTTACTTTACTACCTTCTGGATTATGCAGGAAATGCTGATGTACGAATAACAAAACTGTTCAGTAATTAATTATTAAGAAGAACTATGGAAACGGCCATCACAACATGGAGAAGAAAGCTGTTCAATTGACCTAAAGGTCTTATTCTATTTAAGAAATGGGGTCAGATTCTCAAAACCTTTTATAGCAATCCTATGATAAAATCATGGACGCCCACAGAAATTTTTCAAGGAGAAGCAAAACACAATGATCACAGTTTTGCCGCATAAATTTTTAAAGCAGGGGCAAACACATTTTAACACAATGGCCACGGTTAATATTTTAGCAGGTTTTCAAATTTCAATGTGTGAAGGACACAAGATCGACATCGTCAGTAAATCGCAAATCCTTCGTCTTCTCATGGATGTTAATTCCTCCTTCCTCTAGTTGCTCCATTGCTCGCTCTAGCATAAGCAGGAATAGCAGCGGTGATGTTGGGTCTCCCTGTCATGAGCCCACTGTCGGCATGAACCAGTCTCAGCCTCCCTCAGCCTCCTCGACCCACACGTTCGTCATCTCATCTCACTCTGTCACGCCCGCTAAATCAATCATCCCTGAAAATTTGCAACCGTGCCTTCTCATACGCTGCACCTGAACTCTGGAACTCGATCCCAGCTTCCCTTCGCACACTTGGACACTTTCAAACAATAAAATCTGATTCCTCATTTCCTATAATTCCTGCACTTTCTCCTCAAGTCTTCAGGTCTAAGCTTAAATCCTTCCTGTTTCTTAAATCATTTCCGCCATAGCTGTAACAACCTAGCCTCACTGCCCTTCGGATATTGACTATTGCCTGGCTGATCCCACACCTTTCCTATAGCTATTTTAAGAGAGGCTGAGCGCCTAAGAATAAGCAGCTACTGTTGTGCTGCTTTCCAAGGCGCTATAGAAATCCACGAGATTTTACTTTACTTTACTTTACTTACTTTTTCCATTGACCCTGACTGCAGCCATCTCTGAATTATACAGGCTTTGGATAATCCTCAGCAGCTTGCCATCCACTCCATAGCTCTCCAGTGTCTCATGCCAGACCGAGTCAAATGCCTTGGTGTAATCCACGAAGCAGTTGCAGAAACATTTTCCATGTTCCCTGGCCTGTACAGCAAGACTTTTCTTGGGTGGGATATCAGGGCAATTGACCTAAAGTTGACCTAAGAGCACTCCTTGGGGTTACCTCCCTTCGGTATCATCACCAGTACTGATTGAGCCCATTCAAAAATATGGTAATTGATTATTATTATTGTCCGCATCATAGCAACAATTAGCAAGTCGTCATATATGGCTAGTGCCATTAGCCAACTGGTGCCTGCCCGTTATTTTAATTAAATATGAACTGCAACATTTATTTGTTAAATAATGTGGTCCGCGCGCTAAGCTTAGAACAAAGTAGGGGTCGGCCATCCAAAAATGTTGGGAACCTCTGACATAGAAAACTCAATTCAAAATATTTATACCCCCAGCCATTCCATGCTTTAAGTTATCCTTTTGTGTAAATATCGATTGATGGATAGGTGTTTTGAGATTATTTTAGTGATTACAATTTTCTTATGACACCTCTAAGTTGTTTGTAAGTTTTATCCATGGGCGCCCACACATATGGGTAAGAGAGGCATTTGCCCCCCTGGAAAATGCAAATACCAATATTTCACATTGAAATTTGAAAACCTGCTAAAATATTAACCGTGGCCATTGTGTTAAAATGTGTTTGCCCCTGCTTTAAAAATTTATGCGGCAAAACTGTGATCATTGTGTTTTGCTTCTCCTTGAAAAGCACTTTACATTAAAACACAAGTACAAGCAAGCACAAGTACATGTTCAAATAAACAACCTTTTTGCTTAGGTTCAAAATTACTGCACCTTTCAACTAACATTGTCATCAACACAGACTGCAGTAATACTGACCAGTGCGGCTCCAGGATTTGGCAAGTGGGGGGCCGTTGGGGTGGCAACTTCTAATCATGGGGGGCCAACCATGTGTTGTTATGTATGTAGCATTAAGTATAGGGTCCCAACAGGGGCCACCGGGAGCAGGCACTCAATAGGGGGCACGGGCCCCCTGGGCCATCCTGTGGAGCCGCCACTGATACTGATCCAAAGACTTTTACTTATTTACCCTCTGGTCTCTGCATATAACTAATATGCTCCCTAATGCTTTAATTTGCAAAATTGGTAACTTTGTTATTAAATGTTGTACTTGCAGGCCTCAACCCTCAAGGCCAAGTACAAGTCCAAGTACCCAATCCTCAATGCAAACTACAAGCACAAGTACTCAACCTTCAAAGCCAAGCACAAGGCCAAGTACTAACAACACTGGTCTGTGGTGCTGAAAATGTTACCCCTATTACCGGTTGAGTCCGAGCAGGGTAATGCCAGTTGCGTAGGAAGGGGCGGGGGATCAGTCCGCCCAGGGCGGCATGTTCTTAAGGCGACATTTTGAGGGGTAACAAATTTGTGTTAATGAAAAATTCTAAGTGGAAAAAAGAGAATTAGCCTCCTCCTATAGTGTTGACAAAGCAAAGGTATGCAGGAGAAATGCTAGTGCCGATGACCTTTTGTTTTGCTCCTCACACGGCTCTTCCACTCCGGGTGGCGCCAACAACCCACACTATGCCACTGGGTCAGTGTGGCACAAGGATGTGGACAGCTGCAAACATTCATGACATCTGCAGCGACCAACATAACTTGATGTAGCTGGCATCAGATAAGCTGACACCTTCCTGACATTCTCTGAGAACAAAGGCCCAAATCTGTGTGTCAGCCATTCGAATTGTCAGTACTGTAGTGTGAAGCAGACGTTCTGCATATTGTTTGATGTTATACATTTGCTAAAATTTGTATACTGAGATGAATAGTCCTAAGATGAATAGTCCTCCTGATGAAACGCCCTGATATGAATCGTCCGCATTGAATCGTCCTGAGATGAATCGTCCGGATACGAAAGAGTAGAACAAAATTTGATACAGCTTGACAGCGCTAATGTCTAATTTGAAAAAGCTGCAATTATCAGACACGCCACATCCTGAGAGGCAACATACCGTATATATTCGTGTTAAAGTCGAATAATTTAAGGCCAATTCACAGGCTTTATATCCTGACCTCGACTTATATGCGAGGCACTAACTGTTGGATAAAATTTCCATACATAATTTGTCGAAAATAATTAATTTAGCTAAAAATTTGTGTAATTAATCACTTTCAACATACGCTACGGCATCTAAATAAAAGTTGGCATCAGCAATTTTAAGATTTGTAATTTATAGGCGCCACATAAATATTATTTGTAATTTATTGGCGCTACATAAATATTAAACTAATTTTTAAAAAGATTCATTAAATTGTTCAAATTGCCAAGAATGAGCGAATAGCAGGTTTAAAGTTTTCTTAATCATCAGGAATCAATCTGTGAATGTCAAAATCGTTCAGTTTCTCAATAGTTAAAAGCTAAAACGCAGTTTTTCAATCAAAACAATAGCGCCGCGCACCCAGCTCATGTCCGCCATTTATTTTATTTTATTTTCTTTATTGACAATTTATATAGCGCTGTAGACAAGGCTAAGGCCTACAACAAGAGCGCTTAACACAGTTCGTATCCAATATTAAATAAATGTGTCTTCAAATTTCTAATGAAAAGTCCAGCTGAGACTGCTCCAGTCACATTGTCTGGAAGAGAGTTCCACAGGGCGGGATTCCCCCGCGCGAATGATCTTTCCCCAAACTTAGGGGTCTTGGACAGGGGAGGGACCAACAACTGCACTCTCCGACTGGACCTAAGAACCGATCTCCTCTCGATCACAGTCGATCTCCGTACAAGTACAGTTAGATAATCAGGACAGAATGGATCGTGTAAAGCCCGAAACGTAAGCCAACAGCGCTTGTAAACAATGCGCTGTGGAACACGGAGCCAGTGGAGTCGATCTCTAAGGAGAGGAGTGACGTGGTCACCCCAGCGACAGCCGAAGATCACTCGTGCAGACTGGTTCAGCACTGATTGTAGGCGGTTCAGTCTAGTATCCGGAAGTCCAAGAAGCACACCATTACAGTAATCAATTCGTGTCAGTACCAGGGCCCGCACTAGCTTGATAGCCGCGCTCACTGGCAAGTACCGTCGAATTGACCTCACTCTCCGCAGTTGGTAGTGGCAGGAGCGTATCAGCCATTGTTCCGACTCTCACAATCACCTCAAGAGGGTGCACGGCAGTGACGTCACTCCGACTTATACCCGGGTCAATGATTTTAGACACCTTCAAATCCAAAAAATTTAGAAGTCGACTTATCCTCGGATCAACTTTATCGCGAGTATATACGGTATTTTAGCATATGTAAATTTTACCTCGTGTGCACATTAAATGTATTTTATGATCAGAAATAACATACGTATTATACATATGGTCAAATCTTGACAGCAAGTCAAAACACACAAACTACGATATTCCAGCCATATACTTCATCAAGGAAAACTGAGCGTCAAACAAACTATCATAATGCAATTAACATCAGGAAAAAGAAATAGAGAGAGAGATGGGCAATAGCCTGGATCAACAACATTGGCGAATCAACTAAACTCGAGGGCTCACGTTCGATCAGTACAGCCAGGAAATCTCGGAGGTCAATTATATTATTCATCACTGTGGCCAACATTCATCCTAGATACAGATACAGATTAAAACTTGGAAACTGTGCACGTATTGAGAAACAACAAAGACATCATAGAACAGTGAAGACATCATAGAACAGTGTTTCCCAAACTGTTGGTTGCGACCCAAAAGTGGGTCGCGGGGCTCAGTCCAGTGGGTCATGGGGTAGTGCGAACTTAGATTCAACAGTGTTATTTTCGAACCAACAGCATAATGCTACTAGCCTTGCAAAGTTGCAAGTAGGTTTTGTTTTAAGAAATTTACATACCAGCAATCCATTCAAATGAATAGTGCTTTATCCACTTTTAGTTGACACAATGTTTGCAGGGTCGCCGCACATTAAAGAACCGCTGAAGTGGGTTGCAGTACCAAAAAGTTTGGGAAACCCTGCCACAGAAGGAACTGTGATGAAAGGACTAGAAGAAGGCACAAGAAAATATGGCAGACAAAAAATATCTGGGCTGGAATGGTTTTTCTATGTGCAGTTCAGAGCAAGAAACTATGGAGGTCACCTATCCAGTTGCACACCCATCCATTGCATTGAAACCACAAGGAGCTAATATGATAATGAAATATACCTAATATATGTAGAACAAATCAGACATACGCCGTAGAGATGAGTTCCAACGCCCTTTTTCTCTAGAAAAAGCACTGCTTATTCTAAGCAAATAAATACATTTGAAAGTGCTTACTTTTAGAAGTAAGCACTGTCAAATGTTCATCGGAGGCCAACCAAGCCGTTCATCACTTAGGCATCGATAAATTGATAGCAGTACTAAGCTGCAAAGGTAAAACACAGGTCTGGGAGAAAGTAATGGCAAACTACTCTAGATTAATGGCATAAGCCACCTGCATCGTTGCTTGCCTAGTACCTGGAGATCAGTGCCGGACCCTATGCTCATTTGAGTACGGGGCTACTTTTTTTATGCTCGTGAATAAGCTGGTGCACTGCGCCAAGCTTTTGGGGAGCGCTATAGAAATTTCGTGTTTACTTACTTTTAGAAGAAGACATAAGAGAGAGATCCTGCTGTAAAACTCATATTTAAATCTGTCAATGAAAATTAATATAAACTGCTCATAGCTTACATATTTCACACTTCTTGCCAGTGAAGTGCTTTGGACATGGACACTCGAAATCATTTAGGTGTGGATGGCAAGTTGTATTTCTAAGGCATGGATTATAGAGCGGAGGACATGGCAGGCCACCGTAGTGCGATATTTTGTGATGAGAAACCGCCTCAGCCACGAAACTTTCTAATTGAACGCCATCTTCATAGAACTTTTAAAAACATAAAAAAATCAAATACTTTAAACAATAATAAGATATAAATGAAAACATTTGATGACGGTGAAGCCATAAAATTCATTTAATCAACAAAATCCATAGTTCAGTGTTGTCCAAAGTTTGTTAGTCTGCGGAACCTGGAAAAATAATTTTATTGTTGCGGATCGCCATCCCTCCCCTAGAGTGAAAACATTGTTAAAAACAACAAGTAGCATGTATTCAGGCAGAGCGGTATAATGTACATTTTCAAAGAAACTTAAGTCTTAACATTTTAAGTCTTAAGTCTAACTACTTTATTACTGGTATAATGCTAGCTGCGTGAAAATGATATATAGAAATATGTAAACATAAATTCTATTATAGGGTGCCATGAACCTGATTACATGAGAATTATAGATTTGAATTTAGTTGATTGCTAAATAATAGTTTTATGAGTAGAATGCTAATTTTAAAAACCTACCAATTTTAAATATGTAAAAAATATTTCTGCGGAGCCCTTGCAGTTTCTCGCAAAACCCTTAGTTTCCATGGAATACATTTTGTACAACACTGATATGGTCAGAATAAATAACTAAATAGCACATTAATTAAATTAACAGATGCTGTTCAACCAAGCCAGAAGCTTCAACAATTGATGTGTTAGCTCAAATAGTTAATTTACTGGAAACATATTACAACATCCGATTTCATGTTTTGGCACCTACACGGCTGCCTGCACGTGCTTGTAAGTGCCACGGTTTCGTCATCGTTTTCGGCATTTACTGACGTTCTGAGCTTGGTTTTTGCACCAACTGCGAGGACTGCATTCCACTCATCAGTTTTCTGTAGTCTCTTGCTGTCCTCTACTTTTCCTCGTCGTTCTGGAATGTTAGTAGAGCGCCTAAGAATAAGCAGCTACTGTTGTGCTGCTTTCCAATGCGCTATATAAATCCATGAGATTTTACTTACTTACTTATTTACTTACTACTACTACAACTACTGCTACTACTACTGCTACTACTACTAACAACTACTACTACTACTAACAACTACAGCAACTACTACTACTACTACTACTACTACTACTACTACTACTACTACTACTACTACAACTAACAACTACAGCAACTACTACTACTACTACTACTACTACTACTACTACTACTACTAATAATAATAATAATACAAAGTGACATACCCTCTGAACAGCTCCAAGTAAACCAGACACAACTCCTGCCTGTGGATTATATTCACCAGGATATCCACCAAGATAAAGTGTCATTGGGAGATTCAATTCTTTCAAATCTCCATCAGAATAACCTCTTGAAGGTGTTCCAGCATTTACTGACACACTGCCAAACTGGTTAACACGAAAAACTGAAACTCGAGTCCAAGAATAAAGGTTAACTGCAGTCAAACTCCTGCGACACAGAAAAAAATGTCAAATAAGAATATGAGAAAATCTTTTCTGTAGTTTGCATACAGTATGTTTTTCTTTACGACGAATAGAGCAGCATACACAAGGATTATTGCCCCTGATGCCTAAGTTTTGTCTCCCAAAAGTGAGCTATTTGAATTCCGGAAAGTTGAGATCGATGGGTGAACGTTGTATGGCTCTATAAACCTCAGTGGAATGGTCTAAAACGACAGGATGTCCCTCTCAACAGTTGCTGGACTGGAGTGTTGGGCTCATGCTCTCGGATAGTGCATGAAGTCCACCTCACCCACCTTCTGGCAGTGGGAGACATAAGTAGCTGTAATGGGATGCTCAATCACTGGTTGTGTGGAACATTGCAGTGAAATGAACGGGTGAAGATTGGCACCCAACTGTGGGTTAAACAGCGTGGGAAAGGCAACGAGAAACCACCCAACTATCCTTTCCAAGTATACTCCATATGATGACACAACTCCATATTTGAACAAGCTAAACAAGCAATTTGATTGCGATGTACAGAATTTTGGATTTCAGAGTCAATGAGTCATCCTGAGCGGACAAACGTGGGCATTTGGGAAACGAGAGACATAGACAGAGAGAGAGAGAGAAAGAGAGACAGAGACAGAGAGAGAGAGAGAAAGAGAGACACAGAGACAGAGACATAGAGAGAGAGAGAGGGCCAAGAGACGGTTAGCCCAGTGCATTCATGCTTTCACTAGGGCGACCCTCTTCACCCCCACCCACTTTGCTGGCCCTGCTACAGGCAGTTGTTGATTGAGACATTGAGGGAGGGTTATGAAATGCGATAGCTTATAATGGTCCAACGAAGCTGCTTCTGCTGGTGAAACGGCATCTCCGCCATTTAATTAATCCACACAACAGCTATTAAGCAAGATCAGACAGGGGGTCACTGGTATCACTCTTTCGGATCATTCATTTAGCATATTTTTCACAGCCCTGTCCCGTTAAAGTTCTTCATCTAAATTAAAGTTCTCTTTTGTCTTATGAATGGTGATAAGATAGAAGACTTATTTATGCTTAAGATTTAAGTGGGAATAACTGCACGTGGATATAATGATACATTAACATCAGGGCACGCGGCCTATATTCGTGTGTGGCTTATCTATGAAAATATTTACATGCTATTGGATTTCTGCGGCCTGTAAACGTGGAGTGGCCTATAAGCGCAATCGGTGATTTGGCGTGAAAATACGGTAATTGGAAATGAAAAAGGAACGAGCTGCTTGATAATGATGGGGGATTGGAACTAGGATACAAGACCATTAACCATGCCAGAAAACCCTGGGTCACAACAGAGATGATAGCAAAGATGGACTACAGAGATAGAAAACTCATCGCAAACCTCTACATGAATCAATCAATATCTATCCGTGTGAATGGAAAAGACTCTGAGCTAGGAATGCTGGGAAGGGGTAAGACAAGGACGCCCTCTCTCGTCATTGCTGTTCAATATCTAAACAGGGAAACTCATAAGAGAAGTATTTGAGAACATAGAAGATGGAGTAGTGGTGGGTGGAAAAAGGATAGGGGTCATAAGATTTGCTGATGACCAGGCAATTGTGGCAAACACCAAACATGGATTTCAGAGGTTGATGGACTCTCTTAATGCAACATCAAAGGATTACGGAATGAAAATCAATTTAAAGAAGACAAAGGCAATGAAAATCAGCAGACACGGTGGAGAAATGAAAATAATCATTGATGGAGTGGAAATAGAACAGGAAGAAGAATTCTGCTATTTTGGAAGCCTTCTTGATACAAACGCCAAGTGTCATGAAGAAATAAGAAGAATTGCCATGGGGAAAGAAGCCTTTACAAACATAAGAGAACTACTGGGAAGGAATTTTAACCAAAATCTGAAAAAACGATTGTTCAAAACACTGATATGGCCAGTGACACTTTATGGATCAGAAACTTGGATATTCAGAAAGGAAGACATACTGTATATATTCGTGATAAAGTCGAGAAATTTAAGGCCAATTCACAGGTTATATATCCTGACCTCGACTTATACTCGAGGCACTAACTGTTGGGTAAAGTTTCCATACATAGCATGTCGAAAATAATTAATTTAGCTAACTGCGTAATTATTTTCAACATACGCTACGGCATCTAAATAAAAGTTCACATCAGCGCTTTTAAGATTGGTAATTTATAGGCACCAAATAAATATTAATTAAATATTGGCGCTACATAAATATAAAAAAATTCAAGGTTACCGGTAATTAAGATTTTTATATTGTCAAGAATGAGCGAATAGCAGGTTTAAAATTTTCTTAATCGTCAGGAATCAATCTGGGAATGTGAAAATCGTTCAGTTTCTTGATAGTTCAAAGCTAAAACGCAGTTTTTCAATCAAAACAATGGCGCCGCTGCCGCCACATGCCCACTTCGCGTCCGCCATTGTTCCGACTCTCACTATCACCTCAAGAGGGTTCGCCGCGATGATGTCACTTCGACTTATTCCCGGGTCAATGACTTTAGACACCTTCAAATACCCAAAATCTAGGGGTCGACTTATACTCGGATCGACTTTATCTCGAGTATATACGGTAACGAGACTAGAGGCATTCGAAAGGTGTATCTGGCGAAGAATGGAAAAAAATGGTACGCTTCGGTACGCGGACTATTGACCACAGGACGATTGACCACAGGACGATTGACCACTGGACGATTGACCACAGCGGACTTTTGACCACTGGACGATTGACCACAGCCGTGAGTATCAGGCTTAGCACGCTGTCTGCTGCATGCATGCATGCACGCATGCAAAAAAAGGAAACAAATGCTGGGAATGATGAAAAGGACAATAGTGAGTTGATATATATATATATATTATATATATATTATATACATAAAAATGTATATATATACATATATATACATATATACATACATATATATACATATATATACATATATACATATATATACATATATATACAAATGCTATTGTATATATATATATATATATATATATATATATAGACAATAGCATTTGGTTTCCTTTTTTTGCATGCGTGCATGCATGTATGCAGCAGACAGCGTGCTAAGCCTGATACTCACGGCTGTGGTCAATCGTCCAGTGGTCAAAAGTCCGCTGTGGTCAATCGTCCAGTGGTCAAAAGTCCGCTGTGGTCAATCGTCCAGTGGTCAATCGTCCTACGGTCAATCGTCCTATGGTCAATCGTCCTGTGGTCAATAGTCCTAGAACCAAAAAAATAACAAACGAAGAAGTATGGAAGAGGATGGAAGAAAAGAAAAGCCTAATAAACACTATTCGTACAAGACAGAAGAAGTGGAAAGGCCACGTTCTGAGAGAAGAATCATGCTTACTAAGAGAAATACTAGAAGGAAAGATGAATGGAAAAGCACAGAAAGGGCGACCAAGGACATCAATGCTGGAGTGGATGTTCAACACTACGGAAAAAACAAGTATTCAGACCTGAAGAAAAAAGCTCAAGAAAGCGATGAGTGGCGACGCTGGAGTATGGAACCTGTCTTTGGACAGAGCACCTGAAGAAGAAGCTTAAGTTTTAGAGCAAAAACTATCTTCGGCCCAAAAGATGTGCACTATTTATCGCATCATACATCTCCTCCCTAAGCCTGTTCTTATTCAGTTGGCCTATGCATTGGTATCTAGTCGCCTAAATTATTGCAACCTTGAAGTTTATGGTCATTGAACAGCTTCAAAACGTACCTTATAATTATTTCTTTTTCTCATATTTCCTATTCATTCACTCAATCACTTGCTCACTCACTAAACTCACGTGATGTTGGCAAAACCACTGCCCAAGTTGTATCGGAGTTGAACATATCCATTAACGAGATTAAGGGAAAGGAAATCTCCCTTCGAAGTCCCTTCTTGACTGCTGTACAAGAGAACTCCTGATTATTAAAAAAGCACACAAAACTCAGATAACAACCTGAATGTGTATTTTTCACATCACATAAAAATAATGACATAAAAAATAAAATTGCTGAAGTAATTAAACATTAACAATAACTCTTCAAAGCATTTGAAATTTTACCATACACAGTTACCTAATATGAAACAAATCAAAACTTCTGAAATGTTAGTAGTTCACATTCTCCTTACCGTTTGGTGAAATGGTAAGAAACCATAATTCAAAAGCCAATGATCTGCCGACATTTTTAGTTAGCTTAATTTCAAGATAAGATGTGTTTTGAAACTGGGGAATTGAAATATTCGATAAAAGGTGACGTCGTTGTTCATTGATATCTATAATAATAATACAAAAGCAACACAAACTATTTCATTACAAAGTTTTGCATTAATAACTTTTTATGAGTAAAATTGGTAAGAAAACAGATTCTGAGCTAAGTAAATAATAATAAGTGCATAGAAACAAGTGTAGACAAGATATGCGAAAGTATTTTTTTAAACTCATTTGATATTTGGTATGAATGGGCTGCTTTGCATACTTTATCAACATGGGCACTGAATCTAATGTAATAAGGTATTTATATTGTGCACCTTTTCTAGAGAAGCAATCTGGATGGGTGCCCTGGAGTTTTTGGCTGCAAGCTTGTATTTGTTAGCCTCAAGTTTATTCACAAAAGATTGGACTAATTGATTCATATCCTTATTGCAGAAATATTGAAGTGCATGGCCATGGAACAAGAAGTAGGTCCCAAGACGGGCCAAGAGGCAGTGTCGATCAGCATTAGAGCTGAGAAGGTTAAGCAGCTAAGAAATATAGGATCAAAATATAGGATCAGGTGCGTAGTGTGGAGGTCAGAGGGGCAGTTGCCCCAGGTGCAAAATTCTTGGGGGTGCAAAATTTCAAGGGAAGAAAAAAAGTAATAATACATTTTTAAAGAAGCCTGTTGTACCATTGACAAACAAAATAGAAATAAAGCAACTTTGTTGGAATCCATTGCAATGAGGTGGGGAAATACAATATGAAGACAACTTTTCTGCTTGTCAGAACTCACCTCTGTTCTATTCACGTGCTAAGGGCATTACTGCCTGATTTGCCTCGGGCGCTGGCAATCCACGCTACGCCACTAGAGTCTGCATTGATTCAGAGTGTGACTGTCTGCATGATGTGGAAATGAAAGCAAGCTCAAGAAAGCGGCAACACAAAACAGTTGCCATGTGGCCATCTCTTCTTGCCTCATCAAGAAGCCTCGCTACCACAAGCATAGAACTGATTGGAGTCGATTATTAAAAGGCGCTTCACACAAATCAACCAACCCACCTTCGATCTTTACTTAAGCCCAAGATCATCAGCACTCAACTAGGTTGTCTGACTCTACTTCTCTTTGTCACATCCTGTTGCAAGACCACCATACCAAAGTTGGGAAATGCACCCTATCTATGGCTGGACCCAGACTCTGAAACTCTCTGCCGGTACAGGTCCACCAGGATGTCATACTACCTTCAAGTCTAGACTAAGACCACCACATCTATTCCTGATTGCGTATCCTCTTAGCTGGAACCAGGAAATATGGACTGACCTTTGGATTTTCAACTATGAACTGCTACCAACAAGATGATAAGATCTTTGACTATGATCTCATACTGAAGTGACCACTGACTGAAGCAGATGCACTATTACAATGATGCCAAACGTCTAACGATTGATTGATTGATTGATTGATTGATAAGTGAACAATGCCTTTTACGCATAATTAAATTTTTAGATGAACTAGTAAATTTTATGCTATGCCAGCTGAACAATTGACTAAATCAATTCACAATTAAAAATGGATTTCAAATTTTAAGAAGATGTCCTGAAACTTGGAAAAAAGATGACAAATCACATATTATGAAACTATTCAGCTGCGGTGACTTCCAGGGTAAGAAGAAAGTGGCTAGTACTTAACCAGTTTCACATCTGCTGCCAGTTCTGTCTGCTTGACAGATGCAATAGAAATGGACAGTGGAAATCCCTTGGCAGGTACCGTCAGCAAAGCAAGGATTTGGATCGCACGCAGTTGAAAAGAGAACCTTTTCTTCACATACGATGCCTACACAATTCACAAAAAAAGATGAAATCATCAAATCCTAGTTTAAGTACATCATGTTTTAAGTTTAGTTTCACTTTTTATCACTTATCATATAAAAATTGCATTAATTAATAATTATACACTGGTCTACATTTCAAATTTATTTTGGCTGACCTATCATCTATCTACCTATTGGTTTATTAATTTTTTGTGTCTTCTAGGCATTTTGTATAATTAGCTAAATTTTGCATATCTTTCTGGTTTACTAGTTGTTTCTATTATGTTTCATGCTCATGTTATTAAAAAGTTTTTATCTTCAAAACTGCATTCACGATTTTTTTTCAATTTCAATTGATGATTCTATTTGTTTTGCATTAGAGCAAAATAATATATACATATATATTTTATTATTTAATCACTTTGCCTTTCTGTTATGAAGATTTGATTCAAATCTATAATAATAAACGATAAATGTGACATATACAATAGATAAAATTTATTTGACTAATTGAAGATGAATCCTACCAATATATCCTTCTACGCATTGACAGTGAAAGTCAATGGAGTCCAGGTGGACACACGTTCCTCCATTCAGACAAGGTCTGTTGTCACACGGATAACGTCCACACTCGTCTTCAAATGAAGAATGCCAGCTGTAACTACCACTGAAGCCGCTTTAGATTTGTTTATTTTGCAATAGAAATGAATACTCTCATTAAAATCTTTAATTCCACTTCCAAGAAACCAAAATCTGAGAATTTCCTGCTGCATAATAAGCTATAAGCATTACTTTATGAAGTTACACCTCAATGTATCTATCAGGGATGTAGTCAAGACCAGCAGTTCCGAGACCAAGACAAGACCAAGACCACTAATTAGAGATGGCAAATATCGTTAGAAATGAATATTCGTTACTATGAATATATTCATTTCAGATATTCGTTAGATAATATTCGTTAGAAATTATTCATTAGAAAATATTCAGTAGACGTTAAACGTTAAATGTTACTCTGCTCGTTGGCACGCGTCATTGGCTGACACGGTGACACCTACTAAACATAGCATTCAGACGGGCTTTTGTCACCCACTGACTTAATGGATGACATTGATGTAATCAGATTTTTCAACTCGCCATTTGTGCAGGGAACTTGAGCTGTTTAATGCGACCCAGTGTTGGAGTTGTGAAATTTGAGAGAGGGGTAGGATGTGGGTGGGGTTGGTTGATGACTGAAATTTAATGCATGACAGAAACTGCATGTACTAGAAATGCGATTTTTGGGAGGGTTGCAAAGTTAGCTGGGGGGTTCAACCCCCTCCCAACCCCTCCGGCAACTCCAAGCCTGATGCGACCTTATAGAAATGAATATAGAATAGAGAGATATGCTACGGTAGTACGTTTTACATGTGCCCCAGTAAAGTAAAAAAAGTAAAGTAAAATCTCGTGGATTTCTATAGCGCCTTGGAAAGCACAATAGGCTACTAGGTTTATAGCATTGCGATGCAGTTGTTGGTTTATTCTAACAGGCACAATACAATTTAATTAAGTATCATGCGGAGTCCACAACTATAATTTAAAAAGAAAAAAAACTTTTAAGTACAAACAACTGTTAGTTAGGTCATTTTAACTGAAATGCCATAAAAGTGAGTGTTAAGCAGCATAAACATAGGCCTAGGCCTATATGTGAATGCTCTCACAGCAGTTTATAATTCTGATTCAAAAATATGACCAAATGAACAGTTTTTGCTGACAACTGACTCCTCCTGGCAGATATCAGAATCTAAGTTTTTACACTAATCGAATCTATACACTATTAACACGCAGCACGCAAAAGAGTAAACTTGCAGTACATAATCTAAATGGATGCAATGCAGTTGACTATATTTATCATTGACTATATTTAAACTGTGCGAATAATGAATAATTCAGCCTGAATCGTTAATCGTTAGATTTGGCTAGTTGCCAAGTCGTTAGATTAATTATTTATCCAGTATATAGTAGATAATGGAGATGTATGCCAGCTAGCATATGGGTGGGAAGGCTGGAACAGCTTCTGGCCGTTGGTTGTTACGTCTCCTCATCTCCTGGCGGCCAATCGGAATAACGCGGGTTTGCGGCGGGAAGTTCCGGGAACAGCAACAGCCAACAAGCAATCCAATGCTCGTAGTCTCGAAACTATAAGCGGCATTGCAAATCGTTAGAAAGTAACGAATGTTTTAATCAGTCTTAGTCGTTAATATTCATTGGAGCCCAATATTCGTTAGAATGAATATGAATAAATATTTATTTGCCATCTCTACCACTAATCATCAAGACCAAGACCACTACCATCAAGACCGAGACCGAGACCACTACCATCGAGACCAAGACCAAGACCACTACCATCGAGACCAAGACCAAGACCACCTAATGACATAATGCAAAAAATGTACTCACTCAATTACTGTACACATGCTTGCAGATGGCATGTTCAACTCTTCTGTATCACAAGTCTAGGCAGGATTCTCCGGAGTTGTTGGAGTGGGCAGATTTTCCGCTTCATGGACTGTGTATTTCATAATAAAATCCTTAGCATTGGCTTTGACTGCTGCCGAACCAAAATGATCCGAATCCAGCCAGACATAACCTTACGTTGGATCCAAGTCTATCAAATTTAGGGGGCTGGGAAATGTTTGAAGTTGAGTTCAAAGAAGAGCTCCTGCAAGGCACTGGGGCGGGGAGGGGTTGGCAGATCTTTGAAGTTGGCTACTGCAGGTCAATGGTTGTTGCCCACTTTATAAAGGGGAGAGTGGTGGGAGGGGGTGGCAAATGTAACCGGAGTATGTCTCGGGCAGTCAAGCGAGAAAAATACATAGGCCTACAGATATTAATCAGTAAACTCTTTAGCTGCTTTCTAAAGGGAGGGGTGGCAAATGTTTGGTTCATAGTCGAGCCATGGCAGCGCAATGTTTGCTAACATGTTTCTGATCCATGATGATTGACAACTGCTTTGCTGTATCGGTTTATTGATAGACTTATTATTCTATATAGCCTAATACAACTTAACTACATATCCACTCTTCTTACCCACCCATCCTCCTTCCCTCCCCTTAGCCCTCCTCTTCCCTTCTCACACACCCATCCCTCACTCCCCCTACAACGCCCCCGCCCACCCCTCCCCTCCAACCTATACTCGATCATATCCGTCACTGAGTTGTTCGTCGCCCAGTTGTTACGTACTGCGATATTTCTTATAATAATATATATAGTGATCTCGAAAAATTTCCGAGACCAATTCATCAAGACCGAGACCAAGACCACCATTACCGAGACCAAGAACAATACCTTAGCTGTCGAGACCAAGACAAGACCAAGACCACAAAAAATCGGCCAGTGGAGCTAGTCTTTAGGCATGGGGGTGACGTAGACACCCCATTGAGCTCTGTAGATTATGCGAGCAGATGCATTTAGGATCATCTGCAGGTGGCTCAGCTGTACATCCGGAATGTCGAGGAGGATGCTGTTGCAGTAGTCTACCTGTGTGAGAATGAAGGCTTTGATGAGTTGGGTCACTGGACGATATTTATTTATTTATTGAAAGTTAAGATTTTTGTGGTAAATCGTCCTAGAAGGACTACTTGAACACTTTACATAGTACATGAATACTACTATAGGTCAGGATTTAACAGAATAGCTGATCTCGAACAGCCAAGTCTTCAGATGCTTCTTAAATATGTCCAGAGAAGGTGACGTTTGGATACAGATCGGAAGACGATTCCAGGCTTTCGCTGCGGAAGCCGGGAAGGCACGGTCACCGGCAGTGGCAAGGCGTGTGCGCGGCACGAGGAGTGCTTGAGTGGAGCCAGATCGCAGACGCCTTCTACTGTCTATGTCTGCCGATCTCTGGAGTTCGCACCGGAGATAGGAGGGGTCGATGTCGTGCAGGCACCGATAGACGAGGGTTGCCAGCTTATAAGTTATTCACTCGGGGACTGAGAGCCAGTGTAGGTCGATCAACAGTGGCGTGATGTGATCGTACTTTCTTGATCGATGGATCAGGCGTGCAGCCGCATGAAGTATGCTCTGGAGTCTGTTGAGGAGGTGTTTCGGGAGCCCTGCTAAGGTGGCGCTACCATAGTTGAGTTTAGTGATTACTAAAGCGCTAATCAAAGTCTTCAGGGCATTAAGAGAGACATATTTTCTGCTCCCGAAGGCTGTGACAACCAAAACCTCTCCGAATCGGTTCCTACAACATCTCAAGACGCATCTGTTTAACATTTCGTTCCCTGTACAGCACCTTTGACTTTAGCCACCTAGCTATGTTACTGCGCTTAAGAAATTGTCAAGTTTAATAATAATAATAATATTTTCGTATGCTGCGAATCAACCGCAGTGCTGCAAAGCAGCTAGCAACAGTGCGTGTCAGTCTTGCCTCGTCGTGGCGGCATTATCGACATAGATGCCGAGATTTCTGACGTAGCTGGTGGAAGGAAGCACGAGTGACATTCCTGATGTTACTATTGAACATAAGCGCCTCGTCAACGAGTACACCAAGAAGGTGAACTTCAATAGCCGGGACAATGAGAGCGCCATCTATTAGGAATGGTGCCTGGCTGATCAGATGCCTCCTCCTGGGGGTCACAATCCACAGGAATTCAGTCTTGCCCAAGCTTAAGGCTAGGCGGTTATCTTCGGTCCATTGTTTAATATCAAGGTGCTATGTTAACCTTTGAATCATAACACTTTTGAAACTTTAATTACAATATAATATAATGAGCTTGGAATGTCAATATCCAATGAATACACAGTCTATTTTTAGCCAATTCTTCCAAAGAAAATGAGATGCAGTATTCCATAATTCCAAGATATCATTACCCGTCTAAAATTTCAGCTCTCAGAAATTCGTTCATTCTACTAACTAGTCCCACACAACATTGGCCTTGCCACTGCATAGAAGCGGGTGCAGGAGAGAGAATTATGACACTGGACTCTGGCAACAGCAATGCTCCACTAGTGGACAATAGGTATGCTAAGAAGAAGAGTTCTACTAACCAGTCTGAAAATTTGTGACTATGTCTGGTGATGACGAGAATTTAAAGTTAAGATCATACGCATGGCTCAGTTCTGAGCTGTCAATTTTCATGGACTCTATACATCCAAAAAATCCCTGTGTTGTTCCAATATTTCGAATGATGCTACAAAAGACAAAGGAATAAATATTTTATTATTATTGCTATTATTATTATTATTATTATTATTATTATTATTATTATTATTATTATTATTGTTAACATGCCAACTTTTATAGCGCTATAGTCATAGCAGGCCAAGGACAAGAGCGCTTTACAAGATACAGTTAAACGAGAGACCGAACAGCTAAATCTTTAGTCTCATTGCGAATGATTCAAGGCTAGTTGCATTGGTCACAAAGTCCGGCAGCTAGTTCCAGAGGATGGGATTTCCCCGGGTGACCGTCCTCTCGCCAAATTTGACAGTCTTTGCCGGGGGAGGGACCGCCAACAGGACCCGATTGGAGGAACGAAGCTGCTGGCGACAATCGGTGAGCGGGGGCCTATGTAGTAGCTCCGCTAGGTAGGTAGTCTGGGCAGGCCGGATCATTGAGGGCACAGAATGTAAACCAGCACCTCTTGTAGGTGACGTGTTCTGGGATGTGTAACCAGTGCAGCCTGTCTCTGAGAAAGGGGGTGACATGATCGCCCCATCTAGTACGGAAGATCATGCAGGCGGGCAGAGGCATCGAGAACCATCTGCAAGCAGCTCAGCTGGCTGTCCGGCAGTGGCATAGCCAGCCTATGCAAAGTGGGGTTGCTAACAGGAGGCACTATGCAAATTAACAACAAGGAGGGCTGCGGCCGACCCCCACTACCCCTCCTTCAACCAAAAGTCAACAGAGTTACTTAAATTGTGTTGGTCATATTTTTTTGAAATGGGAGTTGCTTGAACAAACCAAAAGAACCCCATGGCCATGCCACTGCTGTCAGGTAGACTAAATAGGATGCTGCTACAATAGTCAATCCTTGTGAGGATGAGGGCGTGCACGAGTTGAATCGCTGCCGACGTTGGAAGGTACCAACGAATCACCCTGATCCGCCGAAGCTGATGGAAGAAGATTCGGGTTGCATTGCTGATGTGGCTGTTGAGCGAGGGTTATTGATCAAAGAGGACCTCAAGAAGGCGAACTTCTGCCAACGGCACTATGATGATCTCAATTCATTTTTGAAGCATGCAAGATCTAGTTTGTGCCAAGACCTAGAAGTAATATAAGAGAATTATGAAGGAAAAGTGTGTGTAAGAGTCAGCTCAACAATGATAAGAAGACACCTACCTGCGTCTGTCATGATCCAGCTTGTGTGGGCACAGGTGCTCACAAGAATTGACTACTGTAATAGTATTCTCTTGGAATGCCAGACTGCCAGCTCAATCGTCTGCAGATGGTCTTGAACGCTTCCACCTGACTGATCGAAAGATCAGGTGGGGTGAGCACGTCACTCCCTCCCCAACTTCGGGATAGACTACACTGGCTCTGCATTCCGGAGTGGGTAATCTACAAGAGGTGCTGGTTCACATTTACAGCACTCTATGACACATTCTGCCCAGGCTACCTATCGGTGCTTATTTGTAAGCCTCCATCCACCGTCAGTGCCAAAAAGATTGCAAAGAATGCTGCTTCGCTTCAGCAGTATGGTTTTAAACTTGTCTATCGACCCAGAATCGAGGTGGTTGTCGTGGACACACATGTGTGTTTCCAATGAACTCTGCAAAAGAAATGCTATTCTCTGAACAAATAGCTGTCTTAGAGGAAGCAGATCAGATCTTTGCCTCATCGTGTCAGAAAAAAACTCTTTATATCATCTGTGAGATCACCGAGGCCGAAGAGACATAGGAATTGCTGAAGATACAAACTCTGATAGGCTGGCCTATATGTGCATTTGACATCACACCGTTGATTTGGCCCTATCTCACACTTGCTGACAAACTCACACTATGCGACAATGGCCTACTACTTAAAGGTACTAGAGACTTATATTGCCCAATAGAGAGAAACTCTGTATGCTGGAACGCATCCATCGTTCCCATATAGCCAAAAAGGCTATTTTTTGGATCAGCATGCCACATGGTATCAAGAAACATGTCAGAAGATGTGAAATCTGTTAAGAGATGGCTGACGCACAGCCGAGAGAGCCACTCCCACCGCGTGTTCCCCCCAACCCGGCCATGGGAAAAGGTTGGCATCGAAATCTTCTGCAATGAAAGAGATGTGGACTATTTTAGCGGTTATTTAGAAGTCGACTGACTGAAGTCAAAGTAGATGTGTGACGTTATTTACTGTCTCAAAGTGCAGTTCACCTGCCATGGTCTCACAGATATAATATTCTCAGACAATGCTTTTACTAACAAAGAATTTTGTGAATTCGCAAAAAATTATGAATTTAAACATGAAACATCTAGTCCACTGCACCCAAGGTCAAATGGTCGGCAGAATTATGGGTCAAGGCCACAAAGAAAGTCATAAAAAGTCAGTCATGAGAAGGCTGATCCTTTCCTGGCGCTCCGGCGGTGAAACACTTTGTTGAAGACATTTGGCCTGTTTCCCACTCAAATTTTAATGGGACGGAGGGCCAGAACTTTGCTCCCAACTGTGAGCAGTCTGTTATGAACCGTGGAGTCCACATCAGTACATCAGTTGATCGGTGAGAATAAGATTAAACAGAAACTCTAGTCAAACTCTAGTCTGTTACCTTTTTCAGTGTTAGATTCTCTATACTTCAGGCATAGATTTGTGGTCTCTCATTGCGAATATAATTCAAAGGCATAATCGTCGAGCATTCGGTCATAGAGAAAAATATGACAAATTGTTTAAGCAGACCTTGGTTCAAAAGAACTTTTAAAATCAATAATCGGAAATCGGCCGATAATCAGCCGGTGACGCAATCAGTTCAAACTTAAATTTTAAAGGTAAAACTACAGACAAACCAAATGCATAAAAGGTACTTTATTGCAGTGACTAAATTTATGACATTTTGCGTCATAATTATCTACAACATGCACTCACAGGTCAGTGAAGTTGGCTATGTTGCCTAAGTAAAATGGATCACCAAGATTAAGAGACTTCAGCAGTCCCGGACTGGTTCCTGAAACTTCCGGACCATCGTTTAGTCTCAGCAAACCTTCTCTTCCGAATCGCTTGGCAGTGACCTTCTGAAGATGATTAATAGTAACACGCTCTACAGTAGTCACAGTTGCTGGTCCACTACCAAGATCATATCTATATAATTCAACAAATTACCATAGCAAAGTTCAACTATAAATTATACAGAACTAAGCAAAGAAGCATGGTCAATTCTCTTGAAATTCACTGACAGGCAGATACTCAGTGGTAGCAAAATAATGCATCTAAAGGGTAGGTGCTCCAGATGTAATATCAGGGACGTAGATCACGGGGAGGGATTGCCGGGGACAGTCCCACCCAATAATTAGTGAAGGGGTATTTATTATCATTTATCCTCCAAAAGTGTTCTGACTAAATTTCAAACACTACTACAAAAAAGGTCATCACTAGCAGTGGCATAGCCAGGAATTTGATTTGGGGGTATAAATCTTAACTAGTCATTGCTATTCCAAAATCAAAATATATTGTAATGGTAGCATGTTAGTCAGTGAGTAAGGAGGTAAGTAGTGTATATTTGCTAATAAGTTGTTGATGTATGTGTTGGTGTGTGGTTAAGTGTGTCTTTTCAGCCTATCAGACGTTGTCGTTTCTGAGGGTTATGGACGTGGCGGTTCCTGATTGGCTGCGGAAGAAATGCATCGCCCGTTGCGATTCGAACTAGAGACGTTCGAAAGAAGAGAAGAGCGGAGGTTGTCGGAAGAAGAAGTCGTCGGCGGAAGAAAGCTGTCTTCTCGTCGTTTTAGATTGTTTTGAAATAAATATTTTAAACATATCGAACAGCGTTTCGTACGGGGTTATAATATAATATAATATAACAAGGTTTAAAGTGGTTCAGTAGGGACTGCCCTGTGTGAGAACCACGGTTGATGTCAAGAACTCAGGCATTGAGTCACTGTGACTTTGCAGGGCTCTTTTCATTGCTTTATTGACTTGATATAATCAGCTGTAGGCTGTGTAGCATCATTGGTTACGCGTTGCCAGAATAGTATTGCCACTTGTGCAAATTAAAGATTAGCTTGACTTTAAATATTAATCTTATTGAATGGCAGCTATTGTTGAAAAGCATTATCAGCTATTTAAGATTAAAATGTATTTGTATAAGAAGTGAGTTGTCATATAGCGTATGCTGATCGGTTTCGCCACTGAGTTAAGATACTCAAAACCATAAAGAATTACCCCTAGACAAACAAACGAGTACCCTTGTAGAGTTTAGGTGGCGGACTGTCACATTGGCCTTCATTGTGGACTTCCAGGGCAATGATTTATGAGAACCCCCCAGTGCTTTTTTCAGTGGGAATGCACGGGAACAGTGTTCCCATACCTTTTTTGCCAGATTTGTTTATATTGATATGCAATAAATGCGTGTTTTACTTGCAACTGGTTCTTTTTTCAGAGGGAACACACAGGAAGAGCGTAAATTACAATTTAAAAACAACAAGCTACATTGTATATAAATATACCAAGTACGGTAATGTTATTCTACTAATATCCATGGTATGCTTCTTACGACAAAACAGATGTGAAACAAGTTCCCAAACCTTTATTCCTAGAAAAAGAGCACTGATAACCTCTCGGGTATTGGGACTAATCATTATGGTAGCTTTGTGAAGATCATTTGCACGATTGTGAATTGATCTCCCATCAGCCAAAGGTTCTAAGCGGTATGAAGTGGCACTATAGAAGTTTAAGAATAGAGCAAACTAGACATGGTGATTAATAAACTCCGAGCTTAGTCACTATCTCTGCTGATTGTCATTTTTTAAGACACCATTATTTGTAACACTATTCTGACTAATTTTGAATCTTGTTCATAAGGAATTGAATAAAGTGAAACTGTTATTAAAATTATCAGGTGTCAACAGTTTCAAGGAAATCTGTTGAATCACGATCAGACCAGAAAAACACAGTCTGCGTTAATCGAGGGTTCAAGTATTCCAGGTCCATGTTCAGGGGGTTTTACAGCAGAAACCTTTTTTATTCAGGTTACTTTTTCTATTAAGACCAAACAGAAATCATCAAACATAAGCAACAGTGCATTTCTAGCTGCTGCCTTCGATGCTTGCAAGAATGCCATTGGATATTACATGATGAGAGGACTCCAAAATATCTTTAAGAAGAAACTTAAAACTCATTTCTCTGACTTTCAATAAATCTATGAATAAGTAAGCATAATCTTGTGAATTTACATAGTGCTTTTGAAGTAGTACCATCAGTGGCATGCAGAAGGGGGACCGGTGGGGCGGTGGCCCCGGGCATCCACCCGATGGGGGCATCCAAATTGATTTGACGATCATTTTTTGCTCGTCAACACTTTTTACATGAAAACCCTAACAAATAACCGATTTGGCCCCGGGCATCCACACAAGATAAGGGCATCCAAATTGTCTCACCTACCTTTTTTGTTCGTTAGCACCTAACACTGAGGTGGCGGGGGCATCCAAATTACACTTGGCCCCGGGCGTCCACCACTCTTGGCATGCCGCTGAGTAGCATAGTAGCCACTTATTCTTAGGTGCTCAATCTATTTATGGATATCTATAGCCCAGATGCAAGGCTTTGTACATGTATATCCATAGAGCAATGAGGCAGGATCTTTATAGCTATGGAGGAAATGATTTTTGGAACAGGAAAGTTTAATATGACTTGAAAAGATAATGCAAGAATTAAGGGAAATGATGATTCAGAACTTTTTGTTTGACTGTGTTGTAGGCTGTGGAGGGAAGCTGGAATTGAGTTTCAGAGTTTGGGTGTTGCACATGCAAAAAAGATTGGATACAAAGAACATATAACAAATGAAGAAGTTAGAGAGAGAACACTGCAACTGAGCATCATGGAAGTAATCACAAAGAGAAGAATGAAATGGGCTGGACACATACTCAGAATGGATGAAATAAGAAACCCAAAACGAATTTTCAACTACAAACCAGAGGGGAGAAGATCTAAAGGAAGACCGAAAAGACGATGGGTGGACGGATTGGAAGAGGATCCGCACATGGCAGGGCTGAATCTCAATGGAAAAACTGACGGAAGACGCCAAATGACTTTGGATGAAATAGCAAAGGACAGAGAACTTTGGAGAGATGTTGTGGAGAAGTCGATAGCTGGACACAACTGGAGTACGAAGACATGACCTGACCTGATATGCAAAAGCATGGCTGCAGATTTTGAGTGATGACTGCCCTAGCAGACATAAAGGAGTGTCATGACAATCATGTCGGTTGAGGAGATTGAAGTGTTATTAGTGTTTGGAGCACATGAATAACCGGTGTATACTTTGGTTGTCTGAACGATGCAAAGCTAAAAGTCGCAGGAAATGAAAATTGAATGTTGCACCCAGTCGAATAATACCTGAAATCAACAAATCCATTGCGAAGATATAATGTTATAAAGTCTCCTTTTCCATCATCATTCTGTCCAATGTATAGAAGTATGCCATCATTCCGGAAAGGACGGAACTCAATCTCTATTGATATCTCGTGACTTCCATGCTGCAACCGCTTGAGCTGAATGTATGACATCCCAGAAAACGATGGAATGTAACTATCTACAAAAACTCATGTTTATTATAAATAAGTTTATAAATTATAAATATATGTAACAAAATCCTATATGGCACTAAAGGGTTAAATCGGTTTTAAAATTTAAAAAATCAGTAATTATCAAATGGAATAGATCATGCTTTCAAGGAGTGCCAGTTGGGAGATGAAAGAACTCGTAGCAAATGGTACCAGACAGATATAAAGTCAGATAATAAAGTCTGCATTAGTTATGTTGAACTGCAGATGCCGAGATAACCGGTCTGAATTTAGGTAAGAGGATAAGACATGCATGAATTCTCTAATCGTGTTTTAAGAAAGGAGAGACGGTTAGCACTCCCCTTGACAAGGACGGAAGAGATCCTGTGGATCTTATAACACACATGGGGCACCTACTCCCTACTTTGGAGTAGCCTTATTAGGGGGCGGAAGATGGCAGAGTGGGTTACGTGCTGGAGCGTCAGGCTGACGGGGCGGGTTCAAGCCCCCGTTAGTGCCCCTAGTGGCTTTCACACAGGCAGTAATGCCTTCTAAGCCACTTTAAATCATGCTAAGTTTAAGTTTATAAAAGACCACCAGTACATCGAGTATTCATCTGACGGCAAGGAAGTTGATGAGGGAGAGAAGTAGATACATAATCAAACATTCAAGTGAATACTACTCAATTATAACATAATAAAATAATAATTTTACTTAACTGAAAACATCTTGCCAGTGGCATTTCCACAGACTACACTGCTTAGCACTGTAGGCTGGTGCCATAAGCATTATCATCAAAGCACCATGCAAATTCATGAATTTAAGAAACATTCCTGTACTTGCACCTAATTTACAAAAGTAGCGGGCACTAATGGGTGATAAAATAGAAAACAGTGATTTTGAGCCAAAATGAGAAAATATAATATAGTAGGACTTTGTGCAGTTGTTACCTGCTACTGAACACTGATTCTTTAAAAATTAAAATGTTGTGAATCTATAGACCCTAAATAAATAAATACTTTAAAATATAAATACCTTTAAAAGTAAAAGATTTGTACATGTACAAATGCCAGTGATGGGCAAAAGTTAACTAAAAATTAGTTAACTTTTAGTTAAACTACTTTTTTTAGTTGCATCAAAAGTTAAACTGGTTGGGTAAAAGTTTAGTTAAGACATTAGTTAAACTGAATTTTTTTTAGTTAGCTTCCAGTTAGGCCTACTTAATATTAATAATGATCTGTATATGTGCAACATAAACTTATTTTAACTTTTAATATGATTAATAAAAAACCATTACATAAACTAAACTAAAATGAAGCCAAATGTCAACAACAATAAAAACGTATTTAAAACAGGTCAAGTTCGATCTGTAGCAGTCAGTCGGCAAAATGTTTTTCCTGCAGATTGTACACCAGCTGCGCTTTCACGGGTAACCCTTCCCACTTTTACTACCCAGGTACCAGGACTTAGAAGAGTGGTAACAACACTGGACGATGGAGCAGAAGGTCGCGGGTTCAAACCCGCAGGAGCCCTAAGGTTGACTCAGCCTTACTCGCTACAGGGCGGTGGTAAAATGAGGAGCAGCGTTAAGTTGCGAGATAAAACGTGGGTCTGGGGAAAGTAATGGCAACCTACCCCAGATTAATGGCTTATACCATCTACGTCGCTGATTGCCCACGCCGAAGATAAGCGCCGGAACAAAACGCTCGGACTCGAGTATGGGACCTACCTTTAGCTTATTTTTACCCGGACTGTCTTCAGGTACCCGGATTCCCGGATACCCGATGACAGCCCTACTCAAGACGTGTGGCATCAAGCAGCAAAGTTGGCCGCTGGCTCTTTTATGTGGAATAAAATCACAAAAAGACGCCAAAAAGGCTATCTGACTATTTGCTCTCACTAATTTTCCATATCTAGGCAATTCTAAGTTCCTTTATACAGTGCAAAAGCTATATTTTCAGCCAAACTTTTGTATGTGTATTACACATAGGTTTTAAGAATTTCATATTATGATAGCTCTCAAAACTCAGAGTGCGTATTACAAGCAGATGCGTATTATACCCAAAATAATATGGCAATTTATAACATTCTTCTTCTTTTGTATCTTCCATCATCTAGGATGACAAAGAATTTGAAATGGGATGACTTATTTAGCAGTTTTCTGCTTACCCTCACTCCTGCATTACTGCAGTAATACGAATAGATATGACGATAAGTTGCATCCCTGTCTGACACCAACTAGCATGTTAAACCACTCTGTCAGTTCACTGCCTATCCTCACAGCACTTTCACATTTGTTATATACCATAAGTCTCCAGCAATTGTACGAGGGTCTCTGGTATGCCATAGCTCCTTAATACTCGCCACAGACCCTTTTGCCACACACTGTCAAAGGCTTGTTTATAATCTATAAAGTTGTTGTATAATGTTCTGTTTTTCTCTCAGAATTTGCCCACTAGTTGTCTCACCATGAACAATTGATCTATCGTCCCTCTGCTTGGTCTGAGTCCAGCCTGTTTTTCTGTGACAATTTCTTCTACATACTTTTTGAGTCTCTTTTGTATAGTGAACAAAACCCAGTAAACGAAACACTACTAGAAGAATTGCCACCAACAGAAAAAGGAGAAACTGTGAAAAATTTAATGAAAGAAAAATAGAGAATGAAATAATAAATTTAAAAGGAAATAAAGCACCAGGAGCAGATACTATATCAGCAGAAATGATCAGTGTAATGCTCAAGAGATACACCAGTTAATACACTACAGTAATTACACACACTTACTTACTACACACATTAAGCAAAAAATTATATGCAGAAAAAAGTTCAAAGAAGAATGGGGAAAACAATAATAATATACACGAAAAACAATAACACTGAATGCAACAGTTATTGTGTCATTAGTCTACTGAATATACCTGAGATGTACAATTGTACATAGGGATGATACAAAAGAATTTATCACATATAATTCTACAAATTGTAGAATGCATTTTATGTTTTACTTCTTACAACTTTCATAAAACGCACTTCTTCGACAGGCTTTTCTCGTTGCTGATGGACCAAATCCATAGCCACAAGTACAGCGCCACATTTGACAGAAACTGTTTGGTACATGACAATCTTTTCCAGACCAACAATCATCCCCAACATAACCTACAGCATCAGACTTATCAATATTACAGCTTCATAGATGCAACTTAAATCAGTGAAATTACTGTATGTGGCCAAAATTTAGAACTATGTATTAAATAGTGCTTGAAATAAAATGAAAAAAGAGGCTAAAATTGAATAGTGGTACAGTACATCAAATGTGATTTCAAAAGAAGACGTATAAGTCTAACCAATTGTCTCATGAGATGACAGCAGCTTTGAGGCACTCTTTGACACTCTGTAGTCATTAGTAAGGTCAGATATATTTTCATGGGCACCACTAGTAATTGTTATTTCTGAAATGAATGTATGATTTATTAAGTTTTAATAGAGATTTAAAAATGTACAAAAAGCACAGTTCTGGTAAACTTACAAAAGCCACTTTTCTCATATAAATATCATTATCTATAGCAGAGTTTCCCAAACTACCGGGTATTTGGGACCACAACCCACTTCCGCGGTTTTCTAATGTTCAACGACGCTGCAAATGTTGTGTCAACTAAAAGTGGATAAAACACTAATCATTTTAATATAGACTTTGAATGGATTGCAGGCATATACATTTCTTAAAACCTAAGCCTATTGGCAACTTTCAATGCTTGTGACATTGATTAAAAAATGACACTTTTGAATCTAATTTCGCACTACCCCGCAATCCATTAGACTGAGCCCTGTTGACCCACTTTTGAATCACGACCTACAGTTTGGGAAACACTGATCTATAGAAGTCCCTTTTAATCTCCTGCCCTGTTTTATCACCATGGGTTGCTGTTTCTATAGCATTCCCTCTTCCTGCAAACATTTCTTGGCCATTTTCAAAACTAACTTTCGAGACCCAAAGCTCTGTAACTATCCAGTCAAGCTTTGCAACAATGTACACAAACATCCAAACTTTCAAGTGCAAAACTACGAAAGAGAAATACCATGGTCTCTTGAATCAGGAATACTAACGTAGACATGCAAAATATTCTTTAAAATCAGAGCATCAACGTTTTAGTCTTAGCTGCTTCGATCAACAATTAATTAATTAATTAATTAATTATTAAAACTACTAGAGCCTGGAAACAATCATAATAATTATTGCTGACTGGCAAGTTAAGAAAAAGTCTAATTACTTTCTTAAATATCAAAAACATTTCAGACATAGTTAAGGGTCCATCCATATAGTACGTGTGCGCTGATGGGGGGTGGGGTTGGGGTTGGATTTTAGGAGAGTTTGCATATGTATAGTGTGTGCAATGAGGGGGTGTTGAAAATATACCTTTTCTGTATATGACACATACTATATGGGAGCCCTAAGTAAACCATTTGCTGTTGTAATGCTGAAGACATACTTATTTAACATTTCGTACCCAAGCTCAGTGTAAAGCGCCCTTGACTTTGGCCCCTGCTATGTTACATTGCTATATAAATTGTTGCTATATAAATTGTTGCTATATAAATGGTTGCTATATAAAATGCTATGTGAATTGTCATGAACAATAACAATAATGCAGGAATTATATAAACAGCTACATCCCATCAAGGATGCAATATTAGACCATGCATTACTCTTAGAATGTGTAAATTTCAAGTCTACATTCATAGCCAGAGTGGAAGCGCACTTTTGACGTCGTCTCATTTCACCTTGACAGGATCCGTAGTGAGCGACGAGAGTGTCTTTCTGTAGTCGACACGCTGTCAACCGAAGATGACAGGCCGATGCATACGTCACTCCATCAGTTCCACACACGGCCTGAGTTAGGTTTGTCAAGTGACAGCTGCTTGGACAAATACATTCTGCGACGCCCTTATTCAACTGACACACTGCATTATAGCGACATTCCAACTCAGCACAGCTACCTGTAGATTGTTCTGCCAAATAATCAGACATGAAACTGTCTCATTTATGAGCATTAACAATATAAAATCAGCACCATAGATTTAAGTATCACTAGATGGAGCCTATTTAAGGTTAAGATGTCAAAAAGATGAAGCCAATTTGCCACCATTTTACCTTCACTGTTGTCATGGTAACCATTGTCCCATCTACATGGTACACATTTAATTGAAACATTAAGGCTGTAAAATGGTGCAAATCTGGCTTCACTTTCAGATACCATAGACTCCATCTGGTGAATAATTAAAACCTATGGTCAGCACTATCTAATTTATGCCAAACTTTGATGATGATAATAATAATAATAATAATAATAATAATAAAAAAAAAAAATAATAATAATAAATAAATAAATAAATAAATAAATAAATAAATAAATAAACCACCACAGCCATCACTGCTACCACCACCACCAAGGCAGTCTGTCCACAACCATGGTGTTATATTTGATAATAACATGTTATTTAATGATCATATAAATAAAGTATGCAAAGCTGTGCATATGCAAATTAGAGACATTCGACAAGTCGTGATTTTGCGCCTAAGTCTGCCCTAATTCCTCTCGCCAATGCTCTTTTAACTAGTAGACTTGATTATTGCAATTCCCTATACAATGGTATGGCCAATTTTAATGTGCTTTAAAAGCTCCAAAGGATTCAAAATTCTATTGCTCGGGCCATTACAAAAACTCGTAAGCATAATCACATATTAAAACCTGTTATTTGCAAGTTACACTGGCTGCCCGTCGAACAGAGAATTATGTTCAAGACTAGTCTCCTGGTTTATAAAACACTGCAGTCCGGTCAACCTCATTATTTGAAATCTATGCTTGTCTTGTCTTTAACCGTCTTCACTCCGAAGATTGGTTGCATTGTGGACTGCCTTCTTCCAAGTGCTATGGTCTTCTGCTGTTCTTATTGCCTGTTCTATAGTGAGTCCTGTCCATCTATGCTAGACCACCCAAAACATTTTCATTCAACGATATTCACTATTTCCCTGTTAGATATACGTTCAACCAACACTGAAATTGGTAAGAAAGCTTTCTCTATTTCTGGCTCAAAACATAGAACTCACTTCCTTTGGCTGTCAGATCTGCCAAAGAATTGAGCGTTTTCTGATCTAGACTAGAAACCCTTCTCTTTAAAATCAGCATATCCTACATAGCTTGCTGACTGATTCCTGGAATGACCTGGTCTTTTGCTTATGAACTTGAAATACCATCGATATTGATGCCTTTAGAGCAAGGGTGGCCAGACCTGTAATAACCAAGAGCCATTTTTGCAAATTTTCCAAATCTTGAGAGCCGCATTGACTCACTATGGGTCGTAACCCAACTCGCAATGGAAAATTATTTTATTCATTTATTTTAAGAAATTATTATAATTCTCAATGAATTAATGCTTCATTTAAATTTCAAAAATAAAATTATGCCCAAGTTTTAACAAAAAATAAATAAAATCAAGCCAAAAATTATTTTCAGCCCAGGTAGGTCCAGGGCTGCCGAGAGGGGAGGGGAGGGGGTAACTGCACAGGGGCCCGGCGGTCTGGGGGGGACCCGGGCCGATGATGAATATGTATAATTAACAATAACATGAATAATAACACTAAAGTAGAGAGGTCTGGCGAGCAAAAGGGGGGCCCGCGTGAAAAGGTTGACAAGAAAAACAAAAAAGGTCACCTAATTTTAAGATGTAAAATAGGCTGACAAGCAAAAAAAGGGTCGTCAAGCAATTTTATTCTGCACAGGGGCCCGGAATTTCTCTCGGCGGGCCTGGGTAGGTCCGGAAAAATTTACAACCATACAAATTTTTTTATTTTTAAAAATTTTCGAGAGCCACAATTTGAACACAGAAGCCGCATGCGGCTCGCGAGCTGCGGTTTGGCCACCGTTGCTTTAGAGTATTAGAAATGGTGCTATAAAAGTGCATAATTACTATTATTTGTGACATTATCAGTTGGTGCCAAGAAGAGTAAACAACAGCAACCAGAACCGCTACAGCAGAGAGCGGACAAGTATCACCAAAACAAACCAAACTGAAACTTCCGGCATACAATAAGCCGGAGAGACAGCATCAGAAATTCAATCTTCCTAAAAACCAATCTCACAAATCTTTGTATGGTTAAGAATCCTAGACAATATTAATTGTCATGGTTGGTTTACTGACTTAAATTACAACACAACAGCCCAGCTACCTGGCCGACGTCGTCCAATTGCAGGAACAGTCTCGACTACTGAGATCACAAGGTGCTAACAAACTGATAACAGCGGCGCACTTGCCTTTCTCTCACCGACCGTTCCTTTGCAAACGCTGTTTGGAACAATCTACCAAAATCTGTCACTTTGGACTTAACTGTTTCGCTGATTGTTTTTAAACGCCAACTGAAAACTGCACTCTGCAGTTTGGCCTACGCTGTTTAAGCCATGTGACTCACCCCGCACTTATGATTCTTCACTTAGTGAATGACTTAATGTGCGTTAACAACCATGTAATAATAATAATAATAATAATAATAATAATAATAATAATAATAATAATGGCAGTGTTCTATTTATTTATTTATCCAGGACGTTTTATATAGTGCTGAAGCATAGTTAAAAACCAAAATCAAAAGCGCTTTTTACAACAAGACCTTAATAGACTATCCCAGTGGTCGGCAGATTGGCAAATGCTTTTAAATACAGATAAATGCTCAGTGATGCACATTGGGAAGAAGGGAACAGATCATGAATTTAAGTTATGTGGGAAGGGACTAAAAGTTACAAACTAGGAGAAAGATCTAGGGGTCATCATGCATAACAGCTTAAAGCCATCTAGGCAATGTGCAGAGGCAGCTAAGAAGGCCAACAAAATTCTAGGTATGATCAAAAGAACGATAGTGAGCAGAGAGAAGGATGTAATAATAAGACTTTACAAGACATTGGTACGTCCACATTTAGAGTATTGTGTTCAAGCATGGTGTCCATTCCTGAAGAAAGACATAGAGACCTTAGAAAGAGTGCAACACAGAGCAACAAAGATGATCAAGGGATATCAGAAACTAACCTATGAGGAAAGGCTAAATCACTGTGGATTGACAACCCTGGAAAAAAGAAGAGAGAGAGGGGATTTGATCGAGACATACAAAATACTAACAAAGTGGAAATGCCAAGAGAAAGATTTTTTTTACAATGAAGCAGTATGATCGAACCAAAGGACACAGCATGAAACTGTTCAAGAAACGGGTTGGGAGACATAAACAGCATTTTTTTAGTGCAAGAGTGGTGGACAGATGGAATGAACTGGATGAGGGGATAGTAACGGCTACAACTGTAAACGAGTTCAAAATAAACCTCAGTAGTTTAGTATATTAGATTGGACGGGAACAAAAGTGGTTCTCACACAGGGCAGTCCCTACTGAACCACTTTAAACCTTGTTATATTATATTATATTATTATTATAATGCTGACATGTCAATGAAGGTCAGAAGGTGACAGTGTCAAAAATCCATTCAGATGATAGAAAGAACTTGCTGCCGTGAAGAAATCCGGTGCCGAGTTCTTAAAAAGCAGTCCTTCACAAGGAAACAGCAGCCAACATTGACACGTCAACGAGGAACGGAAGATGATGTTAAGGGTCTGTGAGTTGGTAGTAGGAGTTCTCCGCACGGTAAGATCTGGTGGTGAATTCTGAAGAGGCGGTCTTCCATGAGAGAATAGATCATCCCCGAAATCGACAAATCCGACGAAGATGGAGGTTCCAGTGAAGTCTGGAATGACCGTCCGCCGCGGTCCCGTTGAATTTTATGCGGTGGCCATTTTAATGGCAGACATTGGCGGTCCATTCAGCAGCGGTGGCGACCGACTTAAAACATTCCAGCGTGACGTGGAAAAGAGGAGGACGGCAAGAGACTCGTCGAAAAACCGATGCATAGAACTCAGTCCTCGCGATTGGCATAAGATCTAAGCGCATGACGTCGGTAAATGCTGAGAACTGCGACGGAAACTGTGGCACATACAAACACGTGCTGGCAGCTGCGAAGGCGCCAAAACCGGAAATTCAATTGTCATGGTTGGTTTACTGACTTAAATAACAACACAACTTCTGTCTTCTTTTCTGAAGCTTTTATCTCATATTATTATTTCTCAAAACATGCTATATCATTATCCAAACAAAGAGACAAAATACTGACCGCACAATTCAGTGATGCAACAACAAAAACATGCGACAAAAGAAAATGAGTTACTTGTATGCCTACCTGTCCTGCCAAGTATTGGTACTCCTATAAGACAAATTCAATAGAAGCTTATTTAAATTCACTAGCTAACAACACAGCAATAATTAATCAATGCCAATAAACAATACCATATATATTTGCATATAATTTGAAAAATGTATGCCTTAACATACACTTTAACCCTCATTCGAACAAGGGTTGATAAATAATGCATCATATTTTCAAATTTTATTTCTTGTCTGATCATTCCTATGACTTTGTTTCTGTGTCATAGGGCTACAATGAGCGCATTTAAATGACAAAAAAGACAGAAAAACACAGTACAGATGCTGTATTTATGGTAAAGCAGGCTGTCTGTATCACTGCTCATGTGCTGCAATATACACATGCCATCAGTGTAGAGAAGAACAAGAATAAATGACTAAAGTGTACAAATATAACTAATTTAATTATTCTAAACTAAGCAGCATTTTTAAAACCATGATAATGGTTTGTTTAATGTTTTTGATCATAATAGATGTAAAGTCATTGACTCAATCAAACATTCATGAAAGTCTGCTGACAAAACATGTCAATTTGAAACTCTGCTTTTTTATTCAACAAAAACAGTAATAATCTTGAATGAATACACAGAACAATTGTTATATTGGGTTTCACCAACAACCTCTTTGCAAAATAAGCAAATAAAATCCAATGCTACCAAATATATCCCATATTAAGAGATGGAGTCTGACCGGACCCCCCTTTTTTCAAATTCAGTTGCGTTTTGGTTTGTTCGGATGAGGGTTAAAATACCAAGTCAACTTATCTGTGGGTCAATGCAACATTTCAAATTCCAAAGAATGCTTATAAAGAAAACACATTGCCTAATGCATTACAACATTAAGCCATGTTGTGTCTGTTTAAAGATTCAACCACCAAAAGACGATGGGCATCTCGCTCTTCCTTTCCTAACTGGGCATCGTCATCGAGCGGCAGTTTTAGTTGTCTATCAAATAATGATATGCCAGCAAAACTACTGCTAATTAGTAAAACCCACAAAACATTATGGGGAACAAGGCTTCTACCATGACCACCAAGATTGTTTATCAAAAGTCCTGTTTCGACCCAGTTTCACGGCCTGCAGCCCAGCTCTAGACAACACTCGTGTTGCTCGATGCATTCTGGTCTAGTCAAAAATCAGCCTGTGGTTCTGGTGAATCATAATGCTCCACGCAGCACACTCTGTCCTCAGCTATGGTCCGTCCATGTCGTGCAATGCATTATGGGTAATAGCTCTGCTAACGATCTGTGATTGGTATTGGAAACTGTAAGAAGATGCTTGATAATAGTTATATCTGACATTCCTCAATGTCCTTGCACACCAAAACTCACATACATAACATACATTTTACCAATGCTTCTCTGTGAATGCGAGATGTGGACTACAACAAAACACACGCTTTCGACCAGTGGTGTTTACTGAAAATCTTTTGTATCTCAGGACCAACCTATTCATTCACTGGACTATCTCGACTAATGCCCAGACCTGCTCAGGCACAGCCTGGAACCAGGCCCGTCTTTACGTGTTAAAAATCGGGCACAGTGCCCGGGGCCCCACGTCGTGCACAAACTTTTTTTGCTTGTCAACATTCAAAAACGTTTGGAGATTACCTTTTTTTGCTTGTCAAAATTTGTTCTTCACATCTAGGGCCCCCGCAGCCGCAGGCCGCCAGGTGCCCGGGGCCCCACACAGGTATAAGACGGGCCTGCCTGGGACCCATCTCTTCCTTAGTCAAATGAAGGCATCTATAATATTTTGGGAATCTGGCTTTGCTGGCATATCATTATTTCATAGACAAATGAAACTGCTGCTGCAAGAGTGAGTAAGGCATACCTTGGCCGTCATCCCCCTGGCGACAGCTGGATGCCAGATGAAAAGCTTGCAAAAAGTTACCTATGCATCCTTGAGGTCCGAGTTCTTTGCTATTTGCGCAGATGTTGCACTTCTGTCCAGTAACATGCTGTTTGCAAACGCATCGTCCAGTAGTTTGTTCACAATCATTCCTCACTGATCCAAACAAATTGCATCCACAAGCTGTGAAGAAAACAAGCATGTTACATACCATGACTGCATTTGACACTTATGAATGCTCAGGTGCTCACATAAGAACATAATGCAATGAATTTGCTGCCGAAAATAATGAAGTATTCTTCTTCAGGTGCTCTGTCCAAAGACAGGTTCCATACTCCAGCATCGCCACTCCTCTGTATCTTGAACTTTTATCCTCAGGGTTGAATACTTGTTTTTTTTGCCGTAGTTTCGAACATGCATTCCAGCATTGATGTCCTTGGTCACACTTTTGGTGCTTTTCCATTCATCCTCCCTTCTAGTACTTTTCCTAGCAAGCATGTTTCTTCTCTCAGAACATGACCTATCCACTTCTTGTGTCTAGTAAGAATAGTGTTTGTTAGGCTCTTTTTTCTCTTCTATCCTTTTCAGACTTCTTCGTTTGTTATTTTTTCTGTCCAGCTGATTTTTTCCATTCTTCGCCAGATCCACATTTTGAATGCCTCAGTAGTTCTTTTCTGTTTGTAAAGGCTTCTTTCCCCATGGCAATTCTTCTTATTTCTTCATGACACTTGGCATTTGTATCAAGCAGGCTTCCAAGATAGCAGAATTCTTCTTCCTGTTCTATTTCAACTCCATCAATGATTATGTTCATTTCTCCACCGTGTCTGCTGATTTTCATTGCCTTTTGTCTTCTTTAAATTGATTTTCATTCCGTAATCCTTTGATGTTGCGTTAAGAGAGTCCATCAACCTCTGAAATCCATGGTTGGTGTTTGCCATAATTGCCTGGTCATCAGCAAATCTTATGTCACTTATCCTTTTCCACATAACATATATAAAAAATGTCAACCACTATGTCAGAGACTAGCATTATGAAACATTGACTTAGACCAGGGGTCTCCAAAGTATTACGCGCGGGCCGGACACGACCCGCCAAGGCTTTCAATCTGACCTGCGGCAAGAAATGAGTAACACGTGCAAATCCTTTATAGGAATCTCTTTTTCACCTTCTATGTTACATAGACATAGGTTTTAATTATGACTTACTTCAACTTTCAGTTTTCTTACTTTTTACCATAGATATACGCTATCTCATGGACTCAGTCATTGCAAATTTCATGCAAATCAAATCTGAATTTCCACACCTACCTTACCATACTTCAGTGCATAGCTGTGTGAAAGTCCTGGCTTGATTTTTTTGTTCGAAGTGAGCTTGAAATATTTTTAAATTCTATTCTATTCTATTCTATTATATGCAAGATGATTTATGCAGCTCAGTAACATGGCTAATAGTCAAAAACAAGAACGCTTTATATCAGCAAGCATACGATATTCCAAACATGTGCGCCTTAAGGTTCTTAGAGAAGACTTCGTAGGAGGTGGCCTTGGTGACAGATTCAGGGAGAGAGTTCCAAAGGTGTGGATTCTCATGAGTAACGGATCTCTCGCCTAGCTTCACAGTCTTGAGTGGAGGACAGAAAATGACAGGAATGATCCACTGGTGTTGCTCACAGAAAGTGAATGGCTTTGGAAATTATAATTTTTAGCAGATCTATTTATGATATCAATGATTTAATACATAGATGTTGCAACGTTTTTTCACTTTTTATTCTCCAACAAAAAAACTTCGCTTTTGTATTTTTTTATATCTTTACGTTTTTTATTTTGCTGTGTTGTCAACAGCTTTTGCAATATGGTACAAGTCGCGGTTAGAGTACTAGCACAGGTGACGAGAGAAACAGCCTGTGAGAGAAATTGGTCAACTTTTGACATCATCCACATGAAGAGGTGAAACCATATGCAGAGCGAGTGCAAGATGTAGTGTTTGTGCATGCTAATCTTTGTCTAAAAGAAAAGCAGGACAATATAAACTATATGGAGGAGCCATAAAGTGGTCAAACCAGTCAGATGATGATGAACACGATCTTGCCTTAATGCATTATTAAACTTTTGACTTTGAAGTCTTTAAGACTTGCAGGCCTAGGTCTATCTCTACAATACATAGGCCTAAATTTAGCGTTTTGTGCATTACTAATGAATGTTTCTCGTTGTCTTGCTTTTCCTTGTTTATAAACTAATTACATCAACACTGCAAACAAATTTAACATGCTAATTTTTGTGTTGCCTAAAAAGTAAATTAACGTATATCTCAACGTTTTTTTAATGTTTTTATATTTTCAGAAAAACATGTTTCTTACGTTTTTAATTCTTTTTATATGTTTGCAACACCTATGACTTAATATTCGAATACAAGACAAAAATGGCTTATCTGCGATTTGTACTCCAAGGTTAAAGCATTCCATCAGAAATTGGCACTGTTTGAGAATCACTTATCAAGAAGCTGCTTCAGTCACTTTTCACGTTGTGACAAATAGAGCCAAGAAGGTGTGACTCCATTTCCATGCTTGTTTGCTCAAGATATCATTTTCAAGTTTGAGAAAACAGTTCCAGGAACTTTTCTCTTACCTGGATGCATATTCGTCGTAAATAAGACTCCTTGAAAATCCTTTTGACTCTGTCATTGAAGACTTACCTTCTGATTTGCAAATGGAATTCATTGATTTGCAATCCAGTGATATCAGGAAGGACACATTTAAGGAAGGAAATTTAATAGAATTCTCTCAATGTCTCCCATATGATCAGTTTAGCATTTTAAAAAGTTTGCTTGTGAATTCATTTCTGCTTTTGGAACTACGTATTTGCGTGAAAATACATTTTCTAAGGTGAAGTCTATTTAATTTAAATCCTGCTGCAGAACAGCAATATCTGACGAGCATTTAAAATTCTTACTTATTATTGGGACTACATACTTTGAACCACAGTTTGATGCAATTTTATCAGAAATGCATCAGTTTCATTTATCTCACAGTAGCTTAAAACCATTTCAGTTGCAACTGATATTCTGCATTCTGCATTTTACACTGCATCATAATTCAGCAATAAATAAGCTGTTATTGTGACGAAATTATTATAATAGTTAAGATATATGAGCATGAGATCCCATAATAAAGTATAAAAAGTAGTTTATCTGGTAGTCGCTAGGTGGCACTGGTGGTAAGATGGATAGTTAATAGAAGGAATAAATTAATAATAATAATTAAGGTCCCTTAGTAATAATAACTACATAAGAAGTATATAAAAAGTCTAGGGAGGTTAAGCGTAAGATATTCAGTATGTGGCACTAGGCGTAATTGAGTCATAGCCCGATAGTTAGTTGCCGTTTAGCACACCTCCTTTAAGGTAGTATCAAAGCCTTATAAATAGAGGTCCCTTAAGACAGGGAAAAAGGGCCGGTAAACTGAGTTTTGACTTGGAGTACCATATAGGGTGGATGTACTGTACAGGTACTACATTTCTGCTAGGGATGTGTCAATCCACTGCGGAAGCGGTTCCCAAGGGGCAGGGTTGTGCCCCGTCAAAAGATAAGACCGTGGCGCGCTAGGAGAGGGAAAGAGCCTGTTGAGAAGGCCCGGTAGATCCCTAGGTAGTACCTGGAGAATTGCCCACCATGAGGTAGTACCTGAGTCAGCCAATATAGAGAGGTAGTACCTGAGATAAGAGATATCGAGGTAGTACCTGAAAGGAATCGAGGTAGTACCTGAGAGAAGAGCGAGGTGGTACCTGAAATAGAAGATAGCAAGGTAGTACCTGAGAGAGTGAGGTAGTACCTGAGAGGAGTTGAGGTAGTACCTGAGATAGGAGAAGTCGAGGTAGTATCTGAGATAGAAGAAGTAAAGTCCAGTAGAGAGACAGAGAGAAGGAATCAGCCATCTAACAGTAAAACCTTAGCCAAAAAGCTAAGTTGATCACCCACACGCCTTAGTTGAGAGATCTAATCCTATGTAGCGGCTGGGCATCAGCCATCCTGGGAAAGTAGTGCATAAGGCCCGGTTCGCTACATTATTATCAGTTATTCATTCGCTGTATGATGCATTAGTGTATTTTACCAAATTTATTTCTTGTGCATGTGGCCCGTGGAGCCGTCAAAAGTTATCAATGTGGCCTGTGGCTGAAAAACTTTGGAGACCTCTGATTTAGACTATACACTAGCTAGGTTGTCAACAGATACAGTTGTACATCAAGTTTAACATAGCTTTAGCCAAAGAAACAGTCAGCTGAGTGAAGTGAGGGATCAACTTAACTGGGCCAAATGTGATATTGTTTGCCAAGCTTATAGATGTATATTGTGCAATGACAGTTTTCATAGATCAAATTACATCTCATTAGTAAAATTTTCATTTTCGTTTGTTACATCAGTTCTCCCTCTTTTTCTCTCTCTGTCGCAAGTGAAACAACCTGGAAAAGAACATTGCTTCAACTGGATTTCTTTCCATCATTCATCTCCATTTGTGCTTAGCTCCTTTCAAAGAGTAATTTTCTAGGTAAAGGTTTCCCATACTCGATTTAGAGCTTTGAGGCTGGCCTTGATCTTCAGTTTTTGTAGCATACAGTGAAACAGGTGGCTTAAGCCATTAATCAAGAGTAAGTTGCCAGCCAGGCCTGTGCTTTACCTCGCAATGCTCCTCATTTTTATACCCAACCTCTAGCGAGTAAGGCTGAGTCAACATCTCTCCTTTTACCCAATTTTGCTAATGATATGTTTCGTGCTCAAAAATGTTCTTACTTTTAAAATTTTGGGCATTTGCATTAAGATAAAATTATATTACCCGTAGGTTTTACCAAATGCATTACAAGACATTATTTCCTGCAATCATGCTCTTGGCTATAACAATTTTGACTAAATGAAAATGCTATTGAATTATAATTGGTCACAAAATGAATTTCAACTAAAAGATTTTCTACCATGTACTCCGAGGCCAAATAAAGTTAGATGGAATGAACATGCTTGCAAATGATTGGAGATGAAATGATTTTCGACCAAATTATTGGCGATCAAATGAATTTCAAAGAAAAGAAGGGGAACCGGAAAATAACAAGTACCGGGTACTTACGAATGCATCCACTGTTTCCTTCTGCAATCTTTGACAGACCCCAAAAGTTAGGTTCACATCGGTCACATCGAAGTCCTCCGACCCCCGGCTTACAAGTGCACTGCCTGGTATTTGGATCGCAGGTTTTGCCATATGACCCAAGAAGGTTGCAAAGACATATACCTGAAAAACGTATGAGCCATCTTCATTCAATGTTAATAGTAAATTTGTTGTTATGATCAGTGCTGGACATACTACTTTAAAAAGTAGCTAATTACAATATTAGTCACTTTTTGATAATTTTAACTAGTTGTGCTAATAGTCCTCTCTGTTTCAGTCATTCGATCGTCTCTGATTTTGTGTGGCATTATGCACTTTGATGTGCCATTCTTTTCTGTCCTTGACCGCATTTCTCAGTTCCTCGATGTTCATGTCCATTGTTTCTTTAATGTTATCTGTCTTGTCTTTCGTCTTCCTCTTTTTCTTTTCGCTTCAACAACTGCTAGCATCAATGATTTCTCCAGCGAATCATGTCTTCTCATAATATGCCCAAAAACCTCCAGTTTTGTTTTAGGATCAGTCCTTCCAAGGTGTGTTTTGGCTTGATTTCTACAATCACTTCTTGATCTGTTCTCCTGGCTGTCCAAGAGACCCTGCTACTAGTTACTTATGCTAAAATGGCTGACATATACATTGATGCAGTAAAGTCTTCACAGAGAATGATGATTGCTAAGTAATAACTGCACCAATACTATCAATTTAGCAAGTATTTTGAATTAAAATCTTGTAGCAATCTTACTCAACACAAGGCCATCAAGAGAAATTTCAGGCCCCTGTGCAGAGTACCTGCGGGCCTCTAGAAAGTTTAAAACCTGGTGAAGACATTTTTTACTTGTCAGTGTCAGCAAGCAATGCCTTTGACAGGTCCCCATCTAACCCAAACCCTAACCTAACCCGCCTGGGCCCCCTACAGATCGCTGGGCCTCTGTGCATTTGCCCCTGCCCCCCCTCTTGGTGGGCCTGGAAAGAGAACAGCACAAAATGACTGTAAGCAATTATTAATTTATTATTATTATTATTATTATTATTATTATTATTATTATCATCATCATCATCATCATCATCATCATCATCATCATCATCATCATTGGGACAATTTTTATAGTCCAGTGGGCATGGGAAAGGTCAAAGTCCACATAATAACATAGCACCATCATAATGTTAATCTTGAGCACTTGACAACAAAGTATGGTACGATTTCAAGCTTAAAGATATATAAATTACGTGAAACTGTCTGACTTCCTGTTGTTATCTCTTAATTTCCATTATCCGATTACATTGCAGTTTAGAACAGTTGAAGAAAGAAATTGAACTAACTGGGACAGCCTGCATGTCCAGATCCAAGAGCAGCAGTTCTTCCATCTGGACAGCATCCAAAGGCAGTCTCCTTGCAGTTCCTTGTGTACTGGTCTTAAGAAATGTTGCAACAACAAAAATTTGTAGAAAACATTTATTTGTGTAATTATTATTAGTAATGACATGATAACTTCAAAGTGACATCATTATAGTTGTCCGCTAAATTTTGAGCATTTTACAATAATCCAATTCAATCGCCTTCTGCACAACCACTTCATAAAACACATGAGTTAATAATAGCCACCAAATCCTAATCACATAAGAAACAAGTTCAATCCAGAATTATTTAAGAGAAGACAACGAAATGATAGATTACAGTGGATAAATGAAGGCAATCAATAGACCTTGATTCCGAATTGAAAAGACAATAGAGAAGTTGCAGCGTCTAAAGTAGATGAAGGAATTCAGTTCCAGAGTCTGGTGTGGTGGCCACTGACAAAGCACACGCGAGAAGAAGTTTGTGTACAGAGAAACAGGAGAACTCATGTGTCTGATTTGTCAAAAGGCAGCGGGAATCGAACAAGATGCTGATGACATTAAGGTGTGGGGCAGAGGAAGCCCCCCCCTGTTTGGTTTGACTAGGAGTATTTGGCTGGGTGGACCCCACTGCTAAAATATTGTATCATAGGTAATGTTACGTTCAAATCCTGAGCTCTGAAGTATACTTTAGTTCAGCGGTTCTCAACCTTTTTAAAATTTTACCCCAAGCAAAACAAGTGATCTTCATGTGTGCCCCCAAGACGACACGTCGTCATCATCATGTTCTCTGTCCTGTTTCCATTCCTCTCTGCGTCTTGCTTCTTCTTTGATTTCTGCATATGTCTTTCGACGCTGTGTGTCTGTTTTCATCATGCAGTCCAGTAGCATCCTCCTTGGTCTTCCTTTTGTCTTTCTTTCTGATATTCTTCCCTCAATTACTGTTCTGAGTAATGATTCTCCTCTTAGTACGTGTCCAATCCAGTTCCTCTGTCTTTTTTTGATGGTACTGATTTACGATCATTTGACCGAATGCAATGGCCTAGATTATTTAAAGCATTGAAAAGACTAGGAATTGATTGGAGGGACAGAAGACTGAATAGAAATTTATACATGGAACAAACAATACAAATACGGATTGGGAATGATAACTCGGAGACCGGAGAAATCGGAAGGGGATCACGACAAGGCTGTCCACTATCACCGCTGCTATTCAACATCTACATTGAGGAACTAATGAGAGAGGCATTAGAGCAGCGGTTCTCAACCTGTGGGTCGCGACCCCCAAGGGGGTCGAATGACGATTTGCCAGGGGGTCGCCGGAGACCTTCAGAAATATAGGGTTGTCCCTTTTATTGTTATTGTGCAAAATTTACTCATTTTAACATGGAAAAAGGCTGATGAGCAAAAAAGGTCAGCAGCTAATTTTAAGATGTAAAAAAGGCTGACAAGCAAAGAAAAGGTCGTCAAGAAATTTTATTCTGCAGGGGCCCGAATTTCTCTCGGCGGGCCTGGTTGGGGGTCGCCACATCATGGGAATTGAATTAAACGGGTCGCGGTACTATAAAGGTTGAGAACCGCTGCATTAGAGGAAGAAAGAGCGGGAATAAACATTGGAGGAAAACTGATGCAAGCCATACGTTTTGCAGACGATCAAGCGATGCTAACAGGGAGTAAAAGAGAACTACAAAGAATAATGGACAAACTAAATACAACATCAAAAGAATACGGCATGAAAATAAACACTCTAAAAACAAAAATCATGGTAATAACAAAGGGCAAAAATCCACCTAGATTCACCATAACGGTTTATGGAACAGAACTGGAACATATTTGGGGTAGTTAGGATTTTGCGTACCCTAGAATGACACTTTTGCAAAGCCATAATCCGACCCCTATCGAATAAAACCTATTTTCATAGCTTATAGTGATCACAATCGCTAAAAAAGAACTACCATCTACCGAATGGATAACAACTAAAGTGACTTATTACATTAGAACGTTTATAAACAGCGAAACCCGTTGCGGAACAGACGCTGAAGTAGCGCGCCGCGTATATGCGGCGACCTCCGTTGGCAAACATCTGACGCGCGCAGCGTATATACCCCTTGAACGGGTTAAGGTTTGAATTTGAATATTGAATCAAATCAATGAATGATGAATGATGTCTTCATGTAGGACATGGTCGGCAGAATTTTGCAATGCAGGTTCAGCAGACATTGCAAATGCTACTGAATATATCACAAATGGGTTTTGCCTACAGCAAATGTAATAGACTACGGGTGGCTAAAACCATAGAAGATGCGAGCAGCAAGTGACATTTTGCAAAAGTTTGGGGAACCACATTGCCACAATTAGACATGAAAGTGAGACTGACAAGTAAAATGCAGTCCCTGTGATTGGCACAAAAACCAAGTGCAGAATGTCGGTAAATGTCAAGAACAATGACAATCCAAGACACGCAAACACATGCCAGCAACCAGAAGTCTACCGGAACCGAAAACGAAGCAACATACAATCACCATTGTAGAAACTTTACTTGCAAACTCCTGCAGTCTGATGATACAACAGCCGTTTCATAACAGAGCTGAATGTTGAGAAAATCATTTTAAAGATCATATTAAATTACATTGGACTTGGTCTTTAGCCTATTTCTATACGATTTTGTGTGACTGCAAAAATAATTGATGCTTGTTATGCTTAGCCAAAATAAGAGTTTCTGCATTATAAAAGCTAGCTTGGCTAGCTTATTAAATTAGAGACGCTGAACTCTGATAAGTAATAGTCATTTTTTAACTTTTAATTTAATGTTAACGATTGGATACAAGGGCACATCTTAGAAGTTGTAGCACTAAATCTGGCAGTTTCATTGGCCTATTTTCACACTTTAAAAATTAAATTTAAATTATAATACTGGCTCTTACTTATGCAATCTGCTGATGACTCAGCCAGCCTGAATCAGTCAGCTCACTTTTGAATCAAGGCTACTCCTTGATTCATTTTCAAATTGAATATCAAAGCTTTGCAGAGGCCTTTTGAAGTGTATGCATTCTGGAGCTATACCATAAACAGTACAGCAAAATCAAATTACTGAGCCTGGATTTGAAAAAATATCTTTCTAAATTTTACAAAAGATTTAATTACCTTCAGCACAACATTTTGAACCAGCTGCAAGCTTATGACAATAGCTCCCAGCCGGACATCTTTCCTTTGTTTCGTCGCAATTGTATTCAATTCCAGTGGAAAGGTCGGTAAGAGGCAAATTTCCTTCACAAAATTCCTCATCAATATCTGACCAATAAAACAACTGCAGTTAGAAGCATACATTTTATTAGGATATAAAGACCCAAAAAGTAGTGGATGCAATATGATTAATTCAGGAAAAGACAGAAGAATTTAGGTAGCAAATGATCCAGGTAAATTGCTAAACTAAAATGTCTAATGTATTGGAAGGCAGATTTATTACAAAGAAAAGTCCTCTTCTCCTGCCTCCCCTCCTAGTGTCTCACTGTTAATATGTTATTTCCCTAGCTACACACAATATAACGTATGGTTTTTTAAAACTATTCTTTGGGTAATTTTAGTGTTTCTTTAATTTATAATCTGGTTTATTAATAAACTGATTTGATTTTTGATTTGAGGTAAAAATGCTCTATTATAAAATACAATAGAGTCCAAATATGACAACAATGGTTAACAGCTACTGTTTCCTCTAAGCTGCACAATTGTGTGGCCACACAGATGAAACGTTTCTTCCGTGCACAAGTGCCATGAAAACAGTTTTCACTTGATGAATTTTTAAAATTACAAATTGGATTTTCAGTTTCTGCAACAAAGTGGTAATGAGGACACTACAGTTTGCTGCGAAGTAAAGCGCAGGCCTAGATGTTTGGCTGGCAACCTACCTACTCTAGGTTAATGGCATATGCCACCTGCGTCGCTGTGTGCCTTGGAGACCGGAGATCAGCACTGGCCCCAACGCTTGAATTCGGGCATGGAGAAACTTTACTTTTTTTTACTTTTAAAAAGCATTTGCCAGTCCACTGACCACTGAGATAGTTTGTTTAGGTCTTGCTGTAAAATTTTTGCTTCTGCCTCACTACCACTCTGTCCACACAGTTTTGTGTCATAAGCAAATTTTGAAATGGACACCATGCTTGAAATTTTGGATATTGTATCATCATCAATGTCATTAATATATATTAAAAACAATAGAGGTCCCAACACTGAACCTTGTGGCACCCCGCTTATAACCTCAGCCCAATCTGAGTACTTCCCTCTTATGCCGACCTTCTGTCTTCTGTTCAGAGGCCAATTTTTTTATCCAGCAAATAACTCTACTGCCAATTCCACTGGCCTGAAGCTTGGCTGCCAGTCTTGAATGAGGTACTTTGTCAAATGCTTTTGCAAAGTCCAGATATATTACATCAACAGGTATATTTGTACCATATTAGGAAATTTCTAAATAAATCTACATTAATGCTCTTGGCAAATGCCTTAGTGTCTAGCCGTCTTGATTATTGCAACTCCCTTCTCTTTGGCATCTCAAATCCAACCTGGCTAAACTCCAATGAGTTCAAAATTCACTGACTTGGGTGGTTTAAAAAACCCCAAAACGTTAGCATATAACCCCAGTTCGTAAGGGTCTTCATTGACTTCCAATTAAAGAAAGGATAGACTTCAAAATCTGTCTTTAGGTATACAAAACACTTTATTACAAGGAACCTAGTTACCTTCTTTCTAAACTTTCTGTGCAAACAAGCAAAACATGCGCCTCAGTGCCGTGACCTGATCGTGCTTCTTCCAACTCCGGCGAATTAGGGAGGTTCGCCGTTACATAACAATACCAGCCGCTATTCATCTCGTCCGCTCTCTTGTACTTTCGAGACTGGATTATTGTAACAGAGTTCTTCTCGGACTTCCTGGGAACCAGCTTAGCAGACTCCAGGCGGTCATCAATACCTCTGCTTAGATTATTTTCAGCTTGAGGTGACATGACCATGTGACACCTGTGCTAAGGGACAGGCTCCATTGGCTTTGGGTCCCAAAGGGCATAGTTTACAAGCGGTGTTGGCTGACTTTTCGCACGCTTCGGGACCCTGCCTGCCCCGATTACTTGTCATGCCTGGTACAGAGACAAACGACGACCGGGTGCCGTCTTCAGCTGAGATCTAGCAGCCGTTGCCAGCTGTACGTTCCTCCTTTGGCCAGGACTCCGAAGTTTGGTGAGCGTTCCATGACTCGCGGTAACCCGCTTCTGTGGAATGCACTCCCTGATGTGGCCGGGATTACTTATCCTGAAACGTTTGCTAAAGAATTAAAAACGTACTTGTTCACCATATCGCATAGTTGAGTGTTGATTGTACAGTGCTTTTGGTTTTGGCTGTTGGCTATGTTACGGCGCTTCACAAATCGGTGAATAATAATAATAATAATAAATACTCGACCAGATCCTCGTCTGCAATAGTTCTCTCCCTCTCCCATACTCGGACAGTTCTTGGTTCTCGTGCCTTCTCAGTGGCTGCCCCCAAACTCTGGAACTCATTGCCTCAGCCTTATGTGTGCATTGCAAATTCATTACAGATTTTTAGAAAAAGATTAATAACCCATCTTTTTGACCTGGCCTATCCACCATAGACTGTTACCCGTTTGCCTGGCCGGATACCCAGGATTTGACCTGGATCTTTAATAATTTGGATTTGATGTGCCATTGGTTGATGCTCCTGTGCATTATGAAATGGCACTATAGAAGTTTAAGATTAGATTAGATATTACATCAATCCTACTCAAGATTATGAATATGACAATGTACAGAGCGACATACAGTATCAACGTTTATCCAAAATGAAAGAGTCGAGTAAAAGACAATGCTAAGATTGCAAGCAGACGCAGACTGCTGAATATAATATTCACCAAAAGAAAATATAAGGGCAGAGAATTTCAATTTTTCAGTTACATTGCTTCACAGCAGTAGAAATTCAGTTTTAGTTGCAATGAACATTTTATTTTATTCTGAAATTTAATACTGTTTATATCTTGCTCTTAAAAAGAAAACTACGCACAACTGAAGTCTGTGTTCATTAGTAAACATATACTATTAATTAAAAACCATTTAAAATAATTGGATCTTGCTCTTTGCCAATAGTCAGTTTTTGTAATAGTTTGCCTCTTTTTCCTTTCATTATAAAGGTCCTATTACAAGAACTTATCCTCTCCAGACATTCAAGAAAGCATAAAGAATTATTGCTGTGCCCTTGTTTTCAAGGGCTCAGAGGCAATCTCTTACAATACGAATATGAATCTTAAACAGAAGTCTATGAATGGGCACTTTACCAACGCTTACAACTAGCTAAACTATTAGAGAACATGAAGGACAGTAATAAGGACTGAAGCAACTCTGTTGTTCTGGATATCATATACAAGCTTTTTTATGGTCAAATAGAATTTAAAAGAAACTTTTATGAACAGTGTTAAAGACTAATTTTAAGATGTGTTTTACTGTAACAAAGAAAGATAATGGGTTTTAATTATATATATAATGACACATATGGTTTGCCAAGGTTTGGCCTCTCACTCACCTGCCATTATTCAACCTAGCCAAATGTTAGCTACCCCCCACCAAGGAAACGACGAAAGATGCACTTTTTATTTTATGTTGTTTTGCTAGGTGTCCTAGGAGTACTTCATACAATTTATTCTGTAATGTGCACTTGCTCCTGACATTTGGTAATATGGGACACAAGAAATTTTCAGTCTAATAATAATATTATTATTATTTTTATTATTATAAAGTGGCTGTACTGTATATTATTATTATTATTATTATTATTATTATTATGATTATTAACGTACTGATTAATGTGGTAACTCATTCAAATGAACTGCGTGAACGCATTACAAAGTTACAAATAACTCGTGCAAATAACCATGTTCTAAGTCTCTCCTTAACAGAGTCGGAGAGAGCTGTATAGATGGAGGTAGAAAATTTCATGCCCGTGCTGCAGGAAATGCTTGATCTCCGATGGTGTGAAGGCGCGTTCTCGGGACCACCAATAAGGCAGATCCGGCTGATCTCAATCTTTGCCGGTCTGCGTGGTCAGCCACTCGAGATAGCTCTGACACAAGATACTCTGGACCGGCTCCAATCAGGCAACGGAAGGTCAACGTTGCCAGCTTGAAATGGATCCGTTCTGGCACAGACAACCAGTGCATATCGCATAGCAATGGAGTAATTTGATCGCCTGATGAGGCCTGGCATATCACTCGCGTATAATTTAAATCTATAAGAAATTTTGTAAATGTCAGATATTTTCACCAGACTACAAACCTTGACAACTTTCAAAAGGCAAAGAAAATATCTCTTGCTGCTTCAGGCACGATTCTTCTTTCATTTGACATTCATTGTTATAAAGTCTTCCATCTGAACCACAGACCGGTGATCTACAAAGTTAATTTCATCAGCGCAAAGATCTGACATTTCAATTTCACATAAGGGCATTATTTATTTACTGTAGTGCCACATGACTATAGTCCCTACTCGCATTTACTTCCACATCAATTCCCCATTTACTCTGCATATGATCGATCGATACAATGTTCAAAATTCTTTGAATACCTCTTATTTGCATTTAATTATATAAATCACATGCATAATCAGTAAATGACAGAAATTAACCAAACATTGCATCTAGGTAGTATATATATATATATATATATATATATATATATATATATATATATATTATATATACCAGGGTATATATTGTTTCTGAATGACTAGAATAGTTTGAGGAAATTCTATTGAATTTTTGTTATTAAATTCATTAAGATGGCCACAGTGTTTCAAGAAGCAGAAATTCAGTTTTCAAGTAGCAGTTTAACTTTGGTTGAGTGGAATCCACTCAAGTGACCAAGCTTTGTCATGCCCTGGGATTCCTGTTCGTGATGGTAGTGTATGCTTCCACAGAGGATGCAACAGACCAAGAAAAAGATCATTTCTACCGGATGCTGGAATGCACAATGAAACTGACCCCAGATCATGCCATGCTACTGTCTGTGTTGGTGACTTTAATGCAGTGTTGGGTACCTCTAGACTGGGATTTGAACAAATTCTGGGCCATTTTCCTAATGACAACACTGAAAGGTTTTTAGCCTTCTGTTGTGGGTCGGGATTCAGAATCGGTGGCTCTTAGTTGAAACTGAAAGACATTCTCTATTTGTCTTGGTTCCCCAATGATGAAGTAACTAAAAAATAGCTGGACCGTGTCCTGCTATTAACATCAAATGGTGTCTTCGGCAGAATTGCAAAGTGCTCAAAGGATTAGAGTTTCACTCTGACCATCGTCCAATTGTAGCAACAATTGCCCTCAAGTTGAAGAGACAACCCCTGGGGACTCGGCCAAATTATAATTATCAACATAACATCAGAGCTCTGAGAAATCCTGCTGTTGATCAGGCCTTCAAGCTGACAGTACACGACCATTTCACAGAGCTAAACGGTTCTGATGATTCAGAATGGGTGGAATTCAGACGTTACTCGGAAACACTTAGGCATGAAGCTCGACATTGTGAAAGAGTGGATCATTGTTGACACAATGCAGCTGATCTGCAAGATATGACTGGCTAGGCTGCAAGGTAGAGTAGATGAGTACAAGCAGCTTGAGAAACTCTACAGAACTAACCTTCGTCTTCCAGTGTTTAGGTGAGCTGAAGATTGTAGCGTGTTAGGAAGACCACCTACAACCTGGTCAAGGACAATAGAAGTCGACTTAGCTTCCCAGAATCTTGAACTCTTCACTGCCTCGAGGCGAACAAAGGACAGAATGAACTGGCAATGTATCGTGGAGATGGCTACGCTCCAGAGGGGCACACCATAAATGATGATGATGATGATGATGATGATGATGATGACGATGATTTGAACTTTGCACTGCAGTCTCTCTTTTGCCTTCTGCAGGAGGGAGCTCAGTAAAAATGCAGGATGTACCCAGAAATCTTTTCTATGTTCAACTGTTATTCTATTGAAGCTGTAGAAGACTTTAGCCAGAATCAAGAGACACAACTCATAAATTCACTTCCTGTGTTCCACATAAAATATTGTGACATAATGTCAGGCGATTAAAAAACCGTACCCTGTACAGCTGTTGCATCACAACTCTAACCATCACTTTATTGCATCAGATCATAAAGTGGCATAACAGTTTCATTAACTGCTAACAGTTGTAATTGATTCTTTTGTCAATATTTTCAACAGACCATACAGGCACAATTGCACATGGGAAGAAAAGTTTCTATAGGGAAGAAATTTTATACAGGGAAGAAAGTTGTTTCCCTCACATCAGACCAGTTTTCCATATTAAGTGGACACACTTTGCTAATACCGGTAAGTGTCAGAGTCATTAACACTAAATAAATAACACTGATAATAAAGATATACAGTAGGCACCTAACTCTTCAGGGTCATCATGCAGTGGCAGGAGTCCTGCCTTAAGGCATGACCTTTATGATGTAAGCTCTCGCCACGGTATCTTCACGAATGTCCACTGCTTCTCTGGCAGTGCTGCTCTAATGTCCCAACTTCTAATCAAGATTCTTAGTCAAAGTTGGGAATAATTTTTCTTAATGACTTGAAACCTCCAATCTGCTTCATTAACTGCTAACCTGACAGTGTTGCAGTAGAAAAGACACTGACAACCTTTATCTCCTTCGGTGTCGTAGACGCACATGCCACCATACTTGCATGTTGTTTCATCACAAAGACCTTCAGAAAAAGAAGTACAAAGAAATTCATCGAAAGCAATCCTACAACAATGACTCCGTACATAAAATTCCTACGATTACAAAACTCACACAGATGACATTGTCCGTAATGCAAAATGCATCAAAAGCAAGAATCCTTTCTAATCAGCAGGAAAGTATAAACAGGGATGGGAGCAAAAAAGATATACTGTGTGCTTTCACAAATTTCCTGACCCATTCAAAGTGGCAAATTGCTGTAAATTTACTACAACAAAATAATGATCAGGCTTAATGCAGAGGCGTAATTTTTGGGGGGGGGGGCTGGGGGGGGCCGTGGCCCCACCCAAGGAAATGAAAATATTAATTTATAATGTATTAATGTGCAACAAAAAACAAAAACAGGGACGTCATTTGCGTTTGGGGGGGCAAAAAAAAGGTCAGCAGCCCCTAAAAAAAGGTCGTCAACGTCAACTTTTTTGGGGAAACTCGTGCTTGATGTCAAGCAACCTGAAGTAATAAGTAATCGTAAAAAAGAAGGACTGACGAGCAAAAAAAAGGTCGTAAACTTTTTGGGAAACTCGTCAAGTCGAAAATTTTAAAAAATTTAAAAATTTAAAAAAATTTAAAAGAAAAATTTTACAGAATTTCTCGCCCCCCAAGAAAAGTGTGAAATGACGCCACTGGCTTAATGTTGAATCTAAGAATTTTGTGCAGAAAACAAGAACTTGAGAAATTTCTGAAAGTCTCTCACAATGAAATATTTTGTGCACTTAACGGTTCTCTAGAGCCGCTAATCACAGAATTAGACAAAACGCGTCAACCATTCAGGGATGTAGTCAAGACCAGCAGTTGCAACATCAAGACAAGACCAAGACCTCTACCATCAAGACCAAGACAAAGACCAAGGCATTAGCTGTTGAGATCAAGACAAGACCAAGACCCCTACCATCATGACCAAGACCAACGCCTTACTTGTCAAGACCAAGATCACAAAGAACCGGTCTTGAATGCTCTTGAGACCAAGATCATGGCCCTGAGGACTACATCCCTGCAACCATTTACACAGGAGTGCGACAAAATAGAACAGTAGCATTACTATGGCTCCGAGACAAATGTACAGAAAGAAGAAACACTGAGAGATAGAGTCTCTAAATTTCTAGTGTTTCTTTTAAGCACTGCGACGCACTTCCAGAACTTGAGAGTTCTTCGCACTCTCCAGAATGCATAACTTCCAGAGTGACACCACGCTGACACGCTGCCCGATGCATTGCACATTCGTTGAAGTAGGAGACACCGTCACTGGCGCAGACTGGTTCCCTGCTGCTGGGACAGTGCATCTGGCACTGGCACTTGTTGTTCTTACACGTGGCTCCATAGCTGCACTTAATTTGATCACAGTAGTCTAAGGCAAATAAAAAAAACATTAGAAAGTAGTTGCAAACAGCATTAGCAGCCATTACGATTCATGGATCAGTCATATTCTCACAAATGAAAAGTGTAATTTCATGCAAATATATAACATCATGTCAAAATGCTAAATAGAGGTTTTCAAAATAAACAATTCAATGTTCTTTTAAGTCGATTTGTCCATGTCCTAGTCTGGTTCAATGACTGATAACACATCTGATGGAACAATTTCTACAGTTTCATAATTAATTGTTCAGTATTAAGTAAAATATTTCAAAATTCTAAAACATTTTAAAGCAAAATGTTGAAACTTTTCACTAGCCAAGATAATTATTTACACAATTTAGCTTTAAAAATCAAAAATATTTCAAAACATGTAACCGCACATGCATGCATGCAAAAGTATTTTATGCATTAATCCATTCCAGAAAACTTCTCCTTTAGCTCCATTGGCCCAATGCCTGCAGATGTCAACTACCGGTACATGTTTCATCAATTTCCCTCTTCTTGGCCAACTCAGTTAATGTGATAGAAATCTTTCTTGCTCCATTCAGTATTCATTGATTTGGCCATCTTCTGCCTTGTGGCCATCCTCACACTTTTTCTTTAGCCAAGTCTCTTTTTGTATTTCTCATTGACATGTAATATAGCATTTGTATAGTGCCTATTATATTTCTACTCAGAGGCGAACATACACATTCTATTGCATAATGATTTGTATGAAGCTTCTTTTTGAAAATATTCATAGCTAGTTTCTGATCTGCAAGTTGTAGCGTTTCCTCTGAAATCCATGGTATCTTTGGTTTTATTTCCTTTGACAGTAATTCAGTGACTGTTTTCTGCATGGTATCAGTTAGGTATTTAGTTTTACTGTTTATATCTTCAGAACCATTGTATTCTTTGAGTGTCATGGACACCCTTTGTTCAAATTGCTTTCAAGTACATATTTGAAAGGCGTATTTCTCTCCAAAAATATTACATGCAAAGTATAAGCATACTTAGAGAACTTCAACAAAATAATTAGGAGCCAGGCAAGTGCGTAAGACCCATCTAAGACAGAGTTTCTTTTGATTGGACTACTTCAACAACTCAAAAAATTACAATCAAAAGCTAGTTTTGGCTCCTGACACCACAATGAACCCTATTACAACTGCAAAGAATCTCGTATTCAAATTCGATTCTTTTCTAAACTTCAAATCACAAATCTTCCAACTTTAAAAAGCCTGCTATGCCCATATTCGTGACCTTTGTCGCTTACGTCCTTGTCTCAATACCAAAACTGCCTCCATAATCGCCACCTCAATAGTCCACTCCAAATTAGATTACTGTAACTCCCTCTACTATAAACTTCCCAAGGCCTCCATCAACAAATTGCAATCAATACAAAATGCACTAGCTTGTGCTGTTACTAAGTCACCTAAGTTCTCCCATATTTCACCCATACTAAAATCATTACATTGGCTTAAAATAACTAAACGTATCCAATATTAGATAATAACACTTACATATAGCTCACTTCAGTCATCAAAACCTGTCTACCTTAGATCACTATTAACCCCTCAGCCTCCTCGACCCACACGTTCATCATCTTACCTCACTCTGTCACGCCCACTCAATCAGTCATCCCTGAAAATTTGCAACCGTGCCTTCTCATACACCTCACCTGAACTTTGGAACTCGATCCCAGCTTCCCTCCGCAGACTTGGACACTTTCAAACAATAAAATCTGAATCCTCATTTCCTATAATTCATGCATTATCTCCTCAAGTCTTCATGTCTAAGCTTAAATCCTTCCTGTTTCTTAAATCATTTGCTCCATAGCTGTAACAACCTAGCCTCACTGCCCTTAAGATGTTGACTATTGCCTGGCTGATCCCACACCTTTCCTGTAGCTATTTTAAGAAGGGCTGATCGTCTAAGAATAAGCAGTTACTGTTGTGCTGCTTTCCAAAGCGCTATATAAATCCATGAAATTTTACTTACTTACTTACTTAAAATAATGAACCAATAAAAGAGGCTTTAAAAAGTGACTCCACATATTTTTACCCCTTTTCACAATGCTGAATTCTTAGCGGGGATAATCGAGATTATAAATTTTCAATTTTTCCTTTAGTATCATCATAAATAACACAGCAGAACTAGAAATATCAGCAGGGAACAGTGCATAACTATTAAGAACAATTGCTTTTGATCATACTAACCACAAGAACCAACAGAGGAGATGATAATGAGCTGCTGTTTCCAACAGGAAGCCACTTGGAGTTCACACTCATTTGTGTATGTCACTCCATCAGTACCACAAACTCTGTCTTCCACCTGAATAGAATAAAACCTTCATCAACAATAATATGATCAGTCGACTGGACATGCATTGCAATATTCTAAGTTACCTTTCAATCGTTTCTAAAAGCAATGTCTCCACGTTCCCAAAAAGTGCAATAAAGAAAACTTAAATATTACTCCTTAAATAACTGAACACATAAAAATAAAATAAGTTGTAGTTTTCCACAGTCACTACGGCTCTTTAGCTCATTCACAAATGTCTTCGGTTCTTTACTCTCTGCCTCAGGGTTTCTCTCGGTTGAAACCAGGAGACGTTCCATTGGCCCGAGTTAGATACCCGGGCGGTCGGAGATTTTTCACACCGGCAAGGAGTGAAAGTTAAAATTACCTGTGTAACGTATCAAGGTTCACTGTGCTCTGATATGCTAGTGGCAACTGCTGCAGTAGCTGTCTACCAAGAAGGGCTGTTATAGTAAATAGTTTAGAAGAATGACCAAATCGGGCTCACAGATTATGTATTATACGACATCTATGTGTAAACATACACTTCTTTTAATGAACTTCTAACTACTAAAAGATCTACACAACAAAATAAGAAGCGCCAAAAGGATTGTTGAACTGTAGACCAGTAAGTAAGTGTCCAACATCTAACAACAACATCTAACACCCCCAGCAACGATTCACAACGTTGCAATTATATAGTAGCCTTCAATGTCAATACTGCAAAAACAAAATACTTTAGGCCTACTGTATATTAAGAGTTACAATAGCATATTATGCATCGTCAAACTGAACGAACTGTAAAAACTGTAAACTAAATTATTCCCTAAATTTCTGATAACTGCTTCAGTTTGATTGAGACAAGTGGCTCGGTTAGTAAGTCCGCAGGCATTTCACTGGCTGGACAGTAGTTGATTTCAATGTCGTCAGTCGTATGTAGTTCTCGAATGAAATGGTACTTTGTGTCTACATGCTTTGTCCGCCTGCATGACTTTTCATCCTGAATTAGTTTGATACAGCTTTGGTTATCTTCAAAAATCAACATCTGATCAACAATGTCCTGGTAGAAATCTTTAAGTATTCTTCTGATCCAGAGTCCTTCCTTTACTGTTTCAGATGATGCAATGTATTCTGCTTCAGTTGAAAGATAATGCTACTAGGCTTTGCTTTCTACTGCACTAAATAATTGGAGAACCGAGATATTTGAATGAAAAACCGGTGTTTGAGTTTCTGTCCGAAGTATCACATGTCCAGTTTGCATCCGCACATCCAATGAGTTGGTTTTTATTCCGTTCAAGTAAACTTCTAAGTTTCAGTTTCTTATCCTTAGTTTTGCTTCAATATCTGAAAATTCTCTATACTTCAGTTCAATTGGCTTGTCTTGCATCCTCAACACGACAAGCTAACATTGATGTACCGATACTCCAATAGCAATGTCTGGTCTGGAATTTGTGGCTAAGTACCGGTATAGAGTAGAGAACCGATTGCTCCTCTGTGTACTTCTTTATTTTTCATGATTTCTCTGGACTCTTGCCTCTTTTGGTAGCCTGTGTCAATAGGAATATTTGATGGTTTGCTGTCTCTTAAGTTGAATTCCTGGAGTTTCCTTTCAATGTAATTTTTCTGATGTAACAAATATATTCCATTGCTGTCCTGTTCAATCTGCATTCCAAGATAACAACTGATGTTTCCTAGATCCTTCACGATAAACTCTTTATTCATTTCTCGTTCAAATGTCTGGAACATAGTACTGTCTGTGCTAGCCGCAATAAGATCATCAACATGAATGGAAATGTACATCCACTCACCTTCATGCTGCCTTGAATACAAGCAGTGATCCCTTTCATGCTGCCTTTTTCACTCTGCTTAAAATTGTTCTTAATGAGAGTTTTATGCAATTTCTTGTTCCATTCATTAGCTCCTTGTTTGAGTCCATACAGACTTTTATTCAGTTTGCATACAAGGTTGTCAGCTCCTCGATAACCTTCTGGTTGTTTCATGTAAATTTCACGTGACGATTTACCATTCCAACAAGCTGCTTCAATGTCATAATGTTTCACCTTCATTATCTTGTGTCCTGCAATTGTTAATGACATTCTGAAAGTTGCTGGTTTTGCTACAGGAGCAAAAGAAACATACAGTGGGACTCTGATTATAACTATTTGAGGGCTTTTCATTCCCCACGGATCTTGTGCTAGAATGTGTAGTATTTATTTAATGCTTGTTGGTCCTGATTCTTAGTCATGGTTGTACCTTCAGTTTTTCTGTTGTATTCTTCCATCAGATTATTGTTGACTAATTCAACTGTTAAGTCAGCTTCAGGTCTTGTTTCAAGCACTGTAATTAAAGTGTCTGGTAGACTACTGAGGAATAGTGCTACTTTTAACTGTTCTGCTAGTGTTTCACCTAATGACAACAACTGATCTAGTAGGTCTTCCATGTGTGCCAGGTGGGTTTCCATATTACCACCTTCATTTAGTCTTGAGGCACAAAGTTTCTCTAATAAACTTACTTTGTTTGAAAGTGTTGATTGTTCATGGTGCTGCTTTAAGGCATTCCAAGTGGCTTTACCTGTTACCTCTTTACGCACATTATGTAGTTGGCTGTCTTCCAGTAGAAGTCCAATTGTTGCCCTTGCCTTCTGGTCCTTTGTTTGCCATTCCGCAGTGACTGGATCTGGTGGGTCTTGAGAGTTTACTTCCCACAGATCACCTTTAATCAGTAGAAACTCTGCTTTGAATTTCCACGTCTGATATTATTATCCAGGATGATTTATATAGCGCTGTAACATAGTTAAAAGCCAAAATCAAAAGCACTTTGACAGCGCTGATATGTCAGTGAAGGTCAGTTATAGTTAGCTGATAGTTACTGTTATTCAGTTTCGTGATCCTTAGAGTGGAGTCCGCCATCTCAGAAACTTTAACTGTCGCAAAAGAACGTAGACACAATTACCAGTTCATCGATTGACTCTTATATCACTCAGTCACGTTGCCATTACTGGATCGAACGTTCATCTGGTAATACAAAGAATTCTGATGTCTTGGTAGCTGGGCGCATAACCTCTTGAAGAATGACCGAATTGGGCTCACAGATTATGTATTATTCAACGTCAATGTGTAAACATACATTTATTTTAATGAACTTCTAACTATTAAAAGGTGGTATCCGGACTTTTCATATCAGGACTATTCATATCAGGACTGTTCAACACAGACTATTCATATCAAGGACTATTCATCTCGGATGAAGTTATAAGTATAAGAAAAGTAAAAATATGAATCATTGTATAAACATAAATGAAGCAAAATATCAAGTAAAAGAGGTTTTATAATTTTACTACTTATAACAAAAGTAAAATATATGAAGAATTATGGGAATATATATGAAGTAAAATGTTAAGTTAAAGTTGTTTTTTTTTAATATGACAATATATTATATACCGTAAGTAATGTTCATGACAGAAGTACTATATAAAAGTCTAAAAGTATAAAAAAATAAGAAGTTAGTATTTATTTATTTATTTATTTCAAGACAATTTCTATAGTGCCGTGCACTAGGTTAAGGCCTACGACAAGGGCGCTGCACACACATAGTCAACCATAACCTAAACTAAAAAGGTGCGTCTTTAGTTCTCTCAGGAACAGTCCAGCAGAGTTGGCCTCAGTCACTGCGGTCGGCAAGGCATTCCAAAGCAATGGGTTCCCGCGAGAGAAGGACCTGTCTCTGAACTTCGAAGTCTGTGACGGAGGCGGAACGAGCAGTAGGACACGATGGCGGAGCGGTGCCGACCTCCGTGCGTTCGACGTTGATCTTAGGACCAGCTCAGCCAGGTACTGTGGACAGTGCGGGTCATTTAACGCTCGGAAGGTGAGCCAGCAGCGCTTATGGATAATGTGCTCCCGGGCTCGAAGCCAGTGCAGCTGATCGTGCAGTAGGGGGGTCACGTGGGCTCCCCAGGGGCTGCTAAAGACGACCCGAGCGACTGTATTGAGCACGGATTGCAGACGATTCAACTTTCCATCGGGGAGGCCCAGCAACATGCTGTTGCAATAGTCCAGCCTGGGCAGAACAAGGGCGCGCACAAGGTGCACTGCCCCGCTGATCGGAAGATGCCGGCGCACTGACCTAATCCTCCGTAGGTGGTAGTAGCAGCCGCGGACAACATTACCGATATGTTCCTCGAACGACGTCTCATCGAGTAGTACTCCCAGGAGTCGTAGGCACTTTGAGGGGACGACGGTCACATCACCCAGCGTGAACGGTAAATGGCTCAGGAGATGCTTCCTCCTGGGGGTGCACATCCACAGGAACTCGGTCTTGGCCGGGTTAAGGGCCAAGCGGTTCTCCTCCGTCCAAATGATGATCGCCGTGATGCAATCGAGGAAGTGAAGTTTAAGTCTTTCCATGTCGGCAGGCAGACAGGAAGAATACAGTTGCACGTCATCCGCGTAGCCGTGCATGGTCAGTCCAAACGCGATAGCAATTTTCATCAAACCCGCTATGAAGAGAATGAACAGCAGAGGGCCGAGAACCGACCCCTGCGGAACGCCATGCTGAACAATTCGCTTTTCCGACGTTTGACCGCTGCACCGGACCGATTGCGTCCTATCACTGAGGTAGCTCTCGAACCAGCTGAGGACCCGACCCCTGAGGCCGTATGAATTCTCCAGCCGCTGGATAAGAATCTGGTGATCCACCGTATCAAACGCAGCGGAGAGGTCAAGAAGGCAGAGGAGAGCCACCCTGCCATTCGCAACCGCATCCACAACGTCATTGAATATCCTCAGCACGGCGGTTTCAGTGGAATGCCCACGGCGATACGCTGATTGATCACGAGGCATCAGTCCGTTAGCGTCTAAAAATTCGATCAGCCGCTTGCTGACAATCCTCTCCAGAAGCTTGGAAAGGAATGGCAGGTTTGACACTGGTCGGTAGTTTGACGTTTCTTGAAGGTCAAGTCCTGGCTGTTTCAGTAGTGGCGTGACCATTGCATGTTTCCACTTCGACGGAACTTCGCAAGTCTCTAAGGAGGCGATCATGAGCGCTTTCAGAAACGGGGCTAGGACCACCGCCGAGTCCTTTAGCAACCACATCGGCAGAGGGTCTGCAGAGCACTGTTTATTCGGAGACGCACGCACTATGCGGAGCACCTCCTCCTCCGTCGGTGCCCGAAACGCCATGAGATGCGGCCCATCGTAGGCCTCGAAGGTTGCCGGTCCCACAGACGCCGTCCTCTCCCGTATTCCTTCGATCTTTCCATCAATGTACCGATGGTACTCTTCCGGGATGAACGCAGGACAGGGAGCCATCGCAGGAGTGCACTTTCCCAGTAGGGCGTTCAGCGTCTTTCAGGTCTCCTTCGAGTCGGACTCCCTGGTGAGCAGCAACTGCTTCCAGTATTCCCTACCTTTCAATCTTACAAGGGACCTCCTTGCTTTGAGGGTAGTCCTCTAGGCCTCAAAAGCCACAGCCTCGTTGGCTGAGCCCCTGGACCTATCATAGGCCCTCTCAGCTCTCCGCGCCTCCCGACGCGCCAGACGGCACTCATTGTCGTAGTAAATGTTAGCTGTGCGACAAATGTGCAATTGCTTTTAAATAGAGCAAGACATCAGCTCAGCCGTAGCCAGCTATAGCACGCAATTGGAGAAGACTGGTTGAAATTACATAATTAGATTTGAACACAAATACTTTCTCACGCAGTGCAACAGACGTGAGGGGGTTGGAAAATATGATTTTTTTGGAACACGTAATAGATGTATGGTCCCATATTAACCTTTTCTAAACTTTATTAGTTACTACCATTTTAATTCATATATATATATATATATATATATATATATTCATAACGATTCATATATTTTACTTTTGTTCTATAATACTTCTGTCACAAACATTACTAATATAGTGTACATGTTTATATATTTTATATTTATACATGTTCATTTTACTTTCCTTATACTTATAACTTCGTCCGAGATTAATAGTCCTGATATGAATAGTCCTAAGATGAATATTCCTCCTGATGATTGATCCTGAGATGAGTAAGTAGTCCTTAATATGAATGGTCCACGTTGAACAATCCTGAGAGGAATAGTCCTGATATGAAAAGTCCTGAATTCCTAAAAGGTCTACACAACAAAGTAAGAAGCACCAAAATGATCATTGAACAGTAAGTAAGTGTTCGACATCTAACAACAACATCTAACAAATACCTGACAAAGCAGTTGCACACAATTACCAAAACATGTACAACAACCAGTTGGTCACAGAAACATATGCATTTGTTTGTGTATGTACTATATGCATGAGTCCTAACTTGTTGCCTCAGCATGTGTGCACTGCAAATCCATTATCAAATTCTACAAGACCAAACTTCCATCTTTCTCACTTGGCTTATCCATTGTAGACCGTCATTTGGTTATCCTGGATTTGACCCGGATCTAATACAATTAGGATTTGGTGTGCCAATGGCTAAATCCATTATGAAGTGGTGCTAAAGAAGTTGATGATTGGACTGGGTTTCTCTTGTAGAACTGGTGCCATATACCAATTCAATGATTATTATGGTATTATTATTGTTCTGGGTAAAATGGGTGCTTAATGGGTGCTCATGGCATTTGGTGAGTGAAAGAGATTTAGACTATGAAATATATTGGACCAAAAATAATGTTGTTTAATATAATGGCATGAGATATTCAAATGTATCATCTAATGAAATAGACATGAGGAAAAGCATTTAGAGACACCAAGTAGAAGATAAAGTTAACAGGGTTGTTAGCAGTACAATTAAAGTATATTGCAAGAGGAACCAGTGGCGTATTTAGGGGGTATGCTCCTGATCCATAGCATACCCCTTTGGTCTTTGGCTTTTGGTCCTTCCCTTTGGTTGCACCGCAATATATTTAAAATTTGTTTTAGGGGATATTTGCTTCAGAACTTAATTTGTGCAATTAGTAAAAAATGTAGTAAAGTAGTAAATGTAGTAAATTTACAGGTGGCATTATTAATAGGCCTTAAACTAAAACTGTATCTTAAACTGTATGTTATTGCAGAATATAGAATAAAAGTTATTTTTCGAACTTCTTAAATTTCAGCATACCCCTTTAAGCCTTTCCTATCTTTAAGCCTTTCTAGATAGGAAAGGCTTAAAGGGGTAAGAGAGGAATGTCATACTGATTTTTTAAAAAAAATTTCAATCAGATAATTAGTCAATTAGTCACCTGAATGCAGGTCACAGGACAGACACACCGACCTCCGGATTTCCCGTCACTTTCACAGATTGAATAATAGTCACACTTTGTGTTTTCACAGCCATCTAATAGACAACCAAAATTCCAAAATAATTATAGAAGCACTGCAACAAAGCAGATGAATGCATAACACAACAATACCAAATATTTATGCAATGCAACGCAAAGGACAATGCATACAGTGTCAAAGTGAATGCAGATGTTTATGGGGTAGATATCTAACAACAACATCTAACAAATACCTGACAAAGCAGTGGCACACAATTACCAAAACATGTATAACAACCACAGAAACACATGCATTTCTTTGTGTATGCACTATATGCATGAGCCTTCACGGGTAGACCACATCACGAATGAGCATGCACCAATGTTTCTGTTGTCTGTCATTTGGGTTGCCATCTCCATTGTCTTTCTAGTACATTGCATGATGTCATCAGTTCAGTCCATCTACCCCATAAACAATACTCGGTGGCACTGTTTGCCCAGTGCACGAATTGATGCACAACTTGTGATGAGGTAGGTCATGGAGGACGATAGAACAGAGCTGAGACTGGCAGACGAAGCAGTCATTAGTCAATGGTGAAAGGATGAAGCAATGGCAAATGCCCCTCTCCCCACCCCCACCCACCCACCCACCCTCACCCCCGGGTCATGCAGACCAGCTGTGTTCCAGTTCGAAGAACGAAGAAGAACGTGCAAATCAAAACTGCTTGAAGAACACAAAAGTTATCTGTTCTTAAGAACAGAGGCAGATTGGCAGTGAATTGTGTTTGGCAATCCAATGCATGGGACAGGCATGGGAGATGGTTGTCTAGAAGTGCTGTGTTAGATCCATTAAGTCTTCTCCATTTAGATTTTCATTTAAGTTATATTTAAGTCCATTCATTGTCTCTCTGTCTTCAAGTCTACAAAATAAAACCACTTTGCAGTATACAATGCTTTAACATGTTTCATGCATTCTGCATTCATTTTAAACAGTGCTGAAAGTCTGTGAAAAAGGCGCAGGAACTCTCTTGGCGCAACCCTAGCCCTAACCCTAACGAACTATGGGTAGCCATCATTTACATTTCTATAGCGCTTTTTAAATCTTAGCTTAATAGTTTTGCAACAAGTACGCGGTGCTTTTACAATATTGGAACAAATATTGAAAAATTATGGAAAAAAAATTTCATGGTCCAAAAAGGTGCCGGAACTCAGTTCCGGCGCGTTCCGGCTGACTTTCAGCACTGATTTTAAATACTAGTACCGGTAGTTCTACAGTATAATCGATGTTAATCACTATTTTATAATACAAATATTAGACATCTAATACCTTATAATGCTTAGATTACTATTAAAATCATTAATATTAGTAACAGATACCACTGTCCTCCCATCCAATCCGTTCTATCTGTTGACTATGTCTTGTCTTCAGCCATCCTCACTTCGAGGGTAGACCGCATCATGAATGAGATTGTTCCACTGTTTTCCGTTGTCTGTCAATCGGATCGCCATTTCCATTGTCTTTCCAGTCCATTGCATGATGTTATCAGTCCATCTGGTTCTGGGTTTACCTTGCTTTCTTTTTCCATCAGTTGTGCCTTGTATCATTTCTTTTTCCAAACAGGTACCTGTCTTCCTCATGATGTGGCCAAAATACGACAGTTTTCTTCTTTAGATAGACTCCAAAAATTCTCTTGTAACACCTCCCTTCTCTAATATCCATTCATTAGTTCTTTTCTCTGTCCATGATATATACAGAATCTGTCTTAATCCTTTCATGTCGAAAGCCTTGATCTTTACCTTGTCTCTTTTTTTTCAAAGTCCATGTCTCACATCCGTATGTTGCCACCAGCCAAACTAGAGTTTTCCACAGTTTGATTTTTGTGGCTGTCATGTTTGAGCCATGTGTTGGTCACTATGAGCTAAGAATGAGAGTTGTGGCCACGTCTTGGCTTTTCCATGGAGACATGACATCAAGACATGTTGTTTGAGCTGCTCAATCCATTTCTTGAACAGTTTCAAATTAAGTCCTCAGCTCCTTTATGCTGTAGCATTAAAAAAATATTTCAGGTGGCAATTCCACTTTATCTCTTAATATAAAATATGCATAAATTTAGTGTTTACGACTCTTATTCTTAGCTTATAGTGACCAACACATGGTTCAAGCTTGATAAAAGAAGATGGTACACATGGAGAGTAGGGCTGCGCTAACCGAGTAGTTTAGGAGTCGAGTAGGAGTCGAGTAGCTTAGCGAGTACTCGAGTACTCGCGTAAAACCGGAAATACATGATTTGCAAACGTTACACGTCACATAATGCTTATTATTTGTCTCATGGCCCTCATTTAACCAAAGCAGAACATTAGATACAGTTACACATCAATTTTTCGGATATTCAAGCGTTTTCAAATTTAGTATAACAGAAGTTACAGAACAGAAACTATTTTACCGGTACTGGCAAAAAATATGAGGTCTTCACTAGAGTTGGCCCACTGTGGACAACATCTTAACTAACTGGGGCATAACGAATAAGAATAACCTAAATAAGACTGATTAATAATTATTTGTAACAAACAACGGTAGGCCAAATTTTAATGGAATTCTTTGGTTATTCTTTATCTATTCTATTCTTTGTTTAGTTATTCTATGCGAGTACTCGACTCCAAAAAAATTACTCGACTCCAAGTCGAGTCAAGTCCGACTCATGAGTCGAGTACTCGCGTTACTCGAGTTACTCGGCGCAGCCCTAATGGAGAGCACCTGGACATGAAAGACGATACCAGTTACATTACATCATGGTAAGAGAAAGAATCCAGAACAGCATGAAGAGCTCCCAATCATATCCAGGAACAGATGCTGACATGGACCACAACCTGGTGACAATTCGTACAAGACAAAAGAAATGGAAAGGCCATGTTCTGAGAGAAGAAACGTGATTACTAAGAGAAGTACTAGAAGGAAAGATGAATGGGAAAGCACAGAAAGGGCAACCAAGGACATCGATGCTGGAGTGGATGTTTGACACTACGGGAAAAAAACAAGTATTCAGCCATGAAGATAAAAGCTCAAGATAGAGAGGAGTGGCGACGCTGGAGTATGGAACCTGTCTTTGGACAGAGCGCCTGAAAAAAGCCTGTGAAATAATTGCCACAAAATTTGATCCTTGTGGAAAACGTTTGTGGGCTGATGGTACAGAGACTGTCAGATATACTGTAGCCAGTAATATTTCAGTCTTTCAGTGTTCTACAAATTGAAGAATATGGCTAATTCAAGTACACAGTGGACACGGCATCTGAGTTTCAGAAGCCATAGTTCCTGATTGAGTGAAGAAGTGAAGCTGCTACTTGGGATTTCTTCTTTCGTATCAGAAGGTATTTGTGGAAATATTTTTGAAATAAATCTCATGACCATAACAAAAATGACCCAGATGATATTATATTGGGCCATTTATGCTCTGTACTGGTACTTACCGCAGTGGCCTCTGCTGCTTATTGTAATATGCTTCTGTTGCTGACATCCAGAGGCCATCATCTTACATTCATTTCCATAGGTTATACCATCGCTACCACAAATCTAATGCAGAAATAGAAACATTTTAATAATAAATATAAATATACATTTATATAATATGTTCCATCAGATTTTTGCTGCTACTTTTACCTGTGCCATTAATTTTAATTTACTAATAGTAAATAGTGAATCTATGAAAGAGTGTTCTACTGAAGTGAATACTTAAATCTCTGACTTCATAAGATGATAATGATGATAAGATGATAATGAAATGTTATATTTGAAGTTTTGACATTTTGTTGATAAATTAGTCTCTTGAGTGTCATACATGAAAATAAAATCAGACTTTTAGAATGTAGGCTAAACGCAGACTGTCATGCGTTGCAGGACCCATGATACCAGTTGGCGGCATTTGGAGGTGGAGTGTGAGTCGTACTTGGGAGAGGATAAAACTAGGTAACTGTCAGGAGAGAGCTTACATAATTTTCTCCTCAGTGACTTGGCGACAGAATTACACGAACACTAGAGCAAATGATCGCATTGATTATAAACCAATAATTATTCTTACTTCTGCAGCACTTTGATGAGGTCAGGCGCTTTCTTACATCAGTGAGTTTTGTCATCACCCACTGAGTTTCAATACTTCACATAACCGGCTCTTCTCTATTTATCATACGGATGTCCATGTCCCTGGATCACATACCACTCCCACCCAGTGAAACTGGACACACACTCTCTGCCTGTCTGTCTGTCTGTCTCCCTCTCTGGAATGGGTTGTCTCAATCTACTTGTGCTTCACAGTTTACTACCACAACACTCATTCATTGTGAATACCAAAGTCTCATTTCTTTTCAAGTGACTCTAAAGCCGAGAAAGCCTCTGAGTTGAAATATAAGAGGCACCACATAAGTCCCATATCATATTATATCGTTGATGGATAATGATAATGTGACAAGCATTCATTGATGTCAGTATTGACTAGCTGCTGTCTGGTCTACTTCACATGTGAATAGGAGAAAATTATGTAAGCTCTCTCTCTCTTCTGACAGTTAGTTATATCCTCTCCCATATATGACTGACACTCCGCCTCCAAATGGCGCCAACGGGTTCATGGGTCCTGCAACCCACGACAGTCTGCGTGTAGCCTACATCACGTGACTAGGCCATCTCATGGGGACAGCTTTTGCCATTTTGTTGGCAGCAACATGAGATTTCAGCGGAAGAGATGTCAGGATGCGTCCAATGGTGGAGTCACACTGCAGAGCAGAGCATAGCGTCCCCTGTGTATAGCATTGGGCCAGGAGGTCCACACTATTGCGCCTCAGTCTCATCCCAGTGGGGAAGACGTAGTTTTGGACCCATAACAACACCACTGTGATGGAGGGTGATCACAATGGCCACAATCAGCTTCTGTTTTATCCAGACCCCAGGCCTTTGGGGGAAAATTGACTTGGCTGGAGGGGAAGAGACACAGTTCAATGCAAACATTTGTCAGTGCTGGGATTTGGGGGGGGGACTTCCCCTATGAGGCCTGTATAAAACACCGGGTGATGAGGATTACATTATATTACGATGAAGTGCTAGACTGTACTTCTTTCCACAGCGCTAAATACTGTGTTGTGCCAATGTAGAAATTTCACCAACCGGTTCATAGTATTCGGGACATGATGGACATTGGCAAAAGGCTTTCCCATGTGCGACTGAGCAGATGGCATTGTACCTGCACTTGAAAGTACTACACGGACTGTTCAAATCTAGAAACATTGAACATCAAAACTGCTCTCTTACAACAGCATTAATAAGTCCTTATATGCACAATGGGACTAGAGCAGTGGCTCCCAAGCTTTTCATGTGGCAGCCATATCTACTATTTTCAGTACCTAAGCAGACTACAATGTTATAAAATTCTTACATTTAGAAAATTTTAGACTATGCTATAGACCAGGGGTGGCCAACCCCATAGAAGGTGGCCACTCCTGATCTATAGATGATTCTAATGCGGGTTCTTATAATGAAAAATTAATTTGATACACAGGAAATCTAAATGCTCGTAAAATTGTAAACGACGTGTTATATCGCTTTTAACTTTCAGAAACCAATATTAAAAAACTATAAAACAGTCATTTTTGGTTCAAATTCAAATGCTCATTTAACAATAATCTGAAATCAGTTTTGGAAACTGATGTTAATCTAATTCATTTACAATTGCAACTGTTCTTTAAAATCAGTTATACTGAATTTCAGATGCCAAGTCTATCCATGTCCAGGCACAGTGTTATAAGCGCAACAAGGTTATTCTCTAAGCTATGAAGCCTTATTTAAAACTCTGAGCCAACCGGATATTGAACATTTGTGTCTGAATGTGCGGTCATGTAGTGTTGATCCAGAATTCCAGATTATAGCTTTTCATCACAGAACACGCAAAATCCGCAGATTAAACGAACCGGCTTACCACTACGATTAGGCACAAACATAAGTTTCTCCGTTCTCCGTCTGTTTCTGTATTGAATTCACAATAACGTCCTCAGGTTTTCACGTTTTATCATTGCCTGATTTTACGCTATCCATGTTCATGCTTAAACACTCTAACGATAGATTCCACAGACCTACATAGGAAAAGCTTTTTCTATAATTTTGACCTTCTTTTATGTTTTTCGGTATGCTGAATCCGAAAATGACAACGAAATAGCTCCATCACGTACAGGTTTTTTTACACGGACGTCAGATGGCGCCAGCTTAGGAAGTCATCTGATTTGATAAACTGGCGTCTCTCTTCTTGTTTCTGAGTCATCTTCGTGACTCGTGGCATTTAGTATTTGTTTGTTTTTTATTTTAAAATGGCAAGTCGTCTTTGTGTCAATAGTTCTGACAGTTTTGTTATGTAGGTATGTGGCGAGTTTATGGTCAAGAAACGTCAAAGGAAGATAACGAAGTTTGTGAAAAAGCTGTACCTTGCTTACTTTGGTGTAAAACTCGGAGACCAGGAAATGTCTTGGACACCAGATAAGGTGGGTTATGTTTACGTGGAATATTTAAAGAAATGGTCATATGGGAAAAAGATTTTTAAAATTCAGAGTTCCAATGGTATGAAGAGAACAGAAAAACTACACTGATGACTGTTATTTTTGCAGTGTCGATGTCTAAGAACAAGAAAGAAATTTCATATCCCAATCTATATTTCGCCTTGCGTCCTGTACCTCGTGTGGTGAAGGTATTCCTGTTCCTATCCCACCAGATTCATTGCAAGCTCTTTGCACAACTAGTAGTGATTCTGAGTGTGAAGAGCTCGACACCGGATCTGACTGCGAACAAGAAAGCAGCAAACCTCAGCTTTTTGAGCAAAGCGAATAGGATGATCTAGTAAGAGACTTATGTTTAACCAAAGAGAGAGAGAGCTGAACTTCTTGGTTCCATTTTGAAAGAAAAGAACTTGCTTGCTCGTGGAGCATTTTTTGTTGGTATAGGAAAGAAGTAAGAAAATCTTGAACCAGGAAGCAAAAACATTGTGCACGTAAGTTGGGTAGACCCAAAAAGGTACTGCTTCCACCCTAGTCCACTACACATAAAATTGGACCCTATGAAGCAATTTGTCAAAGAACTCACAAAATCTGATGCTTGTTTTCAATATCTATATACAAATTCCCTCACTTATCAGAAGCAAAGTTAAAATCAGGTGTCTTTGTTGGACCTGACATACAAAAACTTCTGCAGGACCAGAGGTTGTGACACAATGATGACATTGAGAGAAAAGGATGCTTGGAGTGCATTTAAGCAGGTAGTTTTGAAGTTTCTTGAAATGAGAAAGACCCTGATTGCAAAAATATAGTTGACAACATGTTTAAAAACGTTTGAAAGACTTGGGTGTAATATGAGTCTGAAGCTACACTTTTTACATTCTCACCTGAATTTTCCCCAGAAAATCTTGGATCAGTAAGTGAAGAGCAAGGTGAGTGGTTTCACCAAGATATATAAGAAATGGAGAACGATACCAAGGCCATCGGGATGTAAACATGATGGGAGATTACTGCTGGTCTCTCCACAGGGAAACTCGGGATACATCACGTATGAGAAATAGCCATTCGTGGACTTTTACTTAGAGAAAAAAATTGAGAAAATTCCAACCATTGTGTTCTTAGAGAGAAGTACTGTACCTGCCTTGACTTTCACTGTCACATTGTTAAAAGAAATTACCGGTAAATTTGGTAACTCTATTTTCACTTTTTTATTATACACCTTTCACTTAATTGTCCAACATTGTAGCCGCATAATAGAATTCAATTTATGGAAATTGCAAAAAAAAACAGTACGCAATGGGAGAAATCTGAAAGCATATTTGGAATCAGCACCTCAAAAACTACAGGAATCACCTAGTTTAATGAAAAAAGCTTTCAAAAAATATTTTTTGTAGGCCTGTGTATATATATAATTAATTCTTATTTAAAATATCGAATTTTAAAACAAATCTGCAGACTACTAACAGTTGTAACAGATGATGTCCTGTACTCTTGTACACTCTGAATTTCAACAAGGTACGGAATTTACAAGGAATTTCAAAAAGTTTTGTTCACTAACAGCGGGCGCATTATAATAATCAATTATTTCCAGAGCACAACGACCATCCTACGTGCAGATTGAATTAACGAAAGTCGACGGGGGCGCTCTGAGTGCTCAAACAAAATTCGACTTCAGTAGAAACAACAGAATCTAAACTCTACAATACTGTACATTTAGTCATTATTAATTTATTTGAACATCAATACATTTTTTGAATTAATAAAAAATATACATCGTATCAAATATTAAGGAGACCTTGCAGGCCACAAGTGGCTCACAGGCCACAACCAAGTGGCCCGCGGGCCGTGGTTTGAGAACCTCTGGACTGGCGGATGCTCAGAGTTGTTAGAGTATATCAATAAAAGAGTACTAAACATGTCCTGGCATAATCCATGCGAAAGAAGTTGTACAGTGTTTGAATGTGCATGGTGTTGTTGCTCTTTATAGTTAATGCATGCTGGCCATTGTTCTAGTTTTCCAATGTCTTTGACATCAGAAAACGGCTAGGAGCAGAATGACCAGTAACGTACATAATCCAAGAAAGAAGGCTGAGATTCCTTGGACATGTCCACAGAATAATAGATAAAAACAGAATACCATACAAAGCCCTGTTTGGAAGAGTTGCAGGAAAAATATCGAGAGGACGTCAGAGGCAAAGATGGCCAGACAACATAAGAGAAGACTGCACTGAAATTGGACTGGACGCAACGGCAGCCATAAGACTCACACAAGACTGTACTCCATTTGTAGATCCATATTGAGGCCATCAAGGCATGCAGAAGCATCAACATGGCATTCATGATGATGATGATGATGATGATGATGATGATGATGATGCTGATGATGATGATGGTTGTTCCAATGAAGCTCTGTTACTTAATGCTTAGCCGTCTTCTTACAAGTGTGTTGTGTGTCATTCATCTGCTAGTTAAAGTCAGTCATGGAGGTGAGCAGTTTTTACTCTCTCCTTCCTCTATATTGTCACTCTGTTCCTGGGCTGTATCAAGGCAGAAAGGTTTTTTATTACTACTGGCCACAGCCGGGGTGGGGCCACTCAGTCCAGGTCATTCATTTTGGAGCTTAGCTACATGGAGGCTACAGATTCTTTTGTAACCACATCAATGCTGGTCTTTGCCTGCTTTCGTAGACCTCCATGTTCATAGAGATCACTTGTCTTAGGGCTGAGATGCGATAGCAGATATTGACAACAGGTAGAACCAAGCAGGTATTGCTCCTTGACTTGAGGAGGTGCTCAAGTTGCAACTCATCAGAAAGTGTGTGGAGAGTATGTACCGGTAAATATTCATGTGTAGATGTAGATTGTAGATGGTCAGGTGTGTCGGTAGGATACTGTATCAGTGCCCACAAAGGCAATCCCGTGATTCCATCTCACTGAGTGAGTAATGTAAATGTAATTAGCTAATGTAAACGTAATTAGCTATTTATATTGCGCCTGATCAATTAATATTAACAAGCGCATTACAATGTCAATGATTATAAGCACAATTAAAAATTTACTGGGTCACGAAGGAGAAGTAAAAAAAATAACCGGTCACGGAAAAAAGTTTGGGAAATGCTGCTTTGGTTCATCCAGTCCGCATTCTCACTCCTTGCTGGTTCATCAGGTTTGTCATAAAGAAAGTCACAGTGTGTTGTATTGTCATATTACATATTGTCATATTATTGTCATATTCTCTTGCAAAGAAAAATAATTTCCTACCCTTTCTCAGTCATCCATTCACCAGATATACAGGCATTGTGCCAGAATTCTGGAAGCATAAATATTGAGTCATTATAGATATGTCACAAATGGTACAAAGAGCAATCCAACAGGAAGTCCCCGAAGGAACGACATATTATAATCAAGATAATCCCAGTTGAAGGGTCATAATAGTATCTGTGGTCTGATGATATAAACAAATCAAAGAAACTGAGGCTGGAGGCAAGATCCCAGACTGAAAAGGCATCTACCTGTATAATGACTGTTTGAGGTGTAGGCATCCTGGGAAATATTCTGACGTATCCTTTAGATATCATGTCATAGGGTAAGATTGTTCCTCAGCACTTTAAATTACTAATTAGAACCATCTCTCCAAATTGATGGCAGCTGCAAAAGCTTGGAATAGCATGCCGTCATCAACAACCATGGCAAAGACACTGGGAGCATTTAAACGAGAACTGAAAACTGCTGTTTGTTCGTAGTTATCCAAAACATTGATTGTTGTCAGATATACTGTACTTGTAATTGTAAGGTGTCCTAGCAGTACTTGTATGATATGCCACCTTAATCAGTTCATGATTATTATTATTATTATTATTATTATTATTATTATCAATATTACTGCCAGCTGTTTTATAAGTGAGTGAATAATGTCTAACAGTGTTGGCTGCTATCCATGTATTGAATAAGGGGTCAGTCTATGGGAGCTAAAGCCATAGATATCTGGAATGATTGGGGATAGATATCTGGAATGATTGGGGTGATTAGACCCTTAACCTTCTCCAAATCAGACCCTGATTTTTAAAACCGTTCTGTGCAAAATGTGGCAGAGATAGGTCAAACATGTGGGATGCCAAAACAAACCCAAATACACAAACATGCATTTCTGTTTAATTTGTTAGATTCTGTGATTATTATACTCACTACATATTCCATTGTACGAAATATCAACATTGATACGATGATGAAGGCACAAATGCTGCTGAAGTTCGCACCTGTTGTCATAAGTGTGACCGTTATTGCCACAGACAGGACGATAGATTTTTTCACAGCTCACAGGACATACACACTTTGCCTGTCCCGTTGCATGACTGACTTGGCACTCTTCAGAATCATGGCAGCGTAAACTGACGCACAGGTTGTTACCTGGTTAGTAGAAAAAATCATTTAGTAAAAGAATTGCATATCATCGTAATTCTATGTCAAAGGAAAATTGCCTCTACAAATTTTATAATAGTAATTATCATTTCTTTTATAACACAAGATAGAATAATAATAAAAATAATAACAACAATGACAATGATAATGGGGTTCAGAGTGGTTCAGTATAGGATCCATCCTTTGTGTTGAACCACTGTGTTACATTTGGCCTTTCACTACGGTTTTATTCATGTTTTCTCAATTTTTTTAGCTTCTTATCGTCAAACCCCCTCCACCCTAAATTGTTGACATAATTAATGGACAGCCCCTAACTGGAATGATGCTCTTTTGGAAATAAACCACAATATGCAAAGAAAGTACAAACTTTACAAATAAGACTTATTTAATACACTAATTCAAAACTTCCAAGTTCCAACTTCCAACAAGAATCAAAGTGAAAAATGTTCTTAAAACGTTAAGTAGGGACTGTAGGGTCCTATAATCAGATGTTATTTCCTTTTAAATTGATACTTCTGTTCACTTTTGCCAGTTTTGAGCAACCTGTTCTGTCCCAGACATAATTTAAGAAATCGTTGCAAGATTTATCGAAATCAACTTTCACGCACTTTCAGCTTTTACCAGTTCAGGCCTCATCCTGTTGCGCTCATTGGTCGACAGATTTTTGATCAATGAGAAAATACGTTCGACATTTGCATTACTGATTGGAATTGCTAAAACGTATCCAATGATTTTTGAAAATTTGGAGCATCACAATTTTTAAGAAATTCTCTCCAACGTTCATCGATTTTTGACTTTGCCTTCAGTTTTGGAAGAACTTGCCTTAAGATGCAATACTCCTTGTCGGCCTAAAAGTCATCTCCGTCAAGTTAGTGAACTGCAATTTCACATGTGCGAATGAGTTTTCATAAACTGTCAAACGAAAATACTTGTTAATGTTGGATTTTTAGTAAATTTTAGGATGGTTGTGTGAAATTGTTGGCAGCAGTGTGCTACTTTTCTGTACTCCTATTTTTTCGCGGACACTGTATTGTCCAGATAGACCCTCTTTCGTTTTCTGGGTACTAGATGAAATTTCCAGACAGTCCAGAAGGAATCCGGACAGTTGGCAACCCTACCTGGAAAGCAGCACAACAGTAGCTGCTTATTCTTAGGCGCTCAGCTTCTCTTAAAATAGCTATGGGTAAGGTATGTGATCAGCCAGGCAATAGACAACATCCGAAGGGCAGTGAGGCTAGGTTGTTACAGCTATGGAGGATATGATTTCAGAAAAAGGAATGATTTAAGCTTAGACCTGAAGACTTGAGGAGATAATGCAGGAATTATAGGAAATGAGGATTCTGAGTTTCTGATTCTGTTCACATTCTTCTTAACTGAGTTAACTATGACCTAAGAATCAAAGACTAAGAAATGTCTCAAACATCTAATCATCTAGATACCAGAAATTGCATAGAATGTGACATATACTCATGAAAATATGAGCCTAACTAGTTCAACAGTATCCATTTGAAGTCTTTATTACATCATCACCTGAAAACCGCATTTCTAGTCACAGCTGGCACAAAGACTCCATGTACCAAAATATAAATGTGCCGAGCGATGTTATTAATGCGAAGTCCGTCGGCTGTTTTGAGAAGCTCCTAAAGACACACTTATTTAACATCTCTTATAAGTGACTCATTTGTAAAGTGCTCTTGACTTTAGCTCCAGTTATGTTACTGCGCTATATAAAGTGTCGTAGATAATAATAATAATAATAATAATAATAATAATAATAATAATAATAATAAAATTCTCTAATAATGACGCAGCAACGCAGATAAATTTTATCTCTAAGAGACTGAAATTTGCTGCTATGTCATAAATCAAAAGTGTGTAAGGCAGCAAAAATGTTGACAAAAATTCAGGCTTCATCCCACACAAAATGTTGCTTCAGCATATATACAATATTAATACAATAATATAATAATATATATATAATAATATATAATAATAAATAATAATAATAATTAATAATAATGTTGAATTTGGATTGGAAGAATGTGATTAATTTAATAATTAATAATAATAATAATTAATAATAATAATTAATACAATAATACAATATTGGAGCCTCAGAAGCTAATGTTGGGTCTCACCTGAAGAACAGTCACCACGAAACATGACCGTTATGTTTTGTCGTGACCTGCAGGCTTGGACACGCAACGAACAGACGTTAGCATAGGTTTTTCCATCCGATCCGCAAACAGGTGAAAATTCATCTGTACAACGACTGCTGCAGCTGCATTTCGGCTGGCGATTCTCGTCTACTAAACAGACGAGACTTGCAGGACACAGATGCCCATCGCATGGATCTACGAAACATATTTCATTAATAAAATTAATAAACAGGTTCTCAGTTTCCCTTAAAATGCAGTAAAAATTTTCAAGAACATAAACCAAACTAGCAGTTTTTCACAAAGGCAAATCAACAAAATCAATCTACTTATTAGCACCTTATTGGTAAAAGATGCACAGATAAAGGCACCGGTAACAGCGATAATAATAATTTGAGACACTGACAGATGTCTTCATACAATTTGGGGCTATAGTTGTGGGAGTCAGATTTCTGTAATGACAGCTGTGGCGAAGAAAGAACAAAGTGCTATCACCTGCAGTGGTGCGTTACTACATTTCCAAACTTAGTAAATTGACTTTCAGTCCATTCATTGGCAAATGTCACAAAAGGAAATCAATCTGCCTCCCATTGACTCCGTGGCATGCTTCCAATCCAAATTCAACATAATTAACAGCTTATTTTAGGCAAATGAGCAAGGTAAGTTGATCTCCAAGTCCCAGTTGAGTGCTAGATAGATTGCAGGGCTATCCACCACCACCACCACCCGTGTGGCAATGGCCTTGTTCTACTCTAAGAGAATCCACATTCTACATGTCAAACTACTTTCATCAAGTGTTCAGCATCTGATGATGAAATTATGATTCTAGATTCTAAATCGTAACAACTAACAAGGCGCAAGCAGAGACTGAGACTACCAATAATCGTCATCAGAATCAGTTTATGGAATTACGCGCTCCAAGAACTCACGACATTCCAACCAGTAGCCTTCTGAAAGCAGAGCAGCTAGCTGACTGACAGCAGCTCTGATGAATTCCCAGGAATTGTTCCATCACATCACAATAAAAGAGACCGCGTGGTCATATTGGTGCTTTAACCGAAGCAAACTACTTTGAGGCACTGAGATTCATAACACTTTTGAGAATAAAATTCTGATCACAGATAAAATACTTTTAAATGCCTACACTTTACTTAGGTAAAGGCAAAAGTAGGTCCCATACTCGAGTCCGAGCGTTGGGCTCCGACACTTATCTCCAGTGTGGTGGTAGGTTGTCATTACTTTCCTCAGACCCATGTTTTACCATGCAGCTTAATGCTGCTGCTCATTTTACCACCGCCCTCTTGTGAGTAAGGCCGAGTCGACCTTAGGGCACCTGGGGGTGTCGAACTCGCGACCTTCTGTTCTGTCGTCCAGTGTCATTACCAATCTGCTAACTTTCCACCTTACTTAGGACATAGCAATTATTATCATGCATCAATGGTATATTTCAAAATGCATACTAGAATAAAGAGTAATTATTCAACACAAGACATCTGTGCTTTCAAGCAACATTGAAGCAGTTTTATTTTCCACTAAAAGCAATCGGACGACAACAATAAGATTTATTCTCCACCATTCAGACTTTAATCGCTGACCTTCAGCCCCAGCGACTAAAACAAACAGAATCCCGGACAATTGGATTAGAGCCCAGATGTGATTCGATGCAATGAAATATTTCCCATAAACGAAAGCTATGCTTTTTCTCGATAACAAGAAAAATTTTATGGTTTTATGCACAGAGAAAAATTATTAGAGCCTGAAACAGAACAACTGACCGAGTTGAAGATCTTGCACTGAATACAAGGCAGCATCATACAAATGAAAACAATGAAAACACTATTTATGATCCCCACTGTTTGGTTAAATGATCAAAATTAAATGAAACTAAGAAAACGCTGTAACCAAATGCTGCATTCAGAAGTGGGAGAACTTCGCAACTCCCGTTATAAGTGGCAGCAATAACTGATTATAATTAAAGAAATAATGTTGATGTCATATCTGATTTTGATTTCTGCTTCTTTCAATCTGTTATTCTCATGGCCCATATATACAATGTATGATGAACTTTTAAAAGTTTTTACAATAAGCCTAATTAATTTATGCTCTATTTCTACGACCCTGGCCAAAGTATTGACTTCTATACTTGAAATTAGATTTTACCATTAAATTTGAAAATCTAATTGCTACTCAGCTGCAGCTGTTCAAATTAATACTGATCATGTGACCAGTATTAATTTGCAAATGTCACAAAGTCGATTCTATTCTCAGAAAAGAACTAAAGTCAATTCGGTCGAGTGCAAGTAAAAAGTCTCTTCTCTACTGGTTTAAAATAGCCTTATAATAATAATAATAATGTGATTTTAAGTGGTTTAGGAGGCTAAGTAAGCCTGTGTGAAAACCACTGATGTAACCATCTGCATTCAATAACCTAGTTTATCTAGATAGCCTTTGAATCCGTTCACTGTTTCAACTGTCACTCCCACCTCGTCCAAACTGTTCCATTTGTCCACAACCAAATTTGACATTTATTTTGAAATCAAGATAATGACATCACATTGGCCAAGACTGTGATATTCGGGGAGAGATCGGTGTCTCGCGGGAATCCGACCCCATGGAACGCACTGCCGGATGACGTGACGGAAGTGACTTCTCCTGAAATGCTCGCCAGAAGACTCAAAACACACTTGTTTAATATTTCGTACAGTTGAGATATTTTATTTGCTGTAAAGTACTCTTGATTTTGACCTTTTGTCATGCCTACTGTGCTATATAAGTTGTCAGTTATGAATGAATGAATGAATTGGCCATTGAAAATTTTGAATTTTTTTGACTTTTTGAGTTCAGGAAATTCAGATTCAAACACATTTAAAAGTCTGAACACTGGACCTGCAAAGACGTTACCGGTGCAATAATTAATCAAAGAAATATAATATGCTGAAGATACACGTAAAAAATTCTTTAAAATATAAATCATCAATAGCCAATGGCTCGATAATTATTAAATACGAGTACATTGGGGTAACCCCATAGCGTGGAATTCCCTTCTGGAAGAAGTCAGGTCAGAAATCTTTCCCAACCGATTTGCTCAAAAACTGAAAACACAACTTTTTAGCACTTCTTATGGAACTTTTTGTAAAGTGCTCTCGTCCACTGCCTGAGCTTTAAGATGGTGCTATATAAGTTGTTGCTCTAATAATTGCTCAGTAATATTTTAGATATCCGTGCTGTGAGTGCGTCTTATAAGATATCAGAATCTGTCATCCAGTAGTTTTTTTATTCAATTCAAATAAGTTTAAAGGTTTTCTGACTAAGTTTAGTGAAACTAAGATAGTTTCATCTACTTATTAAATGAGGACTTTTTCTACAAAATGTTCTGATCTTCACAATTTCATTTAGCTCCTTCATATTAATATTTGTTGCGTCATAAATTCCATCCAGCCATCTCATTTGTCGTCTTCCTCTTCTTCCGGATCCTTCCACCTTTACCAGCATCATCGCTTTTTCCAGAGTGCCTCAGTGTCTCAGGCCCACATTATACACCGTGGTCCAATAAATCCCGCACCCTTTTTATTTTTGCTGTAACTGCATCAAATTTTGACCAATCCTGATAAAACTCTGTAGGAATGTTGCTAAAAGAACCCCAACACATCTACGCTCAGATTGTTTGCAAAATATCTTGTATCTGTTTTCAAATTCTAATCATGTCTTGCATTCAGCATCCACATGAGATAATGATACATCGTGAGATTTCAGATAATTGCCAATGACCTTTTCTGCCCGGAATAATATCTTTCGGCGTTGATACGCAGGCCGATGATGACAGACTGTCGCAAACAACTTCATTCTAGCAAACGATCTCACCTCTACGTTCCCCCTCCGTCCAAGACCGTGAAGCTTGGAGAAAGATCCGTGACTCGGGGCAATCCTCTCCTTTGGAACGCACTTCCAGTTTCAGTGACCATGACAACCAACTTCGAGTCGTTCTTATCGAACCTTAAAACTCATTTATTTCGTATATCGTATGACTGCCTTTTGTAAAACGCTCTTGCCTTTGGCCTTGGCCATGATATAGCACTACATAAATTATCAAGTAGAATATAATAGAATAGAATTAGAAATATTTTCTGAATTCAACTTAATTTGTCCTTTTCCTAACATTGTGCAGCAGCAAAATCAGAAAATGGCGTCCTTTGCCTGTGAATAAACCAAACACTGATGATCCACAGTGCCATCATTAGGCAGTTTCCAGGAATAATACACTGAAGAAAATGTGTGCTTTCCATTTTGAACAAGAAAATCGTAATCAAGCAATTGCACAACACCATTTCATATGATTTCTGTTCGCTGCTGATCTGTCCGCTGGGCAGGCCGCCAATCATTAAATTGCGTCAATTCAATGCAACGTCCTCCATCTTGGAGCACTTCTCCCTCTCCAAACACAATTGTACCAGCATCTTGAACATCATTATTGTCATAATCAGAGTCTCCAGATTTATCTGTGTACACTGTACATGCGCTTTCAACGATTTCATTGTTGCTGTCAATTTATTCATTGTCATGAATATAAATATAGTGCTTGTAGAAATAAGCATTTTCTATCACCCTTTTCTGTTTTTTTAATTGAAATCTCTTGTTTACATTTGTGCATGCATTTTGAGCAGCCACTTTCGAACATACACTAACATTTTATTCATTCTCAAACATACATGATTAAGTTAAGATTTTAAATCTAATGTAATGAATCACAAGAACAACACAGTTTGAATCTATTAGGCTAATAAAACATAATAAGAAATGAAGAAGTTAGAGAGAGAGAACACTGCAACCGAGTATCATTGAAGTGATCAGAAAGATAAGAATTAAATGGACCGGACACATACTCAGAATGGAAGAAATAAGAAACCCAAAACGAATTTTCAACTACAAACCAGAGGGAAGAAGATCTAAAGGAAGACTGAAAAGATGATTAGTGGAAGGGATTGGAAGAGAATCTTAGCATGGCAGGACTCAATCTCAAAATAAAAACTGACGGAAGACACCGAATGATTTTAGAAGAAATAGCAAAGGACAGAGAACTTTGAAGAGACATTGTGGAGAAGTTGATAGCTGGACACAGCTGGAGGATGAAAGCCTGACCTGACCTGAGGCTAATAAATAATGAATCTATGAATTAATGACAAATTAACAATTAGTTTAAACGGCCAAAAGGTTATAAACAAATCACAACACAAGGCAAATTACAAATATAAGCTTCTTCATGGCCAGAACATTACAGAAAGCGGAAAATGAATTATGCAATGCAGTGAGCATAAGTGTACATTTGGTAAATGTGTATCTGACAATTCTAAGGTGTCCCCAAAACTACGTGGGCAACACCAATGAATCCAAAGCAATGATCTAAATGACACTTCATTAATTTAATTGCACAACTATTAAATAGAGATGGGAAAGAACCCGAACCAGTTCTTAAAGAACCGAACCCAAACCCTACTTATTGAAGAACCCAAACCAAACCGAACCAAACTCAAAACTTCAAGGTAAACAAAGAACCCGAACCGAACCCATGTTGGCTAGAACCCGAACTCGAACTAGAACCCAAAATCTTGGGTTCTTTCCCATTTAAGTCAAATTAAAATTTTATTTGACTTTGTAGCTATCAATTGCATGTCCAGTGTCCACTGTTTTAAATGTAGTCACTTCACTTCACTTACAAGTTATATGTATTGCAGCTTACAGGTACTAGTTACAGCCTAAATGTTAACAACCCAGCAGCTGTTAAATGCAGTGATGTACAATTTTTATAACACAAAATTTGATAAAAGTTACTAAGAAGTTAGTAAGAACTCGAACCGAACCCTACTTTTTGAAGAACCCGGACCGAACCGAACTCAAAACTTCAAGGTAAACAAAGAACCTGAACCCGAACCGAACCCACCTTTGCAAGAACCCGAACTAGAACCCAAAGTCTTGGGTTCTTTCCCATCTCTACTATTAAATTGTACGTCCATGTTGCTAAAGAAATCTTTAAAAATTACAGTATTTTCATTGCAAGTGGGGGTCCCCAATGCTGGTCTCTTGCACGATCATTAGCAACAAATGAACAAACGACTGAAATTGATCACATATGTAAAACTAAATAAATGTCAAAAATAAGAAATCTAAGATCATACTGTATATGTACCTACTAATTCACCAAACAGAACTGGACTTAATCAGTATCACAAAACTCACTACCTTATCATCAAAAAAGCTTAGTAAGCCCCCTAAGCCATTATAAGTAACATTATTATTATTATTATTATTATTATTATTATTATTATTATTATTATTATTATTATTAGTAGTAGTATTAGTATTATTATTATTATTCAATATAAATACAAAATTATTCAGAGCATCATGTTTATTCGTGTGCATCACTAAGAACTGATGCATTGACTGACAGTACACAATGATTAGACAGATTTCTTCTTCAAAATCATAATTTCTACAAAGTGCTAACGCTCCAGCCACACGTCATCGTGTACGGTAAATTCTTCCGCCCAAAGCCAAACGAAAGAGCCGACTTTACTCACGGTCACCCGGACTATAGATAGTTATCTGAGTCAATGCAGAGTAAGGGATCAGTATGAACGGTCATCAGATTCGTTAATCACAAATTCACAATACGACTCACTACATGCACCAGCAAAAGAAGCACATACGAGAATTTACAAGAAAAACCAAAATCCAGCTGCAATACTTATTCCCCTAGTTCACAGCATCAGTACTCAGCATGTTCCATTTCTTGTGAGAATAGAAATCTAGTTTCAGTGACCAACACTAAAATCCACTGGACTCCCTCCCACTAACCAGTGACACGATCCACTCAGAAGAACAACTCCTCTTGGTGTAATTGAATGAGACCAATTTCTGTTAACCAAGGATCAACTGCTTCAAAAGCCAGCAACCATTAGAAATAACATCAGGATCATAATATTAAGATAGTTGCATTTGAGATCAAATTATCCTAACCCTAATATTAATTATGTTTAATTTCAAAGGCCTGCTAAGCAAAAAGAACAGATTCTGTGATAACAGTAGTACAGTGACACACAGTCCCTTATGTTAATTTTGTGCTAGTCTTGATTCACAGAAGTAGTTTATTTAAGAATAGGTTTTCTCTGGCAATTTGAAAGCTGCCAATTGCTTTGGAGCCACATAAGCCAGACTTGCCATCAATAATAGACCGAAGCTGCACGCATGATTATATGACTAATATTGGAAAGGATATCACCATGATACTGCAGCAGCCTTGACTTTTCAGTCCCGTTAAGCATAAAATCTCAACGTATCAACACAATTTCTTGTTCTGCAGCCATTTAGTTCAGGTGAGCTGCACAAGAAATGACCGTGGAATCAATAGACCCTGAGGCATGCATTGTGGCTGCTTCTGTAAAGAGAGCATGTGCTGCCCAAATGTCCACTCTGCTCAATCTGATACTTCTGCAGTGAGAATTGCCATAGAGGACCATTCATCAGTCGAATGGGTGGGGGGAGGAGTGGAGGGGGTCAGGTAACTGACTATTCTGATTACAGCGTCAGGAAATTACAGAAGTCAGTCTCTTTACCAGCATCTGTGGCAGGCGGCTCTGCTAGTGCACAGAGCTAGATTAAATACCATCAATTGTGGAGCTTTAATGAATTTATCTTCCGCTAACTTAACTGCTTGGTCATGCAGCAGATGACAACAACATCTGTTCTGCTGGAAACAATAATTATTGTCCATTTAATTGGATGAAGGCGAGAAATAATGCGGAAACCAACCGATATTGCAAAAACTGATTCAATAATGAGCATCTGAGGGTAAATCATTTCATCTGGAAAAAAACTTAAGCAATTTATAAATTTCTTTTAATAAAGTCAATGACATTTTGACTATAAAAGAGAACTTTGCAACTATTAGATTGCTTAGGAAAACTGAAATTTTCAAATAATGCAGCATCTTATCATGAATGGCCATCTTTCTTTGACATTTTTTGGACAAAATGAAGAAACTGTCCAAGTTGCCACAGCAAATTCTAATAAAATTCACACAAAGCTCGGAGATCACAGATAACTTACACCAGTGATGGGCAAAAATTTTTATCCGAGGGCCGCAAAAGTGTCTGTGACGAAAGTCGAGGGCCACACAATTTTTTTGGCATTTAGAATACAATTTTTAAGTAGTTTCCAAAACGACTTTAACATAACGTATTAGGCCTATATACTGTGCAGTGTTAAGTATTTATTAATAAGCCAAGACTGTCATGTCGAAGAAAAGTTAGTAAATATTAAAAGGATCATTTCTAGTTAACGATCAAGTGACAAAGTGTAAATCCAGTGCGGAACATAAAGTCGCCCGTCGCTTTCCGTAAACATTTGAAAACACATTTGTTTAATTGTGCATATAATAATTGACATAATTGACATTAATTGTAATGCGCTTGCTAACATTGATTGATTAGGCGCAATATAAATAGCTAATTACATTTACATTTACATTACATTTGAATGAATGCTGAATTTCCCATTAAAGTGTTGTCAAATGTTTCATATGCTTTAGAGGACCGCACATTAGTGCAATATTTCTCGATGTCGGGGGCCGCACGAAAGGGCTTCGAGGATTTGGATTTTGATGTTTATTTTAATTTCTTTAGAGTTCCAGATGTATTTCAGTCTTCCCATTGTTTATAATCCTTTTGCTACTTTCTGTTTGGCGTCTTCTTGGTGGCTTCCATTGCTTGTTATTTGTCCTCCTACATATGTAAAGCTTTTGACCTGTTCAATTTCTGTACTTTCTAGAGTTACTGGTTAAAACATCTTCTTTACTCTTGTTTTGCTGACCACCATGGTTTTAGTTTTTGCTGTGTTTATCGTAAGGCCGAATCTTTGGCTCGTGATATTGACTTTGTCTGTCAGTTTTTGTAGATCTTTCCTGGATTCTGCAAGCAAGGTGACATCACCTGCAAACTTTAAATTATAAATATTTTCTCCATGACACTTTACATCAATGTTTAAGTCTTTGGTTGCTATTTTATATATGGCCTCAAGAATTATGATAAACAGCATTGGCGAAAGAATATATCCCTGTCGTGTTCCTACTTCTGTCTTGAACCATTCTGTTAGTTCATGTTCCACCCTCACTGCGTTTTCTGCTTTTCTATACACTGTTTGTATTAGGTTTATTAATTTTTCTTCAATTCCGAAATTTCTCATTGCTTGCCACAGTCCATCGTGCCACACTGAAAAATTCAATAACCATAAAATCTTGAGCGCAGTGCGCACTTTTTAACTCAAAATTTTCCATTAAGTTAGGGTGCATATTTTATTCATATAATACAAAAATTACATAAATTTTTCATAATTTTAAATTAGATAATTAACAATAATAATATAATATAATATAATATAATAATAATACAGTGATGCTGGGGGAGAGATTTGTAACCCGCAGAGACCCTCTACTTTGGAATGTGCTTCCTGCAACTGTGACGTCGATTACATCTGTCGACTCGTTCCTGACTGCTCTTAAGACACATCTATTCCGAGTCTCCTATGAATAGTTGCCGGAAAATTTAGGACCATCTTTCTGTACGAACTGATGAATTGTTGATGTAAAACGCTCTCGACTTTAGCCTTAGCTACACTATAGCGTTTCATAAATTATCTATGTAATAGATTTAGGCCTACTTCTGTTTGTCCTTTATGTGGCAGACATTGGACAAATCATTGAATCGTGTGGGCTGGCAGCGCACACCTATGCTGATGACGTGCAGATATATGCCTCATGCCTCCCCGAGGATATGGACCTACTACGTGATCGTGTCATCGCCTGTATTACAAAGATCAGACATTGGACTGAAGTCAATCGTCTAGCATTAAATCCGGGCAAAACCGAAGTGCTGTGGATCACTACGCCCAGGAGGAGGCCCTTGCTTAGCCGTATACCATTTGTTATCGATGGGATTCAAATTGTACCGTCGGCTGAAGTACGCCTCCTCGGGGTCCTGTAGACGAATCGCTTTCGCTCAATGGCCACATCAGCAATGTCACTCGGAGTTCATTCCATCAGCTTTGGAGGATCAGGGCGATCCGCCGGCACCTTCCAAAGTCGGCAGCTATTCAACTCGTGCACGCCGTCGTCATCACGAGGATCGACTACTGTAATAGCATCCTCCTCGGCCTACCAGATGCCCAACTGAGCCGTCTGCAGATGATCCTCAATGCTTCTGCCCACATGATTTACGGTGCCAGATGGGGCGAACACGTCACCCCCTTACTCAAGGACAAGCTGCACTGGCTGCGCATCCCCGAGCGCATCATCTACAAGAGATGCTGCCTGACATTCCGGGCCCTCAATGATCCTGTCTGCCCGTTCTACTTAACTGAACTTGTACATAGGTCCCCGCTTACTGATTGTCGGCGGCAGCTTCGTTCCTGTAATCGGGTCCAATTGGTCGTACCCCCTCCGTCTAAGACAGTGAAATTTGGGGAGAGGTCTTACACCCGGGGGAATCCCATCCTTTGGAACGAGCTGCCCGACTTTGTGATCAACGCGACTAGTCTTGAAATGTTCGCTACCAGACTTAAGACGCACTTGTTTAACATCTCATTTAAGTGCAATCTGTAAAGCGCTCTTGATCTTGGCCTGCTGTTACTATAGCGCTATATAAATTGGTAAAGCTTACTGTAAACAACAGGACTATTGCTGCTTGTTGGGATCAAATGTGGACCGGTGCATTTACTCAGGCTTACAATTCAATCTGTTGCTCCATTTAGAATTATGACATCAAGAGCCTAAATATCTGAAGATCTGTAGAAGCCAATCTTTAGCTTCTACAATTGGTCATCTTTATCATCAGGGTTATATTGTAATTAAATATTATTCAGATCAAATCAATTAATATTAAATTTTAAATTACAGAAAATATGTTATCTGAATTGCTAAAGGTTCCTCATAGTTTAAATCATCCTAACTTCCCTTTTGTGTTTACATCTTCCACTTGACTTATTATTACCGGTAATTAAATGCCTTGCTCCTATTCTTGGCTGATATAATGTATTTAAAAGGACTTCCAGTTAATGAAAGGCATTTGCAAATATTGCAGGTCAATCAGAAAAAAATCGACAGTCATTTCATGTATTCATCCAGAAGACAACCGACTCTCTGTAAGCAGCAAATCACTTGAAGGAAATGGAAGGAAACGGTTGACAGTTAAAGTATTTTGGCTGTCCTGCATTTAACGTTTCTCTCACTTGTAATTTGATTCTGGATATGAACGGACGAGATTTGATGTGAGATTCAGACGGAAGTCATAACTGATGGTTTCATAGTTCAGATTGAGATATGTTTTTGAGATATGACAAGGCACATTGCCATAGGGGTGTAGGCTGAGTTTCAATCTATAATATTAAGATTCTTATCTGTATGTCTCTCTGTCTGTTACCTTCAAGCGTTCTGATTGGTTGACTATTGGTAGACGGTTTAGACCGTTTAGTCCTTACGTCGCGATGCGTTGGTGGGCGAGCGTTGACTGTTGGTAGACCGTTTAGTCCTTACGTCGCGATGCGTTGGTGGGCGAGCGTTGACTATTGATAGACCGTTTAGACCGCTTAGTCCTTACGTCGCGATGCGTTGGTGGACGATGTTCGAAGACGACGTTGCTATTGGTAACAATTGTCCGTAGAACCGGTTTAGTCGAGTCATTGCAGCGTCAGAGGGCTGGGCGTGCGACGACGTTGCTATTGGTAACAATTGTTCGTAGCTTGAGGATCTTAACGTACATTTTAACGTACACAAAAAATACGTGTACAGCGTCACAAATGGCCACAGTTGCGTGATTTTAACGTACATAGGCCTAATTATTACGTGGCGCAGAGCTTGGCTAGGTGGCGATCATTGAAATGTTGTTCAGCATTAATTCAATGATTGGGTATTAGGTATAGGTATTGGATTAGTATTATCCTGCACTGCGAGCGAAGCGAGCGCGAGCGAAGCGAGCATCGTTCTAGTGTAACCAACAAATCTGCTGACAAATGAAACTGAAATCACAACATAGTGGCACCATGCTTGCCATTTAAATTTTTTTGATAAATTGCATAAAAAACGACACTGCAAATATGGAGCCCATAGTCAATCTGGATGATAACTTTGCTGATGGTCATTACGATGTTGTTATCAAATCAATGGTAACTTGATCAACCATTACAGACTGCAATCACTTTCCCTTTAATCCTCTTGGCAATGCTTACAATACATTTTCAAAACATGACGCTTTGTCAGTGGGTGATATTAAGTCTCTCAGCCCCTGGTATGGACGGAGGGATGTCGATTCTTCTATGAAATAGGACCTTTCTAGCTCTTCTATCTGTCAGAGATCAAACAAGTAAAGAATCACTCCAGAACTCAACCTGTTCATTCCTAGTAACAGAAGCCTGTTCAAAGGAGGAGGAGGAGGAGGAGGAGGAGAAGGAGGAGGAGGAGGAGAAGGAAGAGGAGGAGGAGGACAACACAAATCCATGCTTCTATGGGCATTAACTGCACCAGAGGAAGACAGCAGAAGAATCAAACTCAATCAAGAGAACTTCAGGCAGACAATAGCAGCTGTCAGATAATAAGCCAAGTAAAAAATGAGGTGGATCCTGAGTCTAGGCCTATAAAGGCAGCCGGAGAATCTGCAGTGTACAGGCGGAGGAAGGCAATGAATTCCAAAGCCTAGATAGATGCCAAGTGAAAAGAGGTCAGAAGCAAGGACTGTTTGCTGACAGGACACATAGAAGAATAAGAGTAAAGAAACTCTGTAGGTGACATTGAAATATTCAGCTGCAAAGTAATGAATGCCGTGATAAAGTTTCATGGTTGTGACCATCAAAATGCATACCCCAAAAGAAATAACCATTAGTCTAAAATAAATTAACACAGCCTTGTATGATCTGTCCTCACAAGAAGAAAGGTACGGTAGAAGCAATCGACAGATGCCTTCCTGCCAAAATGTTTGGCAGTAAAAATGGTTTGCCAATACCAGGCATTAAGCACCAAGGCTGCATAACCTCACACTTTTTTAGCCAAAAGTACCCCAAATACAGTCAAAAGTACCCAAATTTATAATTTTGAAAGTATTATATACGTATGTTACGTACATACATATATATATATACACACATATATATATACACACACAAACATATTTGTTATTTGAAGGAAGGAACGAAGCAGCATAGGCAAATCTTTTATGCGCCCCCACTTCTTGTACCCCTGGATAACATGATTAATAACATTTTGCCACATTACACCATTACTCAAATCTCTCCATTGGCTCAAAATAGCAGAACGCATTGAATATAAAATAATATCGATGACTTATAACTCACTTCATACATCAAAACCAGTCTACCTAAAATTCTGATAATTCCACAACAACCTCATCTACTAGATCTTCTTCTCATGTAACTCTCCTCCTCTGAATCAATCGTCTCTCAAAATTTGCAATCGTGCTTTTTCATACGCTGCACCTGAGCTTTGAAACTCAATTCCAATATCCCTCCGCTGTCTACATCAAAGCCAAATAACAAACTCTGAGCCACAATTTTCTCCCCTTCTTGCAACATCTCCTCATGTTTTTCTTTCTAAACTAAAATCATTTCTCTTTATAAAATCATTTCCTCCACAGCTGTAGCGTCCTGCCCACTCGCCCTTTTGATTAAATGACCTGGCATGAACGACCCACCTTTGGCTATAGCTACTTCATTTTTGAGATTAAGCGCATAGGAATAAGGAGCTACTTCGGTGCATCTTTTGAAAGCGCTTTAGAAATTAACGAGATTTTACTTACTTACTTACTTACTTAACATTATCATGACTATTACAATTAATTACTGGTAGTCTAAAGTCAAAAGAACTCATCAATTTCTAAAATTAGTGCATACAAAACCTTACCTAAATGTTAATTTTAGTAGCTTCCAAATCTCTATACTCAGCCGAAACTCAGTGATAACAACGTATAAGGGTTTCCATTAGCCATCTTACCAGGAGTTGCTACTATCAACTTCATAGGATCAAAGCAATTGTTTGTTTCATTCAGACATCCGTCGCCATTCAACTCGTACGTGCATTTGTTCTGTCTCGGATAGACCATTGCAATAGCGTCCTTCTCGGCCTACCAGATAATATCCAGTTGAATCGCTTACATTCCATCCTGAATGTTTCAGTTCACCTGATCTTCGGCTGTCGTTAGAACGATCATGTGATGCTCTCCTCAGTGACAAACTTCATTGGCTTCAAATTCCCAAATGCATTATCTTCAAGTGATGCTTGTTCACTTATCGAGTCTTGAACGATCCTCTCTGTCTGGATTACATTGCTTCACTTGTCTTGAGAACCACCTTGTATGACTGTCCTTTTAGATTTCGCTCACAGAGCTACGAGCAGTTAATTGTTCCACCTCCAGCCAAGACCGATAAGCTTGGAGACAGGTCAGCTTCATGCGGTATTTATTTATTTATTGACAATTTATATAGCTCAGTAGACAAGGCTAAGGCCTACAACAAAAGCACTTAACACAATTCATATCCAATATTAAATAAATGTGTCTTCAAATTTCTAATGAAAAGTCCAGCTGAGACTGCTCCAGTCACATTGTCTGGAAGAGAGTTCCACAGGGCGGGATTCCCCCGCGCGAATGATCTTTCCCCAAACTTAGGGGTCTTGGACGGGAAAGGGACCAACAACTGCACTCTCCGACTGGACCTAAGAACCGATCTCCTCTTGATCACAGTCGATCTCCGTACAAGTACAGTTAGATAATCAGGACAGAATGGATCGTGTAAAGCCCGAAACGTAAGCCAACAGCGCTTGTAGACAATGTGCTGTGGAACACGGAGCCAGTGGAGTCGATCTCTAAGGAGAGGAGGGACGTGGTCACCCCAGCGACAGCCGAAAATCACTCGTGCAGCCTGATTCAGCACCGATTGTATGCGATTCAGTCTAGTATCCGGAAGTCCAAGAAGCACACCGTTACAGTAATCAATTCGTGTCAGTACCAGGGCCCGCACTAATTTGACAGCCGCGCTCACTGGCAGGTACCGTCGAATTGACCTCACTCTCCGCAGTTGGTAGTGGCAGGAGCGTATCAGATTGTTAACGTGCGCTTCAAAGGATAGAGTCTCATCTAGGAGCACTCCCAGAAGACGTAAGCTCTCGGAGGGAGCAATGGCTGCATCTCCCACCACAAACGGGGCATGACTTAGAAAATGCCTTCTCCTGGGGGTGCTCATTAGGGATGTGCGGGTATACCCGTACCCGCGGGTATACCCTACCCGTACCCGTACCCGCGGGTACGGGTAGGGTAGGGTACACATTTTACGGGTACGGGTCGGGTACGGGTACAGCGCTACGGGTACGGGTATAGCGGCTACGGGTACGGGTATACCCGTTTTACCCGAAAAGTTATATTTTCATTTCTCACTACTATAGCAAATTAGCAATGCAATAATAGAAAAATAATATTGAGTAAAGTGTATTAGTATAACTTGTACATCGCGTTCAGTTTGTCAGACAGCATGCATTTTACTTACTGAAAACATAAAGGAAATACAGATGACGTAATTAATCTGACATCTTCAGTAATAAATCTATAATCATAATGGCGTCCTCTGACTCCTCCAAGGACTCTTTGACCGAGAAAGTTCTTCTGGTAAAGTTTTGTAGTTTAACTTGAGCTCTAATGCCTGCTCATAGATAAATGATATCTACTAAATATTTTAAACAAGCCCATTCATGTCGGCTTAGGCTAGCTGACTGACTATCCTGATTTCTAAGTACTAGATCTGTCCTAATCTAAACATGCGTGCTATTTACAATGAATAGTTATCCCAATTTCGTAGCCCCAATTTCACTGTTGCCTCTCTATAGTCTCTAGGAACGGATACGGGTTCACGAGTCCATGTACAGGTCCTTGTAGTACTTGTACCCGTAAACGCACCCGCGGGTACGGGTCCAAAATTCCAAATCCAAAAAACTCCAAATTCCAACCAAAGTCGGTTACGGTACGGGTACGGGTGCGGGTACACAGCTTACGGGTACGGGGTCGGTACGGGTATAGCGCTAGCGGGTACGGGTAGGGTAGGGTAAAAAAGTTTTTCCACGGGTACGGGTAGGGTATGCATTTTGCTGTACCCGCACATCTCTAGTGCTCATCCACAAAAATTTGGTAATCCGATAATATGGAACTTGTTACCCGTAAACGTCACAAAAGCTAACTGTATTATGTCATTTTGGAGGAATCTAAAGACTTACTTGTTTGACAAATCATACAAGTGACATTTGTTAAATCGCCCTAGACTTTGACCTTTGTCATGACCTCGGCGATACATAGGTTGTCTTTATAATAATAATAATAATAATAATAATAATAATAATAATAAAAGGGTTCTAAGATTCTACAACATTAATTATGGACAAGTTTATCTATTCCATGGTCATTCATTCATTCATTCATTCATTCATTCATTTAATATTCATTCATTCATTCATTCATTCATTCATCTCCATGGGCACAATACCCGTTGCATTAATTTTAGTTTGCCTCCTCCCATTCGTCTCCGTCTTGTGTGGTTTTGTAAGCTGCATATACAGTATGTTCATGTTGGACCATTCTTTAATGCTGTTGTCTATCCATTCTTTTTGTGGTCTTCCTCTGATGTTTTCACCTTCCATTACTCCGAACATGATCCTTTTTATCAGCCTTTCATCGTTCATTCTGCAGATTTGGCCAAATAGTCAGAGTTTCTTTTCAATGACTGTTTAGATTATGTCTTTCTTTATGCTTATTCTACGTTTTACCTTTTTTGTTGTTGATCTTCTCAAACCATCTGATTCCTAGGATGTTTCTGAAGCTCTTCATTTCAAAAATGTGTGGAGTGTATGGATATTCTATTCTATGGTATTGTACTGAAAATTCACACAATCAATACATTTGTCTATGAACCTAACAGAAAAAACATTGCTGCCAACACCAGATAAACTTGCATTAAAAATCACCACAAGTGATTCGCATACAAATATCAATTTGTCAAAAAAAATCCTTGCTGACAGCAAAGAAAATTTTCCAATTTAGTGCCAGGTAGGCTCTTAAGCCAATGGCAATGTCCAAGGATCAGTGAAGTCTCAGCTGTCCATATTGCATCTCAACACATCAATGTCGCCGCTGATGCATTTCCAACCCATGTGCTGCCACGAGCTGTCAGACCTGTGGTGAATGCATCGAAGCCATCACGATCCCCGTCTCTTAAATTGGGTTCAAACTGCTTGTGTCATAGCTGCTGTCAGAACTTGATAACTCTTTCATATGAAGGAAATTTGTTTCACATCATTCTAATTACTTTGATAAAATTCTTCATACTTTTGCATAATAAAACAGGAAAAATTCAAAGCCTCATTCCATGTAGAAATTCAAAGAAAGTTTACAACAAGACAACCGCCGAGTCATTCTGCTTTTGCTTTGATAATCAAGTCCATCAAAATAAGTGACATTTAATGTTCCCAAAATAGGAAATCTATATTGTGACGACGACATTATGATATTTTTTTGCTAGCGAGAAAATCCTCATTAACTCTGTTCTGTTTAGTTCTGTCGATCCATTTAATCATATTTCACATAAAATGCATAAAGATACCGATTAGACTAGAGCCCGTTCCAGAAAATATACAGAGATAGTGCAAAGAACTCGCATACATATCCTAGAAGAGCTGCCTACACAGTTACAATTTGTCAGCAATGAAATTGAGAAGAAAGCTAAAGTAATACATGACAGGATGGAAAGAGACAGCACAGGGGCATAGATGTACACTAAAACAGGGTTTCCCAAACTTTTTTGAACTGCAATCCACTTCAGCGTCTTTGTAACATGCCATGACCCAGCAAACTTATTGTCAACTAAAATTGAATAAAACACAGCATAAACACTAATAATTTAATACAAGTTTGGGACACTGTACTAAAAAAAGTGTACAACAGAAAGATAGGAATGACAGGAGACTGAAAGAATGAAAATAACCAAATGAAAGCTGGACTTGTCTACAAGCTGTAAATAATTAGAGGAGCATTGGAATAGATCAGATACAATGAGAAACTGATCGCCTAGAAGTTAAGGACAATGAATGACATGATAGAAAGGACGAAAGAAAGAAGAAGAAAACGCAAGCACAAGAACAGAGAAAAAGCATGAAATGAATACAGCAGGCTAAAACAATCCAACAAAGAGGAGGAATAGAGAAGGCGTTGGCAAGAATGGTTGAAAGCGTAATGTGAGGAGGAGCTGCTTCAATCTCTACCATAACAAGAGGATAGACCTGAAAAAGTCAGCGAGAGAAAAGACAGAGAACCCAACAATGAGGAAATCAAACCAATGCAGAATAATTAAAAGACAAGGCCTCATGACATAAATGAATGAGGCTGAGAGATGATGAAAGAAATTCATGGAGCTCAATGACACGACAGAGAAACCAAATGTACGTTTGTGGCGAGATGTGAAAATGGCGCCTTTGCCTTTAAAATAGTCACGCAGAAGAAAAGTCGACCAAGTAGTCACCATCGTCATCGCTACACAACTGTTGGCTGCAACGTTGAACAATAAATCTCCACTGGTTTCCTTCCTTAGATGACTCCATTATCGGTGTTCCTTTCATGTCGATCCATTTCGTTGTCGTTATCTTTCCAGCTGGTTCTGGGTCTGTCTTGCCCTGTAGTTCCCCATGTTAAGCTCATCATTATTGAGTTTTCAATAGAGTTCTCTGTTTTTCGGGTGATATGTCCGAAACATCTCATTTTTCTTGATTTGATATGTGTCGGAAATTCTTGGTTTACTCCAGCCATTTTGAACAGTTTCTCATCTGAATAATTAATCCCCAGCATTTTCCCCATGCATTTATTTATTTTGAAAGCTTGAATTTGGTTTTCTTCCTCTTTATTTAGTATCTATGACTCACAGCCATATGAGGGTGTCAGTCTAGACCACAACAATGCTCCTTGTGGACCGCCACAACTCTTTGAATATGTGTCTGAAAAATTCTGAACTTGAATTTCAGTGACTTTCAATACAGGAAACCCCCTACTAAACTGCTTAAAATCCAGCTATTCGTATAAATATTGGCTTCGTATAAATTGACTTCGTATTTACTTCGTATAAATTTCGTATTGGCATTCGTATAAATATTGGCTGAATGAGACTTGAGACTATCTTGAATGAGACTTATCTTGAATTTGATCCTTTGTTTGACAGCCAATGAAGTGATTTTAGGATTGGTGTGATGTGCTCATATTTGGCAGTTCCAGTGATAGCTCTGACTAATGAATTTTCAATCCTTTGCAGGCGGTTTAAGTCAGATTTTGAAATCCCAGTACACAGTGATTTGCAATAGTCGAGACGACTCGATACCAAAGCGTTGGCCAGAGGAATGAGTGCAGAGGAAGGGATGAGGTGTCTGATTCTCCTTACATCTTGTATGTTATAGTGAGCGGAATGGCAGACGAAATCTATGTGTTCTGAGAATGTCTATTAACAGGACCTGTAATTAGTGGTAGTTACCTAATATGCCGTAGTAGCCATAGGAATATTAGGACTTTTCTTCTAACTAATGGACCCTCATGAATGATGTAAGACGGATTGTGGACAGGCTTCAAAAGAGTTTGAGTACCCCTGGATAAGAGACTTACAATACAATACAATAGAAAGTACAAAATCGTTTTATTAAATCAACCTTGGAAAAATGCAAGGTCAAAACACAATACATACATAATCTGGGGTGAGGCCCAAGCCCGAAACCCGTGCTTTGAGGCTCGCCCGGCCCGAACCTTGCAGCCCGGCCCGAGGTACGGGTGGGCCTGCAAGGTAATTTCATAAAAGTATAATCTGCTAACACGATATTAAATACAATATTCATTTGTAAACTCAAAATCAAATAATTTTCATTAATTATATTTTAAAATCTATTTTCTTAACTGTTCCCTAATTATAATTTTTTTATTACAGCTGAGTTGTAGCTAAATGTATAATTGTCAATAAAATGTTAATATTTTGTTGCTGTTAGGAAAAGAAGAGGAAAAAGGCAAGACTAAAGAAATATATATATGAATTTATTAAAGAAATATTGTTAGCACCTGGCCCGTGCAAGGCCCGTAGCCCGTACATTTTGCGCCCGTAGCCCATACCCAGGTGCCCGGCCCGGTACGGGCTACACCCCAGTACATAATACATACCTTACGTATCGAATACAAATTAAAAGTTACTGAAAATAATTATTTTTACATTTATGTCCTGAATATAATAATCTTATAATAAAGTTTTTATCAGTCAAATAATTAATCCAGTGAAGAATTTCCTGGTTGTGTCCTCGAGGTCTAAGGTGGTTGTAGCTCTGTTGAGAGGCTGCTTAGGCGGAAGGAATCTCCGAAGGTCGTTGTCTTCAATTGCCTGGAATAAATTGTAGAATACGGAAACCAAATTGAGAGGAGGTTACAAACATTTGAGGCCCAGATATGGAGATGGATGTGGCACATTCTAGCTGGGACTTTATGCCAAGGAAAGCAGCTACAGGAAGCAGAAAAAAAGAAAAGAAAAACTGCAAAAGAGACGAATAACGAATAGGTTGGTTTGAATGTAATAGAAAAGTAAAAGCCCTGTCAATAAGTCATGTCTTCAACCATTCGTGTTTTGAGATTTTGGCAGCATCTTGGACCGCTCTTCTCCATTTAATCACCGCTCACTCGTTAGTCAGTCTCGTTGCTGTTTCCATTGTTAGCCGGTCCACAATTGAATGCTCTCTATCAAGGTAATATGCTGTCTGCTCTTCCTCGAGACCAGCGATTCACAAACCCTGGCTCACGGGCCAAATTTGGCCCTCTAAGGTGTTTTAGTTGGCCCGTGAGTACCTATCCTGTAATTTATTTAAGTATGAATTTGCACAGAGTACAAAATTTCATGCAATTAATATACGGCGTAATAATTCAAAATGTAGCTGCATGAACGATATGCGTTCTCAACATCTTCATGCACAAACACACACACACACACATGCACGCACGATCATCTAGGTGCACATAAAGCACGGCTGGCAGCTGCTGGTTGACTGGAAGCGCGAATGAACAGAATGAATTAAAGGTGGCATGTCTGGTTCGGTCACCGGGCTAAGGTTAATTGTACAGTGAGCAGTGGAATGACCTGTGTTGTAACCTCTACCAGCCATTACCATAAACCTCGTCTATGGAGAGTTATGGGACAACGAGCTTTCTTGTAAGCTGGACTCCATGCTTGAAACGCCCTCCACTAACGCTACAGAACCTAAAGTCTCCTGTCACTTTGCGGAAACAGTTGAAGACTCACCTCTCTAACTGTGCTTCTTATTGACATTGTAACGTGTTGTAAACATCAATTTAACAGGCGCAATATTAATAGCTAATGTATGTATGCAATGAAGCGGTGATATTAAGTCTCCCTCTGGTGAGGCCCACTGTCGGCCTGAACCAGTCTCCGAATTTTCCGTTGACCCTGACTGCAGCCACAGTCGAATTATATTGGTTTTCCTTCAATTCTTAATTGTTAGTGTCCATGGGGCTACGATTAGGCCTACTTAGTCCCGAATACTCGACACAAAAGAAGGACACGTGTCTGAAAAGCGTTAAGACTTATTGCCTACCGCAATGAATTATATATTTAATGCTGTCAATCCCAGTGTTGGGCAAATCACAAATCAAATCACATACTCCAAATCAAAATCAATTGTAGTTCTTGATTTAATCAATCAGTGAAATTTCAAATCAAAATCACTTTTTATCAAATCGCAAATCAAATCAAATCTTTCAAAATACAACATTAACACTATTTGACCTTTTGACACATTTTTACATTAGTCTACATTAGTTGCAACGTACTGTAAGACTCAGTAGTCACTAGTCACTCAGTAATAGGCTTTAGTTAAGGAAGATATTTGAATGGATTTAACAAAAAACCCTATGAAAAATTTAAGAGTTCCATTAGACTTGGTCTCTAGCCTACTTCCATGATTCAAAGTGTGACCATCAAAATGACAGATGCAGCTCCTTATGCAGAGCCAAATGAGAGTTTCTGCATTATAGTTCTTGAGAGAGGTTGTAGTGAAGATCTGTTGTTATTTATGATCTGCCAACTGAATCAGCCCCTTCTCATGAACAATTTGCTGCTTTTAATAAGGGACTTATACAGCGTCTCTTTATTTCCACTCAGCAGCGCTCCCCGCTTTACAGCTTTACGGTCGGGCGTCGATCTCTGTGTACTGGGAAAGCAGTGATGCAGGTGGCTTATGCCATCAATTTAGAGTAGGTTGCCATTACTTTCTCTAGACCCATGTTTTACCTTCACAGCCTAACACTGCTACCAATTTACCGACGCTTAAGCGATGAACGGCTTGGTTAGCCACCATCACCATGACTAGATCCCAGGATGGTCACCCGTCCAAGTACTAACCATGCTCAATGTTGCTTAACAATTTGGCCGGCGAGCGGTGAGACGGGTTTACCACCCGTACGCACGTCTCACTTCCCATCAGACAATCTGACAAGACATGTCCCCAACTGACATCGATGACAGGTGAACAAAATCTGGAGGTCAACAAATGTGGTCAACAAGACGTTGGTGCCTGACCCAACTATCCGACAACCGAGTTTTGATCTTCCTCGACACACCTGGTCAATGATGAACTGCTTCCGAACGGGTCAGTTTCTCTGTGCTGCCACCCTGCATAGGTGGAAGTACTCGGCCACAGGCAGATGTCTGTGCGGCCAAGTTCAGACAATGGTCCATATTGTGGAGTCATGCCAATTGACGAAGCTCTCAGATGATGGTCTCCAGATGATCCACTCTGCAGATGATCCACTCTGCTGATGACAGAGCGGATAGCCTGACTGGACATTACTGCTGCAACTGCATTCACTAGATAGATAGATTAGCATCCACTACATGAGTCACAATGCAAAAGATTAGAAATTGGTCAACACTCAACAGCATTCCAAAATGTCATAGTAAAAAATGTTTTAAATTACAGATAACATGACAATTGAGAGCAGATTTTGTTCTTAACAAAACTAGTTCAACAGTCTGTCTCGCGTTCAAAGTCAGAAGCCGAACAAATTCTGACAACACTGTCGATGGGGTACTAAGAACTTACAAGTCTCAGACTGACAATCAAAATGGGGACTCACACTGAAGTATGTCCAAATGCTTGGTCAGCCACTCATACCCATAGGCTCAATGTTCGTGAAACTGACTTCATTTGGCAGTCCACACCAACTGTTGCCTGATTTCCTAACAGCAAAGCTGTTGATTATAACGAAGACTAAATGTTTTCCGCCCTATTGTGCCGCTAAATGCAAGTAACAATTCTTCACTGGTCCATCAGACAACAACATTTCTATGAATAATTTGCAGGAATTGCCTGTTTAACATTGACAAATGGACACACTGAGATCATCCAGCATAAAAAAACAGCACACTGCCACAGAGCAGAGCAACAGTGCCCAACCGCCCTGGATACAGAACTACAAAATTTGCTTACATGCATATTACCGGTATTGTATTCACGAAAGCAATACATGAGCATAAAATGCATATAAAGCTACATTAAGACTGTGACTTTTCTTTACACAACTCAAAGCCTCACAGCTGTTTATCAAGTCAAAAATGCATGAAAACCCGTTTATAAAAGACACATGCATTAATGTAGAAGGCATGTTTATAAATATGCAATGATCATGCAGATCATGTGACATATAAATTTTGAGACATGTAAACTAGTAGGAAATACAGTGAACCCTTATATATATATATATATATTGTTTAAAATTGTAAATTTTTCAATATTGCATTTGCAAATTGATAACTCTATTCATAATTTTGACTTAATACCTCCTCCATTATGACAATATTTTTTATTTATTATTGTTTTTGAAATTGAGAAGGCGAGTATGTACAGTATGTTTATTAATGGCCATTCAACCACTGTTAAATACACAATTTAATCATTACCTGCAGGCATTCTGATCCTTTGAAAACATTAATTAGAATATTAAAAAAAATTAAACATACCTCAAAAGTTTTAAAGAGCAGCAACTATACTAGGTTAGATCAGGGGTCTTCAAAGTATGGCCCGAGGGCCGGATACGGCCCGCCAAGACCCTTAATCCGGTCCAAGGCAAGAAATGAGGCACATGCACTAATCTATTATTATAGGATTCTCTTTTTTGCCATCTGTGTCATAGAGACATATAGACATAAACTTAATTATAACTTGCTTCAACTTTCAGCTGTCTTACTCTTTACCATTGATATACACGATCTCATGGACTAAGTCATCGCCAATTTCATGATTTCCTGATGGAAATCGGATCTGAGTTTCCAGACATACCTAAACATACTTCAGAGAGATGGCTTAGCTGTGGGAAAGACGTGATTCGATTTTTTGATATTCAAAGTGAGATTGAAATATTCTTAAATGACAGGATCCATCCATTTGGTGTTGCTCACAGGCTTCGGAAATTAGCACTTTCAGCAAATCTATTCATGCATCTTAACGATATTAATATTCAAAGACAAAGTGAAATGACAGCACACATCTGCGATTTGTACTCCAAGGTTAAAGCATTCCATCAGAAATTGGCACTGTTTGAGAATCACATATCAAGAAGCTGCTTCAGTCACTTTTCACGTTGTGACAAATAGAGCCAAGAAGCTGTGACTCCATTTCCATGCTTGTTTGCTCAAGATATCATTTTCAAGTTTGAGAAAACAGTTCCAGGAACTTTTCTCTTACCTGGATGCATATTCGTCGTAAATAAGACTCCTTGAAAATCCTTTTGACTCTGTCATTGAAGACTTACCTTCTGATTTGCAAATGGAATTCATTGATTTGCAATCCAGTGATATCAGGAAGGACACATTTAAGGAAGGAAATTTAATAGAATTCTCTCAATGTCTCCCATATGATCAGTTTAGCATTTTAAAAAGTTTGCTTGTGAATTCATTTCTGCTTTTGGAACTACGTATTTGCGTGAAAATACATTTTCTAAGGTGAAGTCTATTTAATTTAAATCCTGCTGCAGAACAGCAATATCTGACGAGCATTTAAAATTCTTACTTATTATTGGGACTACATACTTTGAACCACAGTTTGATGCAATTTTATCAGAAATGCATCAGTTTCATTTATCTCACAGTAGCTTAAAACCATTTCAGTTGCAACTGATATTCTGCATTTTACACTGCATCATAATTCAGCAATAAATAGCCTGTAATTATCAGTTATTCATTCACTGTATGATGCATTAGTGTATTTTACCAAATTTATTTCTTGTGCATGTGGCCCATGGAGCCGTCAAAAGTCATCAATGTGGCCACGACTGAAAGCTCTGGAGACCCCTGAGTCAGATTAGTAAGACTAGAATAAGTCGAGAGACAGAAAATTCAATTGCAATGAAGTTCAGTGTAATATGGCGCATATTTATTCAAAATTATTTGTGCCCAAATCAGTTGCAGAAGCTCAGGTTTAAATGCAGTCTGCATGTATTGAAACTACTACAACAACTGGCAAAGTCAGGTTAGATGCCAATGAAATATTGAAAGGCAACAATGGCTCCAATGACAAGGGATCCTCAATGAGAAAGCAGAAGATCACTTTCTCTCCCACAACTACAGAGGTTAAAAAGTGAAACTGTAACAGCTGCACAGTTCTTATAGCCTCTGGCAGAGGAGCTGTATCATCAGAGATGTAGTACTTGGTACTTGTACTTGTACTCGAGTTGTACTCGAGTACAAATTTTTAGTACTTGTACTTGTACGTGGAGGCCAGGTACTTGTACTTGTACTCGGAGTTTTAGGAGTGCAAGTACTTGTACTTGTACTCGGAGGCCAGGTACTTGTACTTGTACTTGTACTTGAAGCATTGTGTACTTGCTACATCTCTGGCTACATGTACTTCAAGGGTACCAGTAATGCTGTTCCTTTAGGCTAATGGCAAGCACATCCTCACAGATGGCCAAGTACCTGGAACTCAACGATATTTATGATGAAGCCACTGATACCATCGTATTTTGGAACAGTGAAGTTAATAGAAAGGAGTTCAACAGGCTGTATAGTGTATAATGCAGCCATTAGAGACCTTAGTGTGCCTGCTTCTGGCGCACCAATTAAACGCGTATTTAGCCAAGCTGGCTTGATCGCGAGACTGCATAGGGTTAATATGACCGATGCAAGACTATCATCTCTATTTTTTAGTGCAACTGTGATGATATTTAGATGCTAATAGTGTCAATTTTATTCGTGGCCGGACAAACTGTCCGAGGACAAAATGTCACGGACAAAATGTCATGTAGAAAATGTCATGGGGACAAAATGTCAGCGGAAAAAATGTCAATGTCAAAAATGTTGTACTAGTACTTGGAGGCCAGGTACTTGTACTTGTACTCGGAGGCCAGGTACTTGTACTCGTACTCGGAGGCCAGGTACTTGTACTTGTACTTGGAGGCCAGGTACTTGCACTTGTACTCGGAGTTTTTGGAATGCAAGTACTTGTACTCGGAGGCCAGGTACTTGTACTTGTACTTGAAGCATTGTGTACTTGCTACATCTCTGTGTATCATGTACCAAATGGTGGATGCTGAAGTTCATGATAAGGTGCATGCTGGATGCAACCCAGCTCAATCGTGAATCGACTTTTCTCTCAGTTCAACATTTTCCAAAGAAGTGTAAAGTGAAATCAGCCAAAGTCCACATACACACACACACACACACACACACACACACGACATGTCACCTGATGCACTTTAAGATTCAAATCCTTTACCAGACTGACCATGAACGATTAAATCCCAATTCTTGGTAAAACTAAGTTTGTACAGTGGAGAGGCAGCAGATGCGGGTCGAGTGCTGAGAGCTGAAAAAGGCAAGAGACGGCAGATCAATTGCTCTCCTCCAATGCACAACGACCGACCGACCGCTGCACAAGAAGATCCACCAAATGATTTACAGTTTAGTTGGACATCAAAGAATCTATAAGACTGAGAAATGGTTACTGAATTGCTTGCAAATGACAATAATAAATGGAAAAATCGCTAAATCAAATGAAAACAAATAGAAATATTAAAATAAGAAGCCAAGGTCATATACAACATATTGTAGTTGCCAGTACTTTTTTATAGGAAAAGAGGTTTTGGAACTCATTTCACATCTGTTTTGTCATGAGAAGCATACCATAGATATTAGTAGACTAAAAGTACTTGACATATTTATATTCAATGTTGCTCGTTGCTTTTAAACTGTACTTAACGCCGTTCCCGTGCGTTTCCATCGGAAAAAGAACTGGTAGTTACTAGGTGAGGTGAACATTGACATCCTCTCTCTAGACACCTCCAAGCCTTAATGTCATCAATAATTTATTTATTTATTTCAAGACAATTTCTATAGCGCCGTGCACTAGGTTAAGGCCTAGTATAATGTTATATATTATATAATAGTATAATGCTCGTATGCACCAAAAAAATGGACAAGCATGACTTATCCATGAATCATGGCAGAAAAGCATTAACGTCTCGGGCAGGCCCTACACTCTCCTCTGCAATAAATCTTGGACATTCACCGGGGTACTGTTCGAGAGTCTCTGCGGTTGTGTGTAACTTCAGGCAAGCATCAGTTTAGCCTCTATCGACCAGACTCAATCCTATCTGAGGTTCTCCTATCTGAGGTTCAGTAATGAGTGTTACAGCTGCTGAAGCCGGTCTCTCAGGTTCAAATTCTTCATCCCCGTTTATCTCCACTCCCTGCACCCCTCTACACCACCATCGAGAGTAGAAACCGGGCGCGTTCTCTTTATGTTGGTCAGTTCATTGCCACCACCAAACAATCAATCCTCACATGGCTGGTCTTCCCTTTTGATTGAGTGACGTCGCTGTTCTCGCCGATTGATTGCTCAATCACTTTGCCCTGCACACCACAAAAACAATACGCACTTGCTCCACCAAAGGTACTACGATGCAGACTGTCACTACTCTGCACGCTGGGCTGCCAAAAAGCTGGAGTGCTGATTTACCTTCAACAAGGTACTCCAATGGAAGTGTTGGCCCATCACATCAACTTCGGCAACATGCTCTAAAACCGAGTTGATCATTTGCATGCCAGAAGGGCGCCGCTTTCTTGAAAGTGGAGCGAGGTGCATCAAACGGAAACCTCAGGCAACTCTGGTGGAGAACCCTTGGAAACATCGTTGATCTCTCCACGTCTCAACAGACCTTTCAAAGCCGAGGTGTTTCACCTCCATGACAAGGCAAAAGTCATATTTGACCACACCACAATTACTGAAAAAGTCTGAAAAGAAAAAAAAGTCATCAACACTTTATCAGAAACTTTCAAGGTGCCAGTGTCTTCTCTGCCCACGGGCCCAGAATTCTCTCAGTGCCCCCCGCACTTACACTTAATTTAGGTCAGATTTGATGACAATTTTGTGTGTCCTCTTTTCCCATCTGACAATTATCGCAACCCCAACAACAGTTGGGCTTCTACTGAGGTGGACATATCCATATTTGAAAACAGCAAAGACTGGTCTTTGATTTGGTCTGTGTTGTATTTCAGTCTCATAACTAATAATGCACTCTCTAGATATTAACCTTCAAATATTGCCCATTAGACTCCTTTACATGCATCACAGAAAAATGCCAAAGATGGCACAATCTTAAAATCTGCACACTACAAATACTTCAGAAATGACAATTACCATGCAAATTAACAATATTTCTCAATACAAAGAGTATTATACATGTATATAAATAAATAAATATATATGTATATATATAATATTATATATATAGTTATATACACTTATTTATGTTCTGCATATATATATATATATGCATATATATATATATATATATATGTATATACAGGGGGACACAAAAAAGGGACTATATTAAATGCAAACCTAAATGTGACTAGTACGGTGGCTTCTACCACTTTTAACAAATGGACTCGTTCATGAAGAAATATTTAGAAATTATTCCTTGCTTTGATTCCAAAGCATTTAACACTCCTGGTGCCCACGATGGCAAATCCTAGATACGAGGAGCACTCACAAAGGAATTGCCTCTTCCTTTGGGAAGCATAACGGATGCTGTGACCAGTGTTCTGCACATGGCCATGCAGTAACTAATTCAAGGCAATGCAAGAAAACACTGAATGGCAATATAAATGCAGATGAGGGCTCAGTGGCTCTGTTTATGAATGAACAATAGACCCGATCACAATGAGAACAGATGAGGGTCCATTGAGACAGACAAGGAACACCAGAGCCCTCCTTCCTCATCTGAAGTCAATTGTCATGTTATGACAAACCTCTCCGTCTCTTCCTAACAATTGAACTTAGCCTACAACAAGAAGTGATACTAGAATACTAGGTGTTCATCCACAAGACAAGCAACATAAAAGCACGTGAAACAAGTAAAGTTCTAATCCACTATTATTAAATAAGGACAAGTGGTTTTGCAACAACTTCAGGACATAATGGACAAAAGAATTTCTTAAAATTTCAAAGAAAAGTAAATACCTATAAGAGAAACCCTACTAAAACACTTAAAATTCAGTGATTAAATTTTATTATTATTATTATTAGTAGTAGTAGTAGTAGTAGTAGTAGTAGTAGTAGTAGTAGTAGTAATAGTAGTAGTAGTAGTAGTATGTCATTTGTCATCATTGGGTGTTGTAGATACATGCAGATTCCAATGTGATTTCTTTCCTTATATTTTCTCAGTTACCTTAGCAACATTTGGGAATCAATATGTGTCGTCAAAGTTTAACTGGAAATAGTGATAAATTAATCTAAGGTCTAACTGTGGACTGCTTAAGAAATGTAACCTTTGGTCACTTCATGTCATGAAAGCACATATACCACAATATCAATATTAATTTGAGCCAAATCATATCAAAACTGATACAAAAACACAAAGTAACAATGCAGCATAAAATGACAAACTATTTATGTGTATAACTGCTAGTTTTCCCATTCCTTAAATGCGCTTAGAGTGAGTATGTGCATCACTGTAGCGGACATCTCACGCCCATTTAAATTCCATTTTCCTTGTGCTTTCCACAAACCAATGACATTTCACCCTAAATTAGTTCATTCTTGACTGAATATATGGCTTGAAAGTATCAGTAATGAAATAAACTACAAATTGTAAAAGCACATGCAGAAGAGAAGGCAAACTTCTGATAGAAGTCACTGAAACTTAATAAAAAAAACCTCAAAACTGTCAAATGACGAAGAATATGTGAAGTTAATATATATACCGGAACATAAGAAACAGAGTGAATTATTTGTCATCCAAAAGGTCTTGAAGGACCATTGTACAGTGCTCTGTCGCATGTGAAATATGTAATTGTCATGTTGCAATAGCACAACAAGTAAGTTCCAGCTCTGGTCACCACTAGGTGGCAGCACCATATGCGGCAAAATATAGTTCATATTATAACAGTAAAATCATATTCAGGAAAAGTCAGGCAAGCGTCTCTTCTTATCTTAACTGAGAAACAAGTCTTAGGCAGAAAACATGCTTGGGGTAAAATTTGCCCTCCCCAGTTACCATATATGGGTTAAAAATTTGTGCAAAATCTGTCACTTGGACTTGAAAGACAATGGAAAAGGTGACCCAAATGACAGACAACAGAAAACAGTGGGTATATATATATATATATATATGTATATATACACTCAATTATTTACCTGGCTGCTCACTCAATCATCCATCCATTCACACCCATTCATTCCCATAGAACTGCAATATTCTATACTTCTCATTCTCATATTGGACAGTATCTTCACAAAGCATCGCTGACATACATTTGAAAATTGCCTCAAAACAGAACATCGTTTGTGTGATGTTCTACACTCATCAGGAAATCTCAAAACAGGCATTTCACTTAAATCTACCACATGCCTTCATTGGATGCAGAAACAGTGCCGTTTAGCCGAGCATGCTTCAAGTGGTTTCACACAGGCTTACTTAGCCTCCTAAACCACTTTAAATCACATTATTATTATTATTATTATTATTATTATTATTATTATTATTATAGAGTTAATAATCGAAATTGATGATGAATATAATACTCATGACTTACCACAGTGGCCATCAAATTTCTTCTCAATGTCCTTCATTTCACGACAAGAAACTCTTCGCATTTCACACAAGTTATTATAATCGTTGCCATCGGTGCCACATAATGGAGTGCTTCCCACGTTGTCTCCGAATGTGTCGCAGTGTTCAGGACACAGGCACCGTGCTGTCAGACCGTCGAGTGAAGGCATGCACTGTGCTCCATAACTGCACAATTTACCAACGCATGGGTCTCTCTGATCATCTGGAAAAACATAGCATCCTGTGGTGAAGCCGCAAATTATGGATAACGTAAAACAGTATGCAAAATTCATCTCTGCCATTGTCACATGTCTCTTGTGATGTTTCTCGATTCCAGAAACTCTTCCTATTTCACACAATAATTGATTCCAGAGTGTTTATTATAGAATTCGGCACAAAATATATTAATCATATCGCCTCAGAGATGCATCCCGGATAAAATCCTAGGAAGTTTGTCATCTGCAACGTCAGACATCGCTGCAGGCATCCACCTCAGCCAACCGATGAATGGAGAATCGCGTCGGTCGAGGGAAATAATGCGCCGACCCGATCCTCCTGCCGGCTGCAAAACAGCAGTTGACGCTGAACCGGACGCACACGACAGGATGCAAGCAGTTTGCACTTGAAGGCGCCAGCTCATCATCTCAACAGAAGACAGCCTCTTATGCTGCAATTGCCAACATTGGTGCACAGCTTTAGATCAGGACACATCGGCATTCTGCGAGTCACAAAGGAAAACTACGCATAAAATGTCTGTCATATATGGCAGATATAATACCAATATCAGCCATTATCAAGCCTTGGTGTAGACTCTCAAATTTTCAAATGCTATGACAAAATGATCTAATAGACGTTAGTAACCACAACCACATTTAGGTGACTTAAAAATACAATAAAAGGCACGTTGGAATCTGATCTACCCCTGCTCTTGGGCACGGTGGTGGCTGTTGTGCAAATGGATACAATAGCACTTAAGCACTATTATCAAACAAGCCTAAATCAAACCTCTCCATAACAAATCAAATGAAAATATTTTTTGGCATGTTTCCACCTTTTCCAGTTTAGACTGCCTTTGTTTTATCATCTGCAATGGCTCATTTAACTCTCACTGAAACATCATCCATGCTAATCTAATCAATGACAGATTCAACTGAAAATGTATACATATGTTACAGTCAAAGTGTGAAATCAGGCAATGTTGACATTGCCTGAAATTTTTAGGCAATGTCGACATATCCCGATACATTTATGTCTGATTCACTTTTAGCATCACTGGTGAACCAGCTTCTCAGATATTTGAAAATGTTCATGGTTATGTTCATGTTCAGGACACCAAAATACTACAGATTACGTCCTTTTAAAGTCAGTAACATTTTCGTTGGTCAGCCAGCGTTTTATATATATATATATATATATATATATATATATATATACAGGGTGTCTACGAAAAAACCCCCCAGCAGGACAACTTTGATTTCTTAAAAGTTCCTAAATATATTTCTATCAAAATTTCCACACATGTACAGCACATATTTCTCCACTTTTCTGCCAATTTTCATCTTATTTTTATGTAAGATGGCCATTTTGTGAGATATCAAAGTCAAACTTCGATTTTTACTACTCAGTCGCAGCATGACAGGCCTAAATATCTATATCTTCACATAAATTTGGCTTCATGTCAATTTCGATGGTATTAGTAGCAGTTGTTGTTGTTGTTACAGTAGTAGTAGTCAAGTTTAAATCGAATGCAAATTTGTAAAAATGTTTTTAAATTCACAGAATTCGACATAACAATAAAAGTTTGATTTAAACTTTCAAAATGGGTAAAATATCGAATGAAGATAAGATGCGAATTCAGACATTGCGGGAGCTTGGCTTTGGATACCGAACAATTTTTGCAATTAAGGTTAGGGTTAGGGTTAGAGTTTGCAATTATGTCCGATAACCATATTGAACAATTGTGGTTTAAGTTGAAATTTCTAGACAATCAATAAAATTTTGTCGGTTGATTCGTAAAAATCGAATTTTGACTTTGATAGCTCACAAAATGGCCACCTTACATGCAAATGAAATGAAAATTGGCAGAAAGGTGGGAAAATATGTGCTGCACAAGTGTGGCAAGTTTGATAGAAATATATTTAGGAACTTTTAAGAAATCAAAGTTTTCCTGCTGGGGGTTTTTTTTCGTAGACACCTGTATATATATATATATATATAGATAGATAGATAGATAGATAGATAGATCTATGGTGGCTGCTGGCCGTCTGAAACGCATCTGCTTCTCGAGCGTGTCACCCGGTGCTTGGATGAGCTGTCAGTCTGGCTTAAGTCTAATAGACTTCAGCTTAATGTCTCTAATTCTGAGGTGCTCTGGTTTGCCACCGAGAGGCAACAACACCTGTTGCCGCATGACTGTGTCAAGATCCACGATCTCGAGCTCCACCCGGCTGCCTCAGTGCAGAACTTGGGCATTTACCTTGATAGTGTGGCGACCCTTAAGCTGCATGTACCCAAGACTGTCGCCAGTTGTTTCTCTTCGCTTCGTTTGATTAGGAGTCTGCGCCGGTCTGTCCCTCAAGCTGTCCTCAAGACGTTGGTTGTTGCTCTGGCACTGACTAGGTTGGACTATGGCAACGCTGTTCTTGCGGGGTCACCTGCCTATTCTTTCGACCGTTTGCAGTCAGTTTTGAATAGTGCCGCTTGTCTCATCTTTCGTTCTGCCCGATATGATCATGTCACCCCTCTTCTTATGGATCTTCATTGGCTGTCAGTGCCTGAGCGCATCATGTTCAAGTTATCAACTCTTGTATATCGCTGCCTTCACGGGATGGGTCTGAACTATCTTACATCTGAGTTTCACAGCGTTTCTGACCTCATGGGCCGCAAGCGACTTAGATCGTCAACGACATCATTGCTTATCATTCCAAGAACGCGTCTTGTCACCGTCGGAGATCGTGCCTTCCCGGTGGCTGCCGCGCGTACTTGGAACTCGCTCCCCGCCGACATACGGGAGTCACCATCGTTCGATATTTTCAGGAATCGACTGAAGTCCTGGCTTTTTAAGACTAGCTACTTGGTTAATTCTGTTTAAAGTGTTCGCACAGTCTTTTTGACGAGCTACCACTCTAATCTTGACGTTCTCTTACTTACTTACTTACTTACTTGCTTATACACACACACACACACATATATATATATACAGCGGCTTCTATCCTCCCCTTGAAGCCGGGCTCAATTCCCCCCCCAAAAAAATACAAATCACCCCAAATCACAAATTCCCCTTGCTAATTTGCTCACTTGTGGACTTAGTATTATTTTCAGCTTTTTATCCTTTGTATTAGGCATAGCTATCATGTACCATTGATTACGTCCAGTAGCGTCATTTCACGCTTTTCTTGGGGCGAGATAATTTTTTTGCAAATTTTTTGCAAATTTTAGCAATTTTTTGCAAATCTTACGCATTTGTGCAAATTTTTTGCAAAATTTTGGCAAATTTTGGTCAATTTTGGCAAATTTTAGGGCCAATGTTGGCAAATTTGCAATTTTTTAATATTTTTGGCAATTGTTTGCAATTTTTTGCGCATTAACACATTATAAATGAATTTTTTTCATTTTTTGGGGGGCCATGCTCCCTGCCTCCAAATGACACCACTGATTACGTCACGATTGGTGTTATTTTGAATCAATATCAGTGTCGGTTCTGTTCAGATAAGTAGCATCATTTAGCTTATTAATAGTTTATATAATGGTGTTGAAAGCAAAATATTTCCCCCTCATTTTTTTTCCGGGCGCACACTGCGCCCACCTTAAATAGGGATAGAAGCCCCTGTATATATACATATATATAATTAAAAATTGAAATATATATATACATATATATGTATATAATTAAAATATATATACATATATATGTATAATGTATATAATTAAAATTTAAAAGCTGTGAAGCTGATACTCTAAATCAGCGGTTCTCAATCCGTGGTCCGCGGACCAACAGTGGTCCGCGAGAGGGCGTCTAGTGGTCCGCAGCATATTGTGAAAAAAAAACTAAAAATTATGGATAATGTGTTTTTTGCTTTTTTTGCTTGTCGAGCTTTTTCGACAGACACTGGTTTCATATTTCTCAGGTGGTTCGCGAAAAATTTTTGACACTCAAAAGTGGTCCGCAAGACAAAGGGGTCTGAGAACCACTGCTCTAAATAAATACCATACATCTCAATATAAATACCTTTAAAAGTAAAAGATTTGTACATGTACAATTTGTACAGTACAAACGCCTGTGGTCTGTCTCATTGCCCTCGAGATATTTGACATCAAGCAGCAAAGTTGGCCGCTGGCTCTTTTATGTGGAATAAAATTGCAAAAGGCCATCTGACAATTTGCTCTAACTAATCTTCTATATCTACATAGTAGTTCTAAATTCTTTGATACAGTACAAAAGTTATATTCTCAGGTGAAATTTTGCAAATGTATTATACTTAGGCATTAAGAATTTTACATAATGATAGATCTCGAAACTAAGGGTGTGTATTATATGCGGGTATGGATTATACCCAAAATAATATGGTAGTAATAAGTGTGCAAGAACTATAGTTTATTTCAATGATAACTTAAATGATTTTGCTTTGGAAGAGTGGCAGAACTGCTGAATTGTGCAATACTGAAGAAACTTTTATGGACAAACAACGGGCATTCAGTCAGTCTAATGTTGCTTCAAGCATTTAGTGATTTGAACACCAAAATTAATGCAAAAGCCAAATGCCTTTGCTAAAGTAAGCATTTAAGCAATGCACAGTTTTAACAATGACCGACAACTTGGACAACAACAGGCAGTGAATTACAATAATTGACTCTCAGCAAATGCAGCAGTCAAAAACCCACTCCACTGAAAGTCTGAAATTCTGCCAATCACAAAATGTACACTGGCTCTGAAGCATGACCCTGCATTGACCCTTAGATGACGCTGGGCAAATGCTGAAAGCCGCAGGGCAGAGATAAGAGCCAGCGTAGCTCCACAGAGAGGCTGAATGCATTTGACCGATAGGCGGACAACCTTTTAAATAATTGTCAGATGTTGAATTCCCTAAATACTCACACACACACAATGTTTGGTCGTTTCAGAGAAACTTAGACGCAAAACGGTTCATAGTCATCCATCTCGAAAACTGCATTCATCATGGGCGTCTGGAGGGGATGAAAAGGGGTGCAGTTGCACCCCCTGGAAAAATTGTGAAGTTATGAAAAAAGTAAAATTAATAAAAAAAGTAACCTATACTTAAAATATGAATTTATATAAGAATCCGATGAACTTTCTTGTAGCGCTAAATAATTTATAATTAGTCCCATAGATCTTGACAGTCTTGTACAGTATTTCTTCTTCTTTCGTCACATGATGTTGTTTTGCACTCCTGGAAAAATTCATATGGATGCCCATGGCACTCATCTAAACTCCAGAGCATGCCAGAACCTAGCCTCACTGCCCTTCAGATATATTGACCATTGCCTGGCTGATCATTCATCTAAGTTCCCACAGCTATTTCAAGAAAGGCTAAATGCCTAGGAATAATCAGTTAATGTTGTACTACCTTCCAAAGTGCCATATAAATCCACAAGATTGTACCTACTTACTTACTTATTTACTTAACTTTCTTGCCATGGACAACAACTTTCACTATCATCAAATAAGCATTATGATAAATGAAAACAGTGCAAAGGTTGGAACACCGGAAATTGATGGAATATAATCATGGCATTTTGACTGGAGATTAAAATTTAAAAAATTGCCATTAGAAATATTGGGGTAATCCTAAACACTAAGCCAACCATGGACAAAATAGCCAATTGTTTGCCAAAGAATCAAGATTCTAAGTTCTATGATGTTTAACTGTTGAGTTGCTACCACTGGCACTTGGCCGCCGCCGCCGCTGCCGCCGTCGCCACCATCAAGGCATCAAATGCAGGTGAAATATCAAGCAGACAGTGACAATTAATTTTCTGCTGATAGAATTATGTCAAAGCGCTTTTGTCGTAGGCCTTAGCCTTGTTTACTGCACTGGATAAATTGTTTGGAAATAATAATAATAATAATTGGAATGATGTAACATTTTCTAGTGATAGATCATTAACCATGAAGTTGATGTTTTGTTCTGATTCAGATGTTGTCATGACTTTGGTCTTGCTTGCATTGATTTCTAGACCATATATTTTGCTGATGTTGTTTAGCCAGTCTATTAGTTCTTGAAAATCTTGTGGTGTAGTTGTTATACTGATAATGCTTTACAAATATTTTCAAATCGATCTTTTTTTCACATAGTCTCTTTTTCTGTTTCTCACTCTGACTGAACTCTCGAATGACACGATATTTTCAAAGTCTTGGGTCGGTTGCGGATGGATCTGGAATACCATTGATCGATATCTTTCGAGTAATAAAGCTGATGCCACATGCGGTTGCAAGAAATATTTCAAGGGGATGTGGGTAATTTTACAGAGGAATAGGAGCCAAATAAATCCAGTCATGAACTGGAGCCGTGCGCTGCACCCACTCATTCAGCCTTGACTGGAACTGAGTTCTATATTCTTTCTAAAGCAGATTTAAAGATAAACACAGATTCTGGTTCTTAACAAAATGCTTAAATAAATGTCATTTATCAAAGCTAAATTGCTAATGAACGAACTTACTCTTACAGTCCAACATAGGTCAATATAAAGATTACAGGCTAATATGATGCCCCGCTGCTGTCCTAACACTCTCGAGTTCAGGGGTCGGAAAGTTCGGCAACCTTTCGGACAGCGAAGACCAAATTGCCATGGCATTGTCTGCCCGAGGGCCGTGTAATAAAATAATTTTTTTCGACGGGCCCCAAAAGGTTTTAAAGTTTGTTTTTTAGAAAGTTTGTGCTGGTCAAAGTCAAAAGTTCTAAAAAAATTATACATCGGCTATCAAGTGCGAAATATTTGTGATGACCTTTTCTGCCTGTCAGACATTTGAAAGAGCGATGACCTTTTTAAAGATAATCTGTGGGCGCCGGATTAAACCCACTGGCGGGCCGGATGTAGCCCGCGGGCCCCAGGTTACCGACCCTGCTATAGATTAACTTCTACGCGATCAACTCACCTTTGGTAGCTTTAACGGCTTCTCGCAAAGTCGACACTGTAGGCTCTACGCTACCTTCATCACAAGTTTTGTTGAAATAACTTCAAATAAGTACGAAAGCGATTCCATATATTATTGCACAACTACACTTTCTGATACTTGCATTAAAATTCCACGAACATTTACTGTTGAAAAGTAATCAAATCGATCGAAATTTGAAATTTTCTAGTCTGCGCCAATGTTGTCTACGAAAAGGTTAGTGATGCTCATCTAATGTTCAATATTGTCTATCCACAATGTTAAAATCTTTGTTCATATCTTTAAAAAGACTTAAGTTATGGCATCCATTGACCATCTTTGCTGCTCGTCTATGCACTTTTTCTAAAAGCTCTGAATCTTTATCCATAAATGGTTTCATCATCTTTCAGAGGTAGACCGAGAAAGATGATGTTGGAGTGGATGATGAATAAAGGATATCAGGAACTCAAAGAATAAGCAAGCAATCGATCGGAGTGGGAAAACTGGATACCTGGACCTGTCGAGAGACAGAAACACTGATGATGATGATGATGGTTTCCATTCTTGAACACAGTATTCTTGACGAGGCCGTTCTAATGTCTTCTATACAGTACCATTATTAGAAAAATCAATGACCCAGGCGCCCTACTAGTACTGATAAATCTTGCCCATTTGAATGCAGAGATGTAGCAAGTACACAATGCTTCAAGTACAAGTACAAGTACCTGGCCTCCGAGTACAAGTACAAGTACAAGTACTTGCATTCCAAAAACTCCGAGTACAAGTACAAGTACAAGTACCTGGCCTCCGAGTACAAGTACAAGTACAAGTACCTGGCCTCCGAGTACAAGTACAAGTACAAGTACCTGGCCTCCGAGTACAAGTACAAGTACCTGGCCTCCAAGTACTAGTACAACATTTTTGACATTGACATTTTTTCCGCTGACATTTTGTCCCCATGACATTTTCTACATGACATTTTGTCCGTGACATTTTGTCCGGCCACGAATAAAATTGACACTATTAGCATCTAAATATCATCACAGTTGCACTAAAAAAATAGAGATGATAGTCTTGCATCGGTCATATTAACCCTATGCGATCTCGCGATCAAGCCAGCTTGGCTAAATACGCGTTTAATTGGTGCGCCAGAAGCAGGCACACTAAGGTCTCTAATTAATGGCTGCAGTATACAGCCTGCTGAACTCCTTTCTATTAACCTCACTGTTCCAAAATACGATGTATCAGTGGCTTCATCATAAATATCGTTGAGTTCCAGGTACTTGGCCATCTGTGAGGATGTGCTTGTCATTAGCCTAAAGGAACAGCATTACTGGTACCATTGAAGTACATATAGCCAGAGATGTAGCAAGTACACAATGCTTCAAGTACAAGTACAAGTACCTGACCTCCGAGTACAAGTACAAGTACAAGTACTTGCATTCCTAAAACTCCGAGTACAAGTACAAGTACAAGTACCTGGCCTCCGAGTACAAGTACAAGTACAAGTACTAAAAATTTGTACTCGAGTTACAAGTACAAGTACCAAGTACTACATCTCTGTTTGAATGGACACCACTTATGCCAAACCTGTCTTTTCCCCTTCTACAGAGAGACACAAAAAATTGGCAGCTGGTTAATTTGCACACTACTGTGTTTTTAGCAATATTTACCCGCATTGCAAATTTATTGTGGTTTTCACACAGGCTTACTTAGTTAGTTAGTTAGTTAATATGCCAACTTATATAGCGCTATAGTCACAGCATTAGTCTCCTAAACCACTTTAATTTTTATTTACAGTGTAAGCATATTATTATTATTATTATTATTATTATTATTATTATTATTATTATTATGTGAAAGTTCCACGAAAGGTCCACGAAAGGCGACAGCATTAAATCTCTGGAGTGTCGCGGACATTCGTTGTAGGAGAAAGGATGTCTCTCTTTCATCTCCAGATTGTCGTGTTAGGATCCTGCCGATTTCCTTTAAGAAGTGAAGACCTTCTTCGTTGATTAGACCCATTGTCTCCCAAGCCATAGGAACAGAGTGATACGAGGAAGACAGTTGATGATATTTGTTCCTTTTCCTTTCGGCTGCACGTTCGGCTGCAGCACCTGCGGTTGATGCTGTCTGATGATAGTAGGAAGCAGCGAATGTGTCTGCGACTGTAACATCCTAAATCACGCATCTGCCTGTTCTCCATGGGATGAGAATGCAGCCATCCGGTCGTTTTCAATCGGATCTCGATAGGCCAGATGGTTCCTTTGACGATGGAAAACCGGCCTTTATCAGCGAACGACATAAAATATCGTTAAGGGCGGCGTGTCGGGCGATTCGTCCAGGTGCTAGTCGACAGGAGAGACCATGGTGGCCATCTCGTAGAGATCCGCAAGGACAGCTATGTGGCATGCACAGTGTGGTCCCAAGTCGTAGACCAGCCGCTATGCGCACAGATTCATTGTCAAGTCTTAGGCCACAGTTGCAGATGATCAGGGCGAAAAGCCAGTCGCCTGAATATGGTGATGCAACTGCATTCAATCTGGCTCTGTCGATGTCACTTGTGTGACTTGACAACCAGCTGGAAAGTTCTTATTATTATTATATTCTTATTATTCTTATTATTATTTAAAACATGATCAACACGGTGACTTAATTAAGTGGGTAGATAATTACAATCAACACTCAAAATGACAGTTTGCATAGTAATTAAGTTATATTACATTTATCAAATAACAGCCATAACTTGAAAATCACTTGCAGAAATGAAAACAAATTTTAAACAAAAGCTTTAATTTAAATTAAAAGCATTAATTTAAATAGTTCATAAAAGTAAATATTACTGAATAAATTGGTATAAAAATACTTTAAACTAAACTCTTCAGTTTTCAGTATAAAATATACACGACATTTAAGGAAATGCGTATTTAAACAGTGACTATTTTGTACCTTAAAAGCTTCAAATAATAAATATATATATATATATATATATATATATATATATATCTTATATATATCTGTGTGTGTGTGTGCATGCATGTGGCGTTACATGGGATTATAATATTTATAATGTAGTTCAATGAATGCAATATATTGAAGAACTGTATAATTCACTATATATATATATAACTTGGCAAGACAATGTCATGAATGTCAAATCATTTCTAATAATTTTATAAATAACCAATTTTATTATAGTATCTATTGTAATTCAAAGATATCTATGGACATAGTATTATAACCAAGAATTCACACAGCAGCTGGCATGTTATCTAGCGACGCCTGGTTCCACCAAAACCTACAAATATACATTCATTATTGACACCATTAATTGGTTATTTTTTATATAAAATAATAATTGTGCACTTCTATATAACCAGTTCTATTACACTGAGATATAAATCAATAATACTCAAAATCCATTAGTTAGATACCAAACAAAATTAGTCAGAATGGGAAACAGTGAAGCTGACCACAGAGGAAGAGCCAAGGGAATATGTGTGGCTTTACTCTGCATTTGAATGCTATCAATGAAATGATAATTACAGTCTAGTAGACAAAGAAGTTCTAGGTTTTTTTGACCATCATCAAAAAAGACTCCTTTTACAACTTCAGTAATAATTATTTGGCCATTAAATAATCAATGAGTCAGCAAATCTTGTTGAATGAAATTGTTTTTGGCACTTTAACATGGATTTCAAGTACAGTCCAGTACCGGTATTCCTATAACATGCTTTAGTCATCATCATCATCATCATCATCATCATCATCATCATCATCATCATCATCATCATCATCATCATCATCATCATCATCATCATCACCAACTTGCTCTCTGCCAACTCTTTAGCGGCAATAGCTAGACACAAAATGTTTCCAAGAACTTCTATCTTCTGTCAATCGTCTTCCTTCTACGATTGAAATTCCTTTCATGTTCATATCTTCTCTGATGTTGTTCATCCACTTTTGCCTGGGCCTTCCTCTTCCTTTATTTTCTTCTATTTGAGTGTAGAGTGCCTTGTATGGTAGTCTCCTTTCATCCATTTTGTTGACATGTCCATACCAATTGAGTCTTTTTCTTCTAATTTTGTTGATAATTCTCAATTATAATTGTATCCTTTAGGTTAAGACATTGCCTAATGTATTCGTTTTTTATCTTTTGTAGCCAGGTTACTCCCAGGATTCTCCGTAAGCACGTCATTTCGGCCACCAGTAGCCTCCTTTCGTCTGTTTCTTTCATGCTCCATGTTTCTGCTCCATATATAATTTGCGGGACTACTATGGTGTTGTATATTGTGACTTTTGTGTTTATGTTTATGTCCTTGCTGTTCCAGACTTTTTGTAATCTCCCCATTGTTTGCAGTCCTTTGGTGATTTTTTGTTTTATGTATTCTTGATGACTTCCATTACTGACAATTTCTCCTCCAACATAGGTGAAACTTTCGACTTGTTCTATTGTTGTGTTATCTAATGCTATTTTGATTTCAGCTTTTCCCTTTCTGCTGACTGCCATGGTTTTTGCTTTCTTGGGGTTAATAGTAAGTCCAAGTCTTTTGCTTGTTAGATTGACTTCATTGGTCAGTGTTTGAAGATCTGATTTGTTGTCTGTAATCAAGCTGACATCATCTGCAAACTTTAGATCATTTACATTTTTCTCCGCAGCACCCTATACCTATGTCCAGCTCTCCAAATGCTATTTTAAAAATTGCATCCAGGATGATAATGAAAAGTGTTGGAGACAGCATGCATCCTTGTCTCAGTCTTACAATTGTCCTAAACCATTCTGACATTTCAGTATCTAACTTCACTGCACTTTCTGACTTCTGATATATTGTCTGTATTTTAAACGGATGAGTTTTTCTTCAATGCCAGCATGTCTCGTTGCTTGCCACAACCCTTCTTAAGTTCTTTGATACAGTGGAAAGGTTATATTTCCAGGCAAAATTTCATGTGCATAGGTAGCAAGATTTCTACATTAATGATAGCTCTTAAAACAAAGGATGCATTATACACAGGTGCATATTATACCTGAGAAAATACAGTATTATTATTATTATTGTTATTGTTGTTATTATTATTATTATTATTATTATTATTATTATTATTATTATTATTATTATTATTATTATTATTATTATTATTAATGCGTTTCAACACTCATCAGTGTGTAGAGCCATCATGTTTAAAATTCAAGTAATTTAAGCAGACTCAATGATCTCGTGTATTTTTTCAAATAAACCCAAATAAATGCAATGAATTCTAACCTAATGCAAAGTAACAGTACATTTATACAGATCCGCTTCTATAATAAATCACTCAGAGGCACCACTGCATACTCATAAAGAGATTAAGAAATAGCAAAGGGATAGTTATGGTTCCACAATAGGGACACTGCTTACATCTATAGGCCAACTTGGCAATGCTCTGACTAAAGGGTTTGGGGGAGTGTTGTGAGCCAGTGTTTAATCTAGACTCCTGGACTCCACTCCAGGGGGGAACTGACAAAGCCGAGGGAAACTGACAAAGCTGGGGGGAATTCTGCTAGGGGGCTTCTGTTAGTTGATGTAGTATGCCAAAATTTCCAGGGAGGATTTGAAATTTATGGGGGGAAAGGGCAATTTCCCCCGGGAAATGGCCTATATTAAACCCTGTTGTGAGCTCTCTCTCTCTCTCTCTCTCTCTCTCTCTCTCTCTCTCTCTCTCTCTCTCTCTCTCTCTCTCTCTCTCTCTCTCAGGTGGTCTGGGACAAAACCCTGTATTTCTATAGGACAGATTTCATTTACATTTCAGTTGTTTAGGACAAGTATCTCGGTAATGCCCAAGTGAATGTAAAATAACATGAAACTTATCATTGAACACAATCACTGTTAACTGACCTGAAGTAACACGGGTGCCACCAGAGGGTTCAGGAGCAGAACCTGACGAAGAAGAAGTGCTTCCAAATCCTGTATTTCCCCAGTTACTATGCGAAGGATTTCCCCAGTAACTATGCGAAGGATTGGCAGACTGATGTTGATATTGATAAGCATTTCCTCTGCTGGATCCGAACAGATATCCTAGAAATCCACCAGTAGTTAACCCAGTCCAAAATCCTCCTCCAGTATTGCTCTGAGATGGTGGAACTTGAGTATGGTGCCCAGGAAATGCGGTGGAATAGGAATTACCTGTCAAAATATTTGAGAGGCATAACATAAACAAAGCATGAACCAGAGATTTGGCTGCAGACAAAGAAAGTGAAGAACAAATAACCCTAATCTGCCAAAGTTGGTAAAAGCAGAATCAAAAGAGTCTAGCAAAATGCTCCTTGAAGGTCAAGTTACTGTCAAAGTAAATACCAAGGTTTTTGATACAATTTGAGAAAGATAGATTAGGAAAGAGAGAGTTCAGTAAGTCATAATCAATTTCTTGGAGTGCAGATGTTTAGTACCAAGCTGGCTTGGATTAGTTGAGTTTTATCAGGGTTCAGTCGGAGTCTATTGGAAAACATCCAATCCCGAAGAGTTGCAACTACATTGTCTATTGACTGAGTGAGCTCAGTATGAGAAGAGTGAGGACATGTCGGTAAATTTGAATGTCATCAGCATAGAGGTACACAATGATGCCAAATGAGCTGCTTTTTTGCTAGCTCATTAGTGGCAATAGCTAGACATGAAACTTCTCCGTTTATCTTTTTCCATTGTTAGTCTCTTTCTATCTATTACTGATAACTGGTATCTTTCAGAATCTTCTTTGATGTTATCCATCCACTTTTTCCTGGGACTTCCTCTTCTTCTCTTGCCTTCTTTGTATGTGTAGAGTGCTTAATCTGTTGTCTTTCATTCTATTTACATGACCATACCATCTAAGTCTTCTTCTTCTGAATTTATCTATTATTGTCTCTTGCATCACCAGTCTTTTTCTCATGTCTTCATGTCCATGTGGTGCCTAAGGCATATTTTTTCTGTTGCATTTTCTGTGACTCTTGCATCTGTGGTTATGGTTAAAAAATAATCCATATATAAATATAAAATACGGTTATAAAAAATCCAGATCCAGAGATTTTGCAATTCAATATATAATTTCAAAAATTATTGACTGTTGATGAAGAAATCTTTATTCAATGAAAGTCTTTTGCAAACAATGTGTCTTATCTTCTGTTCAAGTTCTGATGATGAGCTAAATTAGCTTCTACCGTCTTATCTCGCTAAGTGTAATGTCTATGGAACTTCCAGTGGGGAGTGAATGTAGAAGGGGTTTTCTTCAAGATTCCCAATGTGGAACAGTGGTCTATTTAAATCAGGGTATTTAAATTCGTTGCATGTGTAAACAGCAAGTCAAATGAAAGTATTACAATGACCTTTTAATGCAAAAGTAATGTCTATGCTCTCGACCTTCATGTACGTCGGCCGTAGGAATCCTAGTATTATTCTCCCCAGGGTTATATACAGCAAATATATGATCCATTTAAATTGGGCCACTTAAATTCAGCATATGCATATAAACAACCATCAATTTAAAGTAATTAAGGTCTGCCTCAGCAAAGATAGGTCAATGTCAATTTACTGAAAAAACCCAGGAAAGAGATATCTTCGCTCCTCTTTCTATGAAACCAGATCCACTCTAGTTACATCGAAATGGCTTCATCCAACCAAGGGGCTCGGTATAGAATACAATATCTCTGTCAAATGTGGTACGATTTGCAAAATTCCTGAATTATTTTCTTCCTATTACATTCTCCTACAACTGTGCCGGTCGCCGAAGTAAGTTTTCCAGCCAAAAACTTTAGCCACAGAGCTACGAACAAAGATTTTTGCTTTTTTGACTGGGTGGTGTTTAGGCTGGAGAGGAGACCCCTCCCAAATTCTATTTATTTCTGTATAGATGGTTAGAGAGAGCAATAAAGATGCAAAACAATGGTATATACCTTATCATTTTAGCTTTCTTATAGCCTGAGAGATAGCAAATTATTAAAAATAATACACGCTCTATTTGACACTTTAGAAACAAAACTTTATCCAACCAAGGGACCTCGGTTTAGAAACATTATATTTTGACCAAATGTGGTCCAATTTTCAAAATTTTGATTTATTTTGTTCCAACTGCATTCTTCTATTCCTACATATAACTTTACCACTCACCAAAGATAGGTTACCACCCAAAAATTTTACATGCAGAGCATCAAACAACAAACATTTTTAAAAGGGTTGCTGCTTTAGGCCAGGCCAGAGAGTGGACTCTCTCTCCAAAATTCAATTTATTTTTACAAGGATGGATATAAAAAGGAATGAAACTGCAAAACAAAGGTCTATACCTAATAGTTTTTTAGCTTTCATGGAACCTGAGCAATTTGCAAGTTTTAAAAATATAATATTCTGTGAAAATATGCCAAAATGCTGGTCATCAGAGACTTTTCTAAAAAAAAATTCTCTGGCTGGTTATTCTGGACTTTTCCGTTTTGGGACACCCGGTCATTAGGGGGTTAATGTTTAGAAGGTAATGCATGAAACAAGTATAAGATCTACAATTAATAAGCAGAAAACTGAAAATTATTCAGTTGATTTATAGTTACCTGGCATGTATTCTGGTCTAAACCCCGGCGGAGGAGGCGGAGACTGAGCAGATGAAAACTGATATTGCTCTTGACCAGCGTAATTCCACGAAGGCTGTGTACTGGTGTACGTCAACGCCTTATATAAAACAAAGCCTACGATTGCCACGAGCAGGAACAAAATGACGATAGAAGTTCCATTGTGTGACTGAGACCTGACATATAATTAATAATTAAAACTAAGAAAACAAACAGAATTTCAACATCACTGAGATTATCTTATTATAAAAATAATTATCAATTAGAAACAATTGCCAAAATCTAGCAGAACAAGAAATAAGAGTAAATCAACACATCAATGAAAATATTTAAGTTTATTACTAAATTAATATTGTGTTAAATATAATCATAATTCAAATTCCTCTGCATCTTCTTTCAAGCACCATCTGATATCTGACTATTTTATTAACTTCTTCTTTATGTGTTGTCCTCTGTCAGGGGGTTGACAGCAGGGTTATTTAAGCTAAGGTTTTTCAGTTACAGTTCAGTTACAGTTATGTTTTTTCAGTTAAAGTTACAGTTAGTGTTAACTATTTAAGCTATGGTTTTTCAGTTACAGTTTCAGTTACAGTTGTTTTTTCGGTTTTTCAGTTACAGTTACAGTTTTTCCCCCGATGACATTAACAACATGTAAATCAATGTGTATACATTACTTAGTTATGGGTTTAGTGAAGTAAAGCAAAAATAATTAGTTCAAACTTGGTTATGCCTCTATTATGTTGAATAAACAGCTATTTCACACTACAGAAATTCAATATCTTTAGTTGCAACTGCATCTGCTGCCTCTTTTCCCTCAATTTCTATTTTGATTCTAAAATCAGCTGCAATTTCCTTATGTTTAGCCTTTGAATGATTATCCATGTTTGTTTGCTGCATTTTTTCCTTTCAGTAAGCAATTCCAGCTATCGGTTTTGCATTTGGACTGGTCCGTTGATGCCTCCATTGTCTCATACGCAAAGAAAATGCCAGACGCCGTTTTCATGTCTACGTTCACTATTTGTATTTATTTGGTATATATTTGGCTTAAACATTTTATGGAAATAGTAAACACATGCAGGCCAAAGCTTGGTCTGGTCAGGTGTGGACAATAGAATGTAGACCGTTTAACCAAGGACATCCAATAAAGCAACCACTGTTTGATTGGGGTCTGTGCTATAGCCCTGAATCTTGGCCCAAAACAGCACTGCCCTCTCTAAGTCATGCAAGTTTTGCCAGAGCAATTGAAGTCCTACAGAATTTATCAACAAACACAAATAAACTTATAAAATTATTTTTCACTTGTATACATTTTTCTATTACTTAACTGCTACACTTTATTCAATTACAGTTACAGTTATTTGTCATTTTTCAGTTACAGTTAAAGTTTTAGTTAACTGACAGTTATTTTTCAGCTATTTTAGGTCTTCAGTTGGAATTACAATTAACTGAGAGAACACTGGTTGACAGTCATTTTCCTCCATTTCTCTCTATCTCCTGCTGCTCCTTTTAGGGCTCCATAGTTCTTGTATTTGTCCAGTCAAAGATGTCGTCCATCCAGCTTCTTCTCAGTCGTCCCTTCCCCTTGGTGTAGCATAGTATGAGCACCAGTAGTTTGCGCACCTGGGAGTTTGCGCACTAGGAATTTGCGCACCAGGGTTAGGGTAAGGGTTAGGGTTAGGTTTAGAGTTAGGTTTAGGGTTAGGTTTAGGGTGAGGGTTAGAGTTAGGTTGAGGGTTAACTTTAACCCTAACTCTAATCCTAACCCTGGTACGCCCCTGGTGCGCAAATTCCTAGTGCGCATACTCTCAGGTGCGCAAACTACTGGTGCGCATACTAATGTAGACCTTCCCCTTATCCCTTCTACCTTTCATTATTATCAGAGACAGAATTCATAAATTACCATGTATGATATTTCTATCAATTACATCATCTCACACACAAGGACTTTTAATTATAAACTTGGCCAGGATTTAGCAGCATTGGAACTTTCAGCAAAACCTGCAAGGGTCCATCCATATAGTATGTACTCACTTAGGGAGAGGGGGTTGCATTTGGGATATTTTGCCTATATACGCTGTGCAAACAGAGGAAGGGGGATTGAAAATATGTCTTTTTTGCATATGCACTACATGGATGAGCCCCAACCTGCAATAAAAGTGGGCAGGACTTTCATTCAGGCAACTTTGTTAGGTTAGACCGTTAGAGTCGTTGGAGACATAAAAAAATGCCTATTGTAAGAAGAAACTGCCTTCCTCCAGAAGGCGATTCAGATTTCATAAGAATAAATTGCATTGCAAAGAAATTGCAGCCGATTCAAACCATTCATTCTTGGCTCAATTCCTCCTCCACATATAGAGAAACAAATGGTTGCTTTTACTCTAAGGAATACAACTTTGTCAAAATTATCTGACAAAATATTAGTTCAGTTGATTTGTGTTGTTCCTTGTTTGTGTACTATTTTGATGCTGTGCTTGTCACGAATAAAGATGATTATTATTATTAATAAAACTAGCAACAAATTTAAGGTAATAGTAACCTTTGATAGTCATTTCTTTGGCTTTGATGCTTGTTCTGCCTATACCCTGCATCTGTAAAATCCAAAGTATATTCCAACTAAAACAGAAAGCAAATTACTTTACCATTATATCATAATCAGCAGATACGAGAGTCAACGTGTAACTAAAAATCAATAATGTCTATGTTTACATAACTATGGCGCCTATCTATGGCGCCTATCTATGGCTGCCTTGCATGCGTTTTGTGCATGCCACGTTTCGTCGTCGTTCGACGCAATTTCTGACGCTCCGTGCGTGAATCTTGCGCCGGAGATGAGGATTTTTTCGAGTCCGTCGGTCTTCTGAGGAGTTTCAGCCGTCCTCTTCTGTTTCGCGTCGTTTCGGAAGCCTCGAGTCGATCTTCACCGCTTTATGCAGGACGTCGCCATGTTGGCTATTGTTATAGCGCCATGCGCTGATCAACGGTTCGTTCCGGACTTCGCTCGAGCCTTCATCTTCGCGAGGACGGCGTTTCGCTCTTCGGTTCCGACGTGTCTCGTGCTGTCCTCTACCTTTCCACGCCGTCCTGGAAGTTCAAGTCAGTGCGCCGTCCGTCCGGTGTCGCCCAAAGTCAGCCGCATCGCTGGCTGCGCGTGAAAATTCGGGGGTCTGCGGTTGGCTGTCATTCCGGACTATGCTGGATTTTTCATCTTCGTCGGATTTGCCGATTTCGATGACGGAACTATCTTCTTGCGGAAGACCGCTTCTCCAGGAACTTTTCCGGTGGTTATATCCGCACGGAGAAACTCCTACTACCAACTCGCGGACTTTCAACATCATCTTCCGCTCCTCGTTGGCATGTCAAGGGGGCTACAGTTTTCCTTGAAGGACCGCTTCTAAAGGACTTTGCGCCGGACTTATTCACGGCAGCAAAGTTTTTTCCATCATCTCAGTAGATTTTAACATCGCCACCTTCTGGACTTCATTGACATGTCAGCGGTGTCAAAGCGCTTTTGATTTTGGATTTTAAACCATGCGTACAGCGCTATATAAATTGTCCTGGATAATAATAATAATAATAATAACTATGCAAAGTCTGAATTTCTAAATTTAAATACCTCCTCAACAGATAAAATTACGGTAATCCTAAATATCAATTTAAAATATGACAAATATAAATTATAAATCTAGATAAACTTTAATAATTGCATATCAATCTTCACATACATCTTGATACAATATTATAGAGAACATGATCCATTTTTTGTTTGTATATGATTACTGTTATTTTATTTGCTATGTATAGCTGTACTTAATGTGCCCTTGCTCCTGACATTTGGTAATATGGTGTATAGGAAATTGTCAGTTTAATAGTAATAATACTAGTAATAGTAAAAATATTAATAATAATAATAATAACAATAAAATAATATGAAATTTCTTGAGGACACTTTCAGGAAAATATAATGCATAGTACTTACTCTCTTTTTCAAAATAAAGTTACTTTGAAACCATTTTCCTGGCTAGTGTGCTGCAGGACAAGTACTCTGGTACCATAGTACCTTCCAAATGGCAACACAGCTCTTAGCAGGCCTGAGGAAAGGGGGCCCATGGAACTCAAAGAGGTCCATGTGAAGAGGATTTTGATTTATGCAAGTGATTGAATTTTAACTTCATTACTCATTAGTTCAGTTTGCAAGTTTACTTTCATTTCTTTATGTAAAGTAAAGTAAAGTTTTCCCATACTCAATTTTGAGCGCTGGGGCCGGCGCTGATCTCCGGTCTCTTAGGCATACAGTGATGCGGGTGGCACACACCATTAACCTAGAGTAGGTTGCCAATCAAACGTCTCGGCCCGCGCCTTACTTCGCAGCAAACGCTGCTCCTCAATTTGCACTCTAGCGAGTAAGGCTGAGTCGACCTTAGGGCTCCGACTGGAGTTGAACCCGTTCCGTCAGCATGCCTGCCCAGCGTGTAACCACTTCTGCCATCTTCCCACCTCTTTCATCAGTGTTTCTGTCTCTCGACAGGTCCAGGTATCCAGTTATTCCACTCCGATCGATTGCTTGCTTCTTCTTTGAGTTCCTGATATCCTTTATTCATCATCCACTCCAACATCATCTTTCTCGGTCTACCTCTCACTCTCTTTCCCTCTATTTTTCCTTCGATTATTGTTCTTAGTAAAGAGTCATGCCGGAGGACATGTCCCATCCAATTTCTCTGCCTTTTCCGGATTGTATCTATCAGGCTTCTTTCTTCTTCTATCTCCTTCATGACTTCCTCGTTTGTCTTATGCTCTGTGTATTTTACTTTTAGCATTTTCCTCCAAATCCACATTTCAAAAGCCTCTAATCGTTTTATATCTTCCTTTCTCATTGTCCACGTCTCCGCCCCATACAACGCCACACTCCATATCAATGTTTTTACCAATCTCTTTTTAGGTTTAGTTTTAGTTTACTTTGCATCAGCTCCTTTCTCTTGTAAAAGCTTCTTTGCTATTGCTATACGTCTTCTTATCTCTTTATTGCATCTGGCATCGGTTGTTATCAGACTTCCTAGATAGCTAAATTCCTTCACTTGCTCTATGATCTGTCCGTAAACCTTTATTTCCACTCTCATTCCTTCTTTTTACTTATTACCATAACTTTAGTCTTTTTGTATTGATTCTCATTCCATACTTTTCTGACACTTGTATCAGTTTATCCATTACTTCCTGAAGCCCTTTTTGATTGCTTGCTAGCATGGCCTGATCATCTGCGGCGCAGCGCCTTTAGTAGTACTCCTCCAACTTTAACTCCTTATCTGTATTCTCCATCGCCTCTTGTACTAATTCTTCGATGTATATGTTAAACAGCAGCGGTGACAGTGGACATCCCTGCCTTACTCCTCTGCCAATCATACACGATTCACTCAGTTCTCCCTCTATTCTCACCTTCACTGACTGTCCAAGGTATAGGTTTGCTATCAGTCTTCTGTCTCTCCAATCCACTCCCACCCTTTTCAGTGCTCTCATCAAAATCCTCCAGTCTACTCTGTCAAACGCTTTTTCGTAATCCACGAAGCATATATAGATATTTTTTCCATTTTGAAGTCTTCTCTCACTTAGCATTCTTAAGCATCCGATTGCATCCCGTGTTCCTTTCCCCTTCCGAAACCCAAACTGATCCTCTCCAAGGAATCCTATTACATCTGTTTTCGCTTGTACTCTCTGTACCACCTCTTTATGAATATATTTTAAATTTCAGGTGAATCAGTTCAGTTTATTAAAGGTCATGAAATGTCATGAAACCATCTTAAAAATAAATCTGAAACGTCAGGAAAAACAGAAACGCAATGAGATTAATAAAAAGGGGCAACAAAACGCTTTTTCAATCTGGTAGATTTAGCAAGACTCAGTATTGAATCTGATCTTGCAAAAACGATTGATTTCGATGACGCTATTCAAAATTTTGCCAGGAAAAAGACTAGGTCATTTCGAAAAAGCTCTTAATTTAGTTTCGTTCCAATTAATTTTTCTTGTGAAGAAAAACATGGATCCAAATTGCCTGCCGATTGTTAGAGAAAAATAATAATAAACATATTTACACTATAGCTAGGTGTCAGAGCCGCCAAGAGAAACGAGTTGAACTTTGTATAAGGGCCCACACATCTTCCATGTACCGGGGCCAGGACTTTCTCTCGGCGGCCATGGCTCTCAGATTACGATCTATAAAACCACGACCCTATGCTTACATGAAAAAGACGAATTTGCTTCATTTATTGACCAAGAGCTGGAAAGAATGAATTCTCTATCACAACATTATTATTATTATTATTATTATTATTATTATTATTATTATTATTATTACTACTACTACTAGAAAGATGCTCGCTGGCCGCTCGCTCAGCTTCGCGCTCGCTTGCCATTCGCTTTCTTCAGCTCACAACCAGCTCGCAGTGCAGGATAATATACTAATCCAATACCTATACCTAATACCCAATCATTGAATTCATGCTGAACAACATTTCAATGATGTACTGTACATACGCCACCTAGCCAAGCTCTGCGCCACATAATAATTAGGCCTATGTACGTTAAAATCACGCAACTGTGACCATTTGTGACGCTGTACACGTATTTTTTGTGTACGTTAAAATGTACGTTAAAATTGCGCAACTTTTTCAAGCTACGAACAATTGTTACCAATAGCAACGTCGTCGCACGCCCACCCCTCTGACGCTGCAATGACTCGACTAAACCGTGCTAAACTACGAACAATTGTTACCAATAGCAACGTCGTCTTCGAACATCGTCCACTAACGCATCGCGACGTAAGGACTAAACCGTCTACCAATAGTCAACCAATCAGAACGCTTGAAGGTAACAGACATACAGAATAAGGATTTTAATATTATAGATTATGGTTTGGTGTCAGATGAGCCCAGTCAATTGGCATCAACTGTACACCACTGACCAATAAGTTCTAATAACAACCTGAGAACTGTATTTGTTAGTCAGCACTGCTATCCACAGAAGCATGAGGAACACTTGAATTGCATCATCAACACATTTCAACCTACACACATTGTCACGGTCTGCAGATGAGAGATGGCATCAGTCAGGACCTTAATTGAAACAGAGCAGAGTAAGAAAAGAAACATCTCACAATACAAACAGCCTGTGCAGTAAACCGCCCAATGACAGGGAATTCATGGGACTGGAAAATCCATTCATCTTGACTGAAAGCTTGTTTTAACTGAACATGGCAATGAGACGAGAGAACTCTTCCCCTACTTTCCAGACAGCTTGTTAGCTGGCAACCCAAATATTCTCATCCAAAATGCAAATATTGGAGCTATCTTCGGTAACTATTTACTCGCCAAATGGAATCAATATATCGAGTATTACCATCAACTATTATCTATGTTTTTTCCATCCCATCCCCAAGAACAGTTGAGTTCATAGTGGAGATTCTCTTGTCAAAATGGAGGCAAAAAAGCGTTTTTGTGTAGTGCAGACCGTTTGTGACATGTTAGCAGATAGTGGTGGCAATGAATCGCCTGAATTCAGAAGCAAAAGCATTTCAGAATTGAGTTTGAGCGATTTCAAGGATTCTGATAGCAGTGGAACTGAGGTATACAACATCGGACTCAAGTTCTTTTGGCGTGAAAGGCGTTTGATTAGCCTTTGCAACTTACCTTCTCTGGGTCTCCAGGTAAAAATTCAGCAACTGAGACCGTGAAATCATAAAGGGAAACTAAATCTAAACTCCACATCAATCTTTCTTATGCTTCCTTAGCTTCAAAGTTTTTAATATCTTGATTTTTAAAAAATATTTTTAAAAGGACTGTGGATATTAAAAATTAATTAATTGATTAACCATTCACTTATTTTAACGATTAAGTTTTTTATTAACGATTAATAAATTTTTTGCCCATCACTAACAAATGCACTGGAAGTCTGGAAGCAATGAGTAGCTAATAACTATTATTTTAGCTCTGTTGGTTACATTGTAAATAAGACGCGTTCATCACTTATGTCAAACGCTGTTCATATGCTTGTATGCTTGCATAGTTCATTATCCAACGACATTTGAGCAAGAAAACACTTCTGCTATTTCCTCTTTTCAACTGAATTGTATGTGAACTGTCAATAAATGTCACTAAAGACGTAATTAAAATTTAATTGAAACTATTAATTAATCGTTAATTTCTTAAAAACAAACTATTAAACTTCGTAGGATCAAAGCAATTCTTTGTTACATTCAGACATCCGTCGCCATTCAACTCGTACGCGCATTTGTTCTGTCTCGGATAGACCATTGCAATAGCGTCCTTCTCGGCCTACCAGATAATATCCAGTTGAATCGCTTACAATCCGTCCTGAATGTTTCAGTTCACCTGATCTTCGGCTGTCATTGGAACGATCATGTGACGCTCTCCTCAGTGACAAACTTCATTGGCTTCGAATACCCGAATGCATTATCTTCAAGCGATGCTTGTTCACTTATCGAGTCTTGAACGATCCTCTCTGTCTGGATTACATTGCTTCACTTGTCTTGAGAACTTCTACGAATGATTGTCGTTCTAAACTTCACTCACAGAGCTACGAGTACTTAGTTAATTGTTCCACCTCCAGCCAAGACCGATAAGCTTGGAGACAGGTCAGCTTCACGCGGTAATCCGATAATATGGAACTCATTACCCGTGAACGTCACAAAAGCTAACTGTATTATGTCGTTTTGGAGGAATCTAAAGACTTACTTGTCTGACAAATCATACAAGTGACATTTGTTAAATCACCCTAGACTTTGGCCTTGGTCATGACCATGGCAATACATAAGTTGTCTTGATAATAATATTATTATTAAAATAAAATTAATCATTATCACCACCCCTTTCAAAAATAATGTGTTTTTCTTACAGATAAATGGCTGCCATGGTAATGAATTTGAACAATTTTAAAGGACGGTAAAGGAGGTAACAAAAACGCAATCAATAGACCAACTTACCCCACAAGATCCTTTAAGAATATAAGGATCATCAGGGTAGTCATAACCCTCACACGACACCTCCAATTCACCAAATCGATACGCTTGATCCATGTCAGTCTTACATTCCCACTAAACAGTAAAGCACATCGAAAAATTGAAAATGTCATATTTTGTGATGAATTACATCAATTACTGCACTATAGAAGTTGTCCAGAACCACAACCATCAATTGCTTGATATTCTGCAGAAAAGAGCTTATCTTCTTCTTCTAGCGAATGCCTTCTTTCACTGTGACCGGAACATTCAGTAGAAGAAAATTCGGTACGGAAGTTTTGGGTGGAACAATTCGGTAGCGGAATATTCGGTATAGGTCATGGAAGATTCGGTCTAAAACTCACGATATGTGTGGCGATATATATTTTCTTTTTAGGAGGCGGGTTAGGACTTCTATTATTGCTGGTGGGTCGTAAACTTATCTGTATGTAAGCCTAGAACAGGCTGGCTTCATTAGCCAACACATTCATAATCATAATGCCAGAGCATTAAAATTAGAGGAGGAGGAGGAGGAGGAGGAGGAGCACCAACTGACTGTGCCTCCAGCAGCCGATTACCAGTCTCAAACAATCGGCCGATTATTGATTTTCAAAGTTCTTTTGTTCATTACTGAGTTTAACATATCGTCGAATGACTGTAGCTCTTGTAGGTGGCACTGTGTTTGACCTATATTGCAAAATTAGTAAAGTGTTCTAAATAATTTCTTACTATCGAATATATTTGGTTGAAGTGACTTTGTCACAGGCAACAGAGCATATTTCTTTCTGCTGTGTCAGCTGCATTGCAGTGAAAAGGGGCAGAATGCTTAAGCTCCTCTCCACTGCTTACAACCTCTCATGCTAGCAAGACTGTCTCTGTCTCAGTGCCACCTTTCTGACCATTGAGCATCGACAGATTGAAAAAGCAGCCGCCTTCTTGATGAGTGATGGGCAGATGACCTTCTGTCTGACCAATGGCAATCTAAGCGATAAGAACAGGCACGTTTCATCTTAATAGATACTGGCAGTATACAGCAGCTGCCAATGGTGCTGGTCGTCACTAATCTCTCTTGGCGATAATCATTAAGCACTGCCCCTCACCTCAGCTTGCTACTCGATCTTAGAACCAGGCACTGTAATCGCAAGGTGTCCAATGAGGTGGGGAGACATGATATGTCTCCCCCGTGACATGACATCCCTCCCACAACAAAGACCGCTTTATTCGGAGAAAGGTCTGTCATGCCCGGTAACCCCGTCTTATGGAATAAGTTGCCAAATGCGGTAACCAATGCAACCTCCTCTGATCTGTTCACGAAGAAACTGAAGACTCATCTATTTAACATCTCTTTTAGCTGACTGTGTAAAGTGCACTTGACTTTAGCTCTTGCCATGTTTACTGCGCTATATTAAATTGACATGATTGATTGACATGAAATGATTGATTGATTGATTGATTGATATGCTTCACAGACTGTACCGTCACCAATCTGTCTCTTGCCACTGTGTACACTGTACTATACACTGGTTGAAGTGATGTTAGTTAACTAAGTGCAACTCAACCTTTGTTCATTCAACACTTAATTTTAGCTTAAATCCACTTAAATTTTCTTTTAAGATTTTAAAACTGTTAGTTACAAAAGTTATTAAATTTGTATCTGCAATTTCTGCCGTATTTTTTATGTGAAGTGCTATATCTGCGCTTTCAATACTTTACTTCCTGGCTTTTGTAGGCCCCTGAAACCTTCGTAGGCCCCAGAGGCACAGTGCCAATTGCTAATCGGCCAATATCGATTATCTGGCGATAATTATTGGCGCACCTCTAATTAAAATGCATCCATAGAACTAGAGGTGCACCAATCAATACACAACTGTGCCTGATGTATTTGTCTACTCAGCAGAAAATATAAATTATTAAGAAAACACTACAACAGAAACTCAAGTTTTATATAGAATTATTAGAAAATGTCGTAGGCCTAGTAGTGTGAGTGTCACTGCATTTTCGCATCATAAATATTTTGTTTCTAACGTGGCTCTGTCTTAGCTCCAGTTAGCTTAGGACTGAATGCTGGTATCAATTAGTTAGTTCAAATGCAACCTCATAACTGCTTCCAAATTTGACCACTGTGTGTAAAACATTCAGCCTTACTTAATTACCTTGCAACGTTTTGAATAGGCATGACTTAGCTGAAAAGGAAGCCAGATTTCTCGTAAAGTGAGCCACAAAACGAGAATGAAGTTGCTCACAGGTCTACATTAATGAACTTAACACTAACCTGATTACTGTATCCATCACTACCTCGGTTGTAACATTGAACAACTTTTGGCAGAAACTCACAGCCAGCTGTTCCACCGACACACCTCAGCTAAATCAATACAAAAGATTAATCAGGTAATCAAGAATTCAAAAGACTTGTCAACACCATAAAATTAATATTGATGACTCATAAGCTATTAAAGCTTGCCACCTGTTCTAGTTCTGATCAGATTTACTTTCAAATAATCGTCTTCTAAATCAGTCATACTTTGAAACAATTATACAAAGAATTTTTCATTGTAACATCTTATTTCACAATGAACTACTTTTTCAGCAGAATGGCTCATGAAAAACCCAATCACAGATTCTTTGTTTCTCTTCTCCCATGTCTTTGGAAAGTAGACCCGACCGCCGCTCTGCCTAAATGGCTTACAGGCAACTTGACCTCATTACTGCCCGGCTTCAAATTCCGAGGCAGCAACCGGCGTGGACTTTCTATTTGAAGAAGCGAAAAGATGACGACTGAGCCAGATGTCCACTACCCCCCCACCGAAGAAACGTGCACTTTTTATTTTATGTTGTTTTCTTAGGTGTCCAAGGAGTACTACATATGACATGTCACCTTAATTAATTTGTGATTATTATTATTATTATTATTATTATTATTATTATTATTATTATTATTATTATTATTATTATTATTATTATTATTATCATTACTATTATTTTTATTATTACAGGGTGGGAAGTTAGCAGAGTGGTAACAATGTTGGGTGATGGAGCAGGAGATCACGGGTTCGAGTCCCGCAGGAGCCCTAAAGGTCGACTCAGCCTTTTTCGCCATGGTAAAATGAGGAGCTGTGGTAAAAATCCCTGCAATAAGTCAAAACAGTTATGCCACGCAATACACTAGCCCCATATCCATGGCATTTCACGCCTGGCTGAGAGCTATAGCAATGGAGATAAGCGCCGCCCGCCCTATGAGCCCGTGAGGCTCAGGAAGGACTTTGACTGATTATTATTATTATTATTATTATTATTATTATTATTATTATTATTATTATTATTATTACTATGGGCAATGATCATAATATGGATACATTGTAATGGTACTATTTGTATAGCACTCTTAGGATATTGTAACTCAGAAGTGCGTTGCATTTCTGATGAATAGGCGTTGAGCACAGTATATGAATGGCATATAGAAGAGATTGGTGCGAAGCTGCCATCAGACTTTCATTCAAGAGGAATGCAAAAGACCAACAACAAGCAAGAGATGAACAAGTCGATGAAACATGAACATGAAGATCAACACATGAGATTGAGTGGGTGTGGTGCTATATATATATATATATATATATATATATATATATATATATATATATATATATATAGTGAGAAATGAAAATGGTTTACAGCACAAAATAGATTAGAAAAGTAAAAAGACCACTCTTCATTTGCATACCTGTGGTATTGGATTTGATCTTCTTGCATTAGTAGTTCTCTCCTTGTATAAGGTCAATGTGCTGACGTCATTCAAAAGAATACGCTCTGGGTATGATCCATCTACTATATAAAATACAGTCACCTAGACTATTGCAATTCCTTGCTTTTTGGCATCACAAATTCAAATATGAAGAAACTCCAAAGAGTATAAAATTTCTTAGTTAAATTCATATCCATAACTTTCAGATTTGAACAAATATGACCACAGTTAGACAGTCCTCACATTGGCTTCCTATCAAACACCAAATTAATTATAAAATCTGTCTGTTAGTATATAAAACCATTTATCTTAAGGCACAGCTTATCCATCAACTCACCCCACTAGATATTCGGCAGGACTTTCATTTGCTGTTCCTCATTCTCAAACAGTCATTGGCACTAGTTGTTTCTCAGGGTGTGGCCCTAAGCTATGGAATTCATTACCTACCACTTTGGCTTGGCTTATACCCCTTGGAGTTATCCCTCGCTGATCTGACTTATCTTTCCAACTTGATTTGGATTTGGTGCACTGAGCATTCTCATAGTGGAGGCATAAACGTCTATTGATTGATTGAATGTACAGTGACATAAATGCTAATTCACTGACACTTGATACTATAGATTAGATCATCATCATGGGGCGCTGAGCGATGACGTGGGCTAACTGCAACTACAAAGTCCGGTCTTGCGCTGTTCGATGTACTTCTGGTACGGTGTCATACAGGTCCATTCTAAGGTGCTCTTCTTGGTCTTCACCTGCATCTCTTCCTCAGTGACAGTAATCCCTTGCATTGTGTTTCATCATCAGCTCGGCTCTCTGCCAGCTAATTGTGGCAAAAGCTAGATACAGTAGGAAATGTGTCCAATGTTTTCTTTCTTTGTCTTGTCTTTCAGCTTCTACGATGTTGATTTGTCTGAGCCAGAGGTCTTCCTTGATGTTGTCAATCCACCGTTTATTCGGTCTTCCTTTTCTTCTCTTTCCCTGTATCTTTGTGAGTAGAGCTTTGTATGGCCATCGGTTGTTTTCCATTCTGCACGCATGTCCATTATTGTCCACACCATGTTAATCTTTTTCTTCTAATCTTTTCTACAATATCTTTTAGCCGAATCCTTTAAAATAAAGTGCATTATATTAAGAATAAACATAGTTAGATTAGATTATATTAGAGAAGAGTAGATTACCTATTAGCACAACGTGCAGAGTAACCGTGAAAATCACCAATGCAGAGATGCGAAACATATTTATGTTGTAATCCAGATCTTCAAATAAGAAAAGACTTAAAGCTGCACGTAATAAACTAAATAAAAGCGTGGAATAATGTATTCACTTAATAAGAAAGTGTAAACGAACTGATGAAATTTTGCGTTTTTATATAGTATTATCGCGTCGAACGATGATTGGACCACATAGTGACATAGCCTTTAAAAGTAAACAAGTAAGTAAGTAAGTAAGTAAAATCTCATAAATTTATATAGCGTTTTTTAGTAGTACAGTAGTAGCTGCTTATTCTTATGCGCTTAATCTTTCTTTTGGATGTTGACTATTGCCTGGCTGATCATATACCTATCTCATAGCTATTTTAAGACAGGCTGAGTACCTAAGAATAAGCAGCTACTGTTGTGCTGTACCAAGGCGCTATAGAAATCCACAAGATTTTACTTAGGGGCCTCCCTTGTCAACAACTGTCAACTTTCAGTTAACCCCTATAATTACGTCAAAAACTTTTGACTCCCCTCAAGAACAATGATTATTATTTTTTGCGGTGATGATCATTTCCCCCCTGTTTTGCTCATCGAGTGTCAAAATGTGGTGGTGATGACCTTTTTGCCGTGCTTTTTTCCATTGTAATAAGTAGTATGCCATGAAACTTTCTATTTTTTGATTATTTGTAAAAAGTGAAATTGTTGACGTCAACTTCTCTTGACCCCATCCCCTGTTAACAACTTTAAACTTTTTCAAACCCCCTCCCCCTAAATTGTTGACGTAATTAATGGACAGCAGATAAGTCATTTCACTGTTTTTCAGGGGGCAAGACATTTTCGACCTGACAAGTTTGCGAAAAAGTTGACGACCTTTTTTTCTTGTCAGTCATTTTTACTATTAGTTACTTCAGATTACTCGACATCAAGCCCTCCTTTAGGGGCTGATGGCCTGTTTTTGCTTTTCAGTGTATTTTTATCTTTTTACCTATTTAGCCAGCCAATTCACATGTAAAAACTAAATAACACAAACATTGGCGAACAATTTGTTCTCATAAAAATCAGGGGGCAACGGCCCCTCTGCTCCCCAAATGACGTCCCTGATGGACAGCCCCTATCGACAATGGTTACCATAACAACTCTGCGTGTAAAATGGTGGAAAACTTGCTTTAATTTCTTGCTGTCTTAACCTCAGGAACTGACTTTAACCAGTGCTTATTAATGTCTATGGCAAAGACAGCCGAAGTTGAAGCCAATTTGCCGCCATCTTTGCTCGTCCAGTTGATTGACTTGTGGAACGGCAGCACTGCTGCCAATGGCAACCGCTAAACAGAAGGCGATCGACTGGACGACCACCTGTTCAACGTGTTTTTGTTTTATTTCGCGCGTAAAACGACGGTATGTGCTGCGTATGACGTGAGCTTGACGGCAGAAATTTCATTTGACTTTTTGCAGTTTCCATATAATCTCTCGTCATTTGTGATTTACTCGTTTATATCTTTCGATTGAAATAATAGAGATCGTCTTATCTCTTGGATCTAATAGGCTGGTCAATACTTGTGTTGCGCTATAGCGCGGCGGTTGATTGCACGGATAAAGGTCGTCGGTCCACCGTCCAATTCCATCCGGGTTTAATTGTGACTTCGTCTACTGCCTTTGTCTGGTTCTTGCCTCAAATGTCAGGAAATAAACTGAGTGTTGAATTATAGCGGGACTGATTCAGTGTTTAATCTAGACTCCTGGACTCCGGGGGGAACTGACAAAGCCGGGGGGTGAATTCTGCTAGGGGCTGATGTTAGTTGCTGTAGTATGCCAAAATTTCCGGGGGGGATTTGAAATTTCCGGGGAAGGGCAATTCCCCCGAAAACGGCCTAGATTAAACCCTGGACTGACTGGCTCCAATGTTTAATTATCATTCTAAAATTGCCAACGATTATAGTTAAAGCGTTAAATAATAATAATAATAATAATAATAATAATAATAATAATAATAATAATAATAATAATGTGATTTAAAGTGGTTTAGGAGGCTAAGTAAGTAAATGGGAAAATAATTCTGGTTTACCACAGTGTTTAATTTGTCTGCAAGTGGTGTCTGTGTCGAAAGAGTTTAACATAAAACGACATTACGAAACTCTACATAAGAACAAATATGATAAATATACCGGTACTGGCGAAGCTCGCACAGCTGTGTACAATGATTTAAAAGCAAAATTAACACTTAGTCTTATACAAGTCGTATATTGTCTTATTTTATAACAGTTTTATATGACATGCCATACATTTATCATAATTATGCCATATTAAGTGCTACAACTTGCTTGGCCTGCCAAGGGTCTAAACATTTTTTGTGCGGCCCGAACTAGCATGACGGTTGGACAACACTGAACTAAGTGATCGTAAAAAAGTAAGTATGTAAAATCTCGTGGATTTATGCAGCGCATTGGAAAGCAGCGCAACAGACAGTAGCTGCTTATTCTCAGCAGAGACGTCATTTCACTGTTTTTCAGGATGGGTCAAGACACTTTCGACCGGTCAAGTTTGCGAAAAAGTTGGCAAACTTTTTTTTTGCTTGTCAGCTATTTTGTGCAATTAGTTACTTCAGATCCCAAATTCGACATCAAGCCCTCCTTTATGGGTTCATTAACTTTTTTTACTTTTCAGTCTTTTTACCTATTTAGCCAGCCAATTTACATGTAAAAACTAAAAAACACAAACATTGGTGGAAACAAATTTTTTGCCCTAAAAATCAGGGAGGGGCAAATGCCCCCCTGCCCCTCCAAATGACGTACCTGATTCTTAGACGATCAGCCTTTCTTAAAATAGCTATGGGAAAGGTATGAGATCAGCCAGGCAATAGTCAACTTCCGAAGGGCAGTGAGGCTAGATTGTTACAGCTATGGAGGAAATGATTTCAGAAAAAGGAAGGATTTAAGCTTAGACCTGAAGACTTGAGGAAATAATGCAGGCATTGTAGGAAATGAGGATTCAGAATTTATTGTTTGAAAGTGTCCAAGTTTGCGGAGGGAAGCTGGGATCTAGTTCCAAAGTTCAGGTGCAGCGTATGAGAATGAACGGTTGCAAATTTTCAGGGATGACTGATTGAGTGGGCGTGACAGAGTGAGATGAGATGACGAACGTGTGGGTCGAGGAGGCTGAGGGGTTAATAGTGATCTAAGGTAGACAGACTTTGGTGACTGAAGTGAGCTATATGTAAGTGTTATTATCTTATATTGGATACGTTCAGTTATTTTAAGCCAATGTAATGATTTTAGTATGGGTGAAATATGGGAGAACTTAGGTAAATTAGTAACAGCGCGAGCTAATGCATTTTGTATTGATTACAATTTATTAATGGAGGCTTTGGGAAGTTTATAGTAGAGGGAGTTACAGTAATCTAATTTGGAGTGGACTATTGAGGTGGCGATTGTGGAGGCAGTTTTGGTATTGAGACAAGGACATAGGCGATGAAGGTCATGAATATGAGCATAGCAGGCTTTTGAAAGTTGAGAGATTTGATTTAGCTTATATCAAATTATATTATAATCAAATATTGCCAATATAGCTCAGATATGTTAGTCCTTGGCCTTAGTCCTGGCCTTAAGGACTCCGTAAGAACAAGTTGCAAGTCCTTGGTACTGGCCCTGGCCTTACGGGTTGACAGTGATGGGCAAAAGTTAACTAAAAATTAGTTAAATTTTAGTTAAACTACTTTTTTTTAGTTGCATCAAAAGTTAAACTGGTTGGGTAAAAGTTTAGTTAAGACATTAGTTAAACTGAATTTTTTTTAGTTAACTGGCTAATAGTTAAACTTGAGTTATTCAGATTCTATGCCACTTTCAGCACAGGCCAAGTCACGCGTAGGCTCTACTTTTTCATGTCAACCGTATAATTACCTGTTTCAATTATGAATTATTATTATTATTACCGTTATTATTATAATTATATTTATTGTTAAAATTGTGCTATATGAAATTATAATCGTAAATCGTGTTCGTCGCAGCTTTTAGCCTAGTTTTACTAGCTCAGTAGCTCAAGTCAAAGTTAAAAAGTTAAAGCTATAAGTTAAACTGCTTTTAATTAGTTATCAGTTAAAGTTAAACTACTACAGTGAAAAGTTAGTTACTTAAAAAGTTAAACTGCTTGATTGCAAAAAAAGTTTAGTTAAAGTTTAACTAGAAAAAATTAGTTAGTGCCCATCACTGCGGGTTGAGTCCTTTTTAACATCCCTGATCTAATCTAATCTAATCTAATCTAATCTTAAACTTCTATAGCGCCACTTCATAATGCACAGGAGCATCAACCGATGGCACACCAAATCCAAATAATTAAAGATCCAGGGCAATCCAGGGTATCTAGCTCTGTGCAGTCCTACGCGATTGCATAAAGCAATATGCTGCCATTATACGGTTTTAAATATAATGCGCAATGTTAAAACTCTGTAGAAACTAATGTTTAATTATAACTTAAATAATTAATAACTGTTGAATAGTTTAATTGATAACCATTGATTTAACAGTAACATACTGTACCGTGAATCCTCAAATAGAAGTTCCTGGCTTCTAATAAAACAAACGACTTTAACCCTGACATGTATTGGAGACCTGGTTTATGTTTGAGACCCAGATTGTATTAGAATATTTTCAAACTGCCATATTTCAGTTTCAACTCCCACTTTAATATAAGTTATATCAAATCCATTAATTATAATAATTATAGATAATATAATATATAGGTAATTATAGATATGTTTTCTACCTATCCATCACTACTGTCTTTTTCAGTTATATAAATTTCAGATGTTATTAATAATGAGAATGAAATCCAGTTCTAAAGTCACTAGTCAGCAGTACATTTTTAGGTCTTTTTCTAATATATATAAATGATATCGATGAAGGATTACTGTCCAAAATTTCAAAGTTTGCAGATGATACAAAGTTATGCAGAAATATAGACTCGGAGGATGATGCAAAAATTTTACAAGAAGATCTAAGGAAATTGTTTCAGTGGTCTGTGGACTGGCAGATGCTTTTCAATATTGATAAATGTTCTGTAATGCATGTTGGGAAGTCTAATAATGGTAATGAATATTCTTTAGGGGGGAAGGTTCTAACCACAACAGAAAAAGAAAGAGACTTGGGGGTAATCATCCATAGAAGTATGAATCCATCTCACCAATGCATGGGGGCAGAAAAAAAGGGAAACCAAATGTTGGGAATGGTGAAAAGGACAATTGTGAGTCGTGACAAAGAGATAATCATTAAACTTTATAAGTCATTAGTAAGGCCTCATCTAGAATACTGTGTTCAGGCTTGGAATCCATTCTTGAAAAAAGATATAGAACTTTTAGAAAAAGTGCAAAGACGAGCAATGAAGATGGTCAATGGGTGCCATAATTTAAGCTATGAAAAAAGACTTCAATATTGTGGACTGACAACATTAGAAAGGAGAAGAGAGAGAGGGGATTTGATAGAAACATACAAAATAATGACTGGGAAAGTAGATGTGCCATATGATCGATTCTTTACATTGGCACACTATAGCAGCACAAGAGGCCACAAGTGCAAATTGTTTAAGCAGAGGGTTGGTCCAAGAAAGAAAAACTTTTTTAGTGCAAGGGTTGTGGACAAATGGAACAGTTTGGACGAGGTGGGAGTGACAGTTGAAACAGTAAACGGATTCAAAGGCTATCTAGATAAACTAGGTTATTGAATGCAGATGGTTACATCAGTGGTTTTCACACAGGCTCACTTAGCCTCCTAAACCACTTAAAATCACATTATTATTATTATTATAGGTCTAATGATAATTAATCTTATCTTCTTCTTCTTCTTCTTTAGGTGCTGTGTATTTCTACGTTAGCGACCATGGATTTCCACTTTTTTCTATCTTGACATCCTCTTATTAATTCGATGTTATTCATTATTCCCTCAATTCCTTCTCGTAGGCAGTCTACATATGTTTTTCTCTGCCTTCCTCTGGCTCTTTTTCCCTCCACTTTTCCGGTTATTGCCAAATGCTCCAGTCCTTCCTTCCTCATTACTTGTCCAAAGAAGGAAAGCTGCCTCTTTTTGATGGTTGTCATCAGACTTCTTTCTATTCCAATTTCATTCAAAATCTCTTCATTGGTTTTCTTTTCCGTCCATGAAATCTTCAGCATCCTTCTCAGAAACCACATTTCTGTGGCTTCCAATTTCTTCTCCATGGCCTTGGATATAGTCCATGTCTCTGCACCATACAAGAGTACTGACCAAATATAGCATTTGAGCACTCTTAATCGTGTCTCGTAAGAGATGTGCCTATTTGTAAGTATCGTTTTAAGTTCCCAGAATGCTGCCTTGGCCAATCCTTATCACAATAGAATTTTATCAAATGGCTATTCGCTTCCTTCTAAAATACAATTGTTAAACTTGATATCTGAGCCTGTGGGCTATACACCATAGTACTTTACTAATTTCATGTGCATATACACTGTAGTACTTTACTATTTTCATTTCTGGTTTCTGCAGCTCATTATGACTGGATAATTAATTAATTGATCCATTACATGAAGCAGCATGGCTAGCTAATTTCCATGCTGTTGTTTTTTACACACACGTGTATCAATGACTGCTGAAAAGTTACTTCCAATGGTTGCCGGTTCAGTCACAGTCATTGTGTTCATTTGAAATTCAACTTCAGACAACTTTTAATGTCTCTAGATCTATCCATATATAGTACGTATGCACTGAGGGGATTGGATTTGGGAGATTTTTGCATATGTATAATGTGCAAACGATGGGAAGGGGGTTGAAAATATGCCTCTTTGCGTACATACTATATGTTTGAACCCTTTTGTACCTCTCACTAAGTTCCTTATTAGTTAGCGTCATATGCTGAATTCTGCCATACATGTGGTCTATTAACACATTTTATATGCAATTAATTTTCAGGACCACTGTGTAAAGTGCAGATCAGGATGTCAAATACGATTGGTTCTAAAATGGGGACGCAAAGGCTGCGCTGGAAAATGCCGCAGACCAAAGGAGCTTTGATGCCATCGGATATGACCATTACCCACGTCAACCAGACTGCAGAGCTATTTGTAAGCGTTTGTCATTTGTTTTTTAAGATTTGGATTTCATTGTAAAATGTGTTAAGACTTTGTCAGAAGAATCGCAAACACACAACACATGTACTGGTTTCCATGCTGTAATGGTTAGTCCGTGTAGGGGTTTGATTGCTTAGTTAAGTCTGCAGCATTTTTAATCTTTTGACGCATGCCATGTTTGATGTGCTGGTGTAATGCACCATGGTTTCATGCTGTAGTTACATTGAGTACTGCAACTGTGCCTTTTCATACACCACACGTGAACTTTGGAACTCGATCCCGGCTTACCTCTACAACAACCTTAGACACCATCAAACAATGAAATCTGAATCCTCATTTCCCACAATTTCTTCAGACCTAAGCTTAAATCATTCCTTTTTCTTAAATCATTTCCTCCATAGCTGTAACAACCCAGCCTCACAGCCCTTCAGATATATTGACCATTGCCTGGCTGATCATTCACCTTTCCCATAGCTATTTTAAGAAAGGCTAAGTGTAGGTGCATAATTAGGGTTTCTGTTTCTGGAGGCACACAAAGGACATAGGGACAAAGGGTCAAATGACCTGTTTCAATTGGTGTTGCTGAGTACGGAATTTTTGCACATATAAGACGCACCCGATTATAAGATGCACCCGATTATAAGACACGGGTTTTGATGATTTGTGTTAAAAAAACTATGGATAAAACGTCCCCATATATAAGACGCACCAAGAGAGATTGTCTTGAATTGGAAGGATTTCCTTCCACCGTTTCTACCTGCATTTATTTACAGTCTTGGATTTATTTATTGATGATGACTTAGGTGCCAGTTCTTTGTGTTCCAAAAAATTTAGATAAGACACCCCCGAATATAAGACGTACCAAGGGGGCTAATCGTGTAAAAAAAATCATATAACACATGTCTTATATGCACGAAAATACGGTATATGAGGTCTAATTGCATGCTCTTTGAATGTATTTTTAGCTACCAGAAGCAAGCACAGTTGCTGTTGCTCAATATCAACAACAGTCATCTGATTGGTTGAAAACACATTCCATTGAATTCTTCAACCTGACATTGAAAGATCTTATCAGCAAGGGTGTTGTACTTAGGTATGGAGGGTTTTCAACTAGTTTAACTAGACAAATAAACAAAAATATTCATCATTTATGTATAAAACACTATTGAACATGTGAGTTATTATCAATCAATCAATTAATCAATAATAAACTGAAGCCATAGTAGCCATTGGGACGCTATGCCTCTGGGCGCACCAAATCCAAATTGAACTAGAGCCAGGTCAAGCCGGAAAAGAACAGTCAGAGCAGTGGGGGAGCAATCTAAGGGGATTAAGCCAAGTCAAAGAGATATGTTTTAAGACCGGATCTCAGTGGATCTGTTTATTATTATTACTTGGAATGTAAGTTATTATAACTTGTGGTTGGCTTTATTTATATTTCTCTTATGTTTGCTGAATATTTTATTTTTTGTCAAAGACCAGAAATGGACAGAGAGACGGGAAAGATAAAACAGCGAATGGAGTTTGATTTAAAGGATCTTAATGAATTCGAATACAAAGTCAATGGGTTGGTATCATCATCATCATCATCATCGTCATCATCATCATCAAAGGGTTCCTTTGTTTCCATTCCTCTCTGCATCTTGCCTCTTTGACTTCTGCATAGGTTTTGTGACACATCATCCAGTCCAATAGCATTCTCCTTGGTCTTCCTTTTGTCTTTCTTCCTGATATACTTCCTTCAGTTACTGTTCTAAGCAATGTTTCTCCTCTTAGCACTGTCCAATCCAGTTCCTCTGTCTTCTTTTGATTGTGTTAATCAGTGATCTTTGTTTTCCAACCATCTGTAATCTTATCATATTAACCTTTTTACCGTGGATTAAATTTTTAGACGCTGTCACCGTACCGGGGAATTATTTTTTGGAGAAACGTTCTTCTAAAATGAAAACTGCAATTTTTTTTGAATTTGCTATATCTTAGGCTGTATAAGAGCTAAGAAGATGAGGTATATGCCATTGTTTAGCCTTTTTTCTCCTCTTTCTAACCATCCATGCCAAACAAAGAAATTTGGGGGTAGGGCCCTTTTTAGGGCTAAAATAGCACCCCTCCCCAAAAATTTTTGTCTAAGCTCCGTAGTAACTCCAATCAGGTGAGTGGCAAAGTTTTAGGAGGATGTCAGTGGAACAAAATAAGCCAATAAGTTTGAAAATCGGTTCACATTTGGTGGAGATACATCAAGTCGAACCCAGCAAGTCATTTTATTAAAGCGATTTCCTACAAGCGCAGGCCAAGGTTTGACCTTTTGGCTCAAAGAATATCTATTTCCTAGCGCAATAGAGCTGAATTACCTAAAAACAGGTGTCATCTAGCGAATAGATAGATACTAAAGCAATTTATAGCATAAGACGAGTCTCTCTCGTTGCGCACAATACAGGAACTGCCACGAAACTGACGTGACGAATTGCGTTCGTCGCGCACGGTAGAAGGGTTAATGCATAATTCACTTAGGTAAAGAAGAGGAAAAAAGAAGCAATCTCTTGCATGGATAGACATTATTTGGGACTTAAAGTCAGATTAGTACATTGGCAATTAAATAATGTGAAGACCTGCAGTTCATACGTAAGAGTTCAAAAGGTCAACAATGTGTTGTGAAAACATTTCTGAAGAAGCAGCTGAGCAACAATGCACCAGTCTACTTACTACCAGTCTCTGATTTCTCCGTAGTAAAATTGTTAGAATAAAAATGATGGTGGTGGTGGTGGTGGTGGTGATTGTCTTTCGTAGTGTTGTCAAAGTCAGAGTTTATGGATCATATTTCAGCAATTTCAGCGGTGACTTCAGTACTTCACAATGGATTTAGTATCTGAGACCGTGACAGACTTTGTTTATTTCTCGATAGTTTTAGAGTATGTCCTTGATTTTATTTCGATAAAAGGGCCTCCTGTAATTTGTGTACAAAGTATAATGTTTTATGATTTTTGTGTGAATTGTATTTCAGGATCATTGATGTGTGTACATCTAGGATCAAGTATTGTATGCAGGGAAGCAAAAAGGTAACACTTTGTGAGAATATTGTTGCATCTCTCTCTCTCTCTCTTTGCATGACTGTATATGTTTTGCCTCACCGGGCTAGGTCTGCAAGGGGTTAGTTCTGCCCTGGTATCTGCAGTGACCGGATAGGCAGCCCCTTGATGGCCTGTCAGGCTTGGGTTCTTTTCACAAATGGCGACTATTTCCAATGGCTCCCCCGCCAATGCTATATTTTGGTTTCCTGTTCTTCCTTCTTTCTCAGTTGGTAAAGATCCAGTGGTCAGTGTTTTGTAGGCAGCTCCTATCCTCACGTCACATCTAAGAGGCTGTCCATTAATTATGTCAACAATTTTTGGGCAATTTTTTACCCCCTCCCCTCTTGTCAACAACTGTCAACTTTCACTTAACCCCCCCATAATTACGTCAACAACTGTTGACCCCCCCCCCTAAGATCAATGACAGGTCCCAATAACAAGGTTATTATTTTTGTGGTGATGATCATTTTTTCCCTTTTTCCTCATCGAGTGTCAAAATGTGGTGGTGATTACCTTTTTTCTGATGCTTTTTTCCATTGTAATAAGTAGTATTCTATGAAATTTCCTATTTTTTGATTATTTAGAAAAAGTGAAATTGTTGACGTCAACTTCTCTTGACCCCCCCTCCTCCCTGTCAACAACTGTCAAACTTTTCCAAACCCCCTCCCCCCTAAATTGTTGACGTAATTAATGGACAGCCCCTAATTTCTTAATTCTCAAATTTCCCTTGATTAATGGATATTTTTATGGGAATTTTTTATGGAAATTTTAAAATAACTACTTGGAATTGTTAAGTTTTTCTAATGTTCTCCGGAACAACGACAGCAAGTCTGGAAGGTTTTTTGCACATTTGAGGTTGTTTTAAAATAAAAGACTGAACACAGAACATACCTTCGTTTCTGGTTTATTTTTCTTCTGTGTTTTTCATTTCTTTAAGACTGCTTTTAATATGTTAAAGTAAAATTTTAAATTTTCAATTTAAACATTTAGATTTAGAACAACACTCTTCTTATAAAGAGTCTTCTTGAGATGGTTCTGTCTTTTTGCCTTTCGTCAATTTGGTTTTGGATGAAGATTTCTTCCAGAGACACGAACAAGTCAAAGAATCTTAATATTATAAATAATAATAATAATAATAATAATAATAATAATAAAAATAATAATGCGATTTTAAGCGGTTTAGGAGGCTAAGTGAGCCTATGCGAAAACCATCTGCATTCAATAACCTTCTTGTAGTGTCTTTTGTTTTTACATGTTCTTTTAAGTCAACCGTTAGAGTTCTCGAGGGTTGCTGGCCAGCATGTATATTTATTCAAGAAAAGGCGATGCATGATATGTGAAATGGATGAAACTGTATTACATTTGAAAATAAACGGCTTCCATATAGCAAAGAACCTAATATATCTTCACGGCCTATACTACTACTACTGTGGCGAACCGGGCCTATCGACCTATGCGGGCGGCTACCTGTCAAAGGATTAAGCTCATGAATTATTAATGGCTCACTTGCGTCTATTGCTACTAAGGGTTCTACGCTATTATCTAAACTCGCTACACCACCCCGGACTTATTGCAGGGATGGACCCCATCCCTCATTTATTCGTAACAAAACTGTGTGTGGGGATCTCTAGCGTGTTAACATTCAGCACAATTTATGCAGTACATAATCAGAGCGTTTTACAGTAACAGCAATTAATGCAATTAAACAAGTACAATTATGCAATAAATCATCATTAATGTCCTTTTAAACAAGCACACAACTAACCGACATCAGAGTTTTAAACAATTAATTATTAAACAACACATCATATTTAAACAACAGAAGTCCTTCTGTTCTTCTTTACTCTTCGTCGGAAGAGGTATACACGATCATCAGTGAATCCTCCGAAATCGATAATTGAAGATCCTTCTGTACATCCACTGGAGGTCCGATAAATTCTTCCGCATTCGCTTTAGTTTTCTCGTCTTCTGCGTGTGTTCCGATTCTCGATCCGCTGGCAGTTCTGGTGTTATCCTCTCCGACTCCGATATTTCCTAGGTCCGGCTGCTTCTCTGCTTCTTCGATTGATGTCGCTGCTTCTGTTCCAGTAGGCCAGCTCCTTGGTGTGTCTCCATGTCGCAACGGGTAATGTGCTTTTATAATCCCCCGAAGCAACTTTGGCTCAAGATCCGGACATTCTCTCCTCCCGACGTTGGAAACACTAGTCGACGCCGTTGGTTCCAGTTCGTTTTTCGCGTCGGTTGCCGTAAGGAACAACTGAACCGGACTCTTTGGATCTGCTGGTCTTTGGCACGCCTTCTTGATGTTACTTAAACTCCTCTTCATAGGCGTGAATTTTAGGTTTGGTCTTTTTCGTTTCTCCAACGGGTGTTCAGGTGTTGAAAGAGATCCTCCACTAGTCGCGGCTTCCCATATCGTCAGTGGGTCATCGATCTTATGTATAGTCTCCATGTGACGAAGTACGTGGTACTTTGAACGCTTCTTAACGACATGCACCCACGTACTAACTTCAACAGGAGTTCTCGCGAGCACCCCGGACTTAATCTCAGCGTTATCTCCTGAGCTCTTCTTTCGTCTGTTAGCAGGCGCAGTCTCTCCTAATTGCACACGTCTGCACTGAGGCGCCCTTACTTGATTCCTCGATGGAATCCTTTTGGAACCCATCTGCACTTCACCAGTCTTAAAATGCACTTCGCACTTATTCTCAATCAAAAAATCCCTTCCTAACATTATCTCCTGCACCTCCTTTGAAACTAGGAATGTCACATCTTGCTTCCGACCCTGACTAAATTCCAGGCTTACAACTAATCGTCCTTCTAGCGTTATTTCACCTCCATTAGCCGCTAATAACTTCTGAGGCGCTTGTCCTAACTCTCTGTCTCGTACTAACTCTGCTGGTATCAGATTTATCTCTGAACCGGTATCCACTAAGCATAGATGTTCTTGTCCATCTATGATACCTGTTATATACACTGAACTTCCTGTGTCCCCTCTTTTACCTGTCTGAGATAGCACATTATAGTTTACTGTCTCTTTTGGTGATTCTCTACCTGACTTATCTCTACAGTTCCTTGCTACGTGCCCACGCTTCTGGCACTTAAAACACTCGACCTTCCTGACTGTGGTGCTTTCTATCTTCCGACACTCCTTTGCTAAATGCCCGACACTCTTGCACTTATAGCACTGCACTTTGCTTTTCCAATTGAACTCAGGTCGATTCCTCCGACCGTTATCATCTATTGTCTTAGGCACTGTAATTGTCGCATCTCTAGTTGCTTGAACCCGATCTTTCGTCTGTCCGAGCACTTCACTTCCGGTCCTTAACAACTGTCTCTCCATATTAGCTTGCCATTTCTCCATGCTCAGCTTCTGTTCCGACATGAAGTCTGACACCTGTTTCATCAATTGCTCAGTCACACTCTCCTCATTCGTGGCTCTAACCTGATGCTGATACTCTGAGTGCGTTCTTGTACTCAAGGGCACTTCCTCGGCTGCTCTCTTGTAGCTTTCTAACCTCAACGCCACCCTATACGTCTCGTCTAAAGACCGTGGCTCTCTCTCCCTGACTTTGAGCGAAAGCTCCTTATCCCTCATTGCTTCTAGAAAAGCATCTCTTGCCACTATCTCGGTCGTGTCATTTATCGGTCCGGGAAAAGCTAACGCTGTAAGCTTCCTTATATCATGTAACAAGTCCGCCAAGTTCTCCTTATATCCTTGCTTCCTGCACCGCAGCTGCGTTCTAAAAGTCTCCTGCTGCGCCTCTAATCCGTACCTTTGTCTCAGTCTTGCTATCAACTCCTTGTACGTTACATCCTCTCGGGCCCCAAAATCCCACAGCAACTGTGCTGGACCCTTTTCCAAAGCACACTGCAAAAAAGCTCCTTTGTCAGTGTCTGTCCACTCATTATACCTGGCACAGACCTCAAATTGACGTATAAACGTCTCCAATGGCATTGTACCGTCAAACTTACTCGGCTTCATTGGCGTTCTTCTTCGACTCTGCAAGCAGGTCATGCACTCACTCAACTCGGAACGCCATTGCCTGTCTGCACTCAACTGTCTCTCTTTGACAGCCTCTGCTTTCCGCAACCAGTACTCGTACTGACTGTCGTCACGTCCCTTCATCTGCTTCGGACGCGCACCTGTGCTGGCCGACCTGGGGTCAAATAGGCTAGCGAGATTGATCTCCTCCAACTCTCGCTCCGTGTCCATGGCGCTTTCCTTAATTAAACTAGGTGCTTTAGTCAGCGTGTCTTGTGTCTTGCACCTCGGTGCTCTTGCACTCCTTACCAGTCCTCAACCTGCTATCAATGCCCTCCGGGTGCTCTTCAGGTCTATTACACCTTCCAAGCCTCAACCTTACTCTACCCGGTGCAATTCACCCTTTAAACGCCTCTCTTACTCTGCTTAGTGCGCTTAACCCTTTGTGAAGCCTACCCCACTTCTGGTACCAAATATGTGGCGAACCGGGCCTATCGACCTATGCGGGCGGCTACCTGTCAAAGGATTAAGCTCATGAATTATTAATGGCTCACTTGCGTCTATTGCTACTAAGGGTTCTACGCTATTATCTAAATTCGCTACACTACTACTACTACTTCTACTACTACTACTACTACTACTACTACTACTACTACTACTACTACTAATAATAATAATAATAATAAATAATAATAATAATAATAACCAAGGATATAGACAGACTGGACGAATCGCCCAACACGCCGCCCTTAACGATATTTTATAACATTCACTGATAAAGGCCGGTTTTCCATCGTCAAAGGAACCATCTGGCCTATCGAGATCCGATGGAAAACGACCGGATGGCTGCACTCTCATCCCATGGAGAACAGGCAGATGCGCCATTTAGGATGTTACAGTCACAGATACATTCTCTGCTTCCTACTGTCATCAGACAGCATCATCCACAGGTGCTGCAGCCGAACGTGCAGCCGAGAGGAAAAGGGACAAATACCATCAACTGTCTTCCTCATATCACTCTGTTCCTATGGCTTGGGAGACAATGGGGCCAATCAACGAAGAAGGTCTTCACTTCTTAAAGGAAATCGGCAGGATCCTAACACGACAATCTGGAGATGAAAGAGAGACATCCTTTCTCCTACAACGAATGTCTGTGACACTCCAGAGATTTAACGCTGTCACGGTGTCGCCTTCTGTGGAACTTTCACATAATAATAATAATAATAATAATAATAATAATAATAATGTTTGGGTTTTTGTCAGATTTAATCCTGTTTATTCCTAGTTTGGCAAGAGGATTTCTCTGAGACTATGCCAGTGAAAAACATTAATAATAATAATAATAATAATAATAATAATAATAACAACAACAATAATAATGTGATTTAAGGTGGTTTAAGAGGCTTTGAATTTGGCTGTTTTATTATGTTGATTTGTTAGACATTTGGTTTGGTTAATGGAGAGAATGTTGGAATTCTTGTGGATGCATCGGAGGCAAACTTTGGTTTTGGTCGAAGATTGGCTCTTCAAAATGCTTTGATGGTATTTGAGTGAACATTTATTGTATATTATCAATTAATTCTACTTGTGTTGTTAATTAAATCAATTTCTTAGGCAAGTTTATATCTGAGGCAATCTAAGTTATTTTGATACTCATTCTACTTTTACAGATTTGTTACTGCATGCACCCAGTGAATTTAAATGATTTGACTCAGGTCATTAATTCATTAATTCAACTCCATGGGCACATTACCCGTTGCAATAATTTGAGTTCGCCTCCTCCATTCGTCTCCGTCTTGTGTGGCTTTGTAAGCTTCATATATTATGTGCATGTTGGACCATTCTTTAATGCTGTTGTCTATCCATTCTTTTCGTGGTCTTCCTCTATAATGTTTTCGCCTTCCATTACTCCGATCACGATCCTTTTTATCAGCCTTTCGTCGTTCAATCTGCAGATATGGCCAAATAGTCAGAGTTTCCTTTCAATGACTGTTTGGATGATGTCTTTCTTTATGCTTATTCTTTGTTTTACCTTTTTTGTTGCTGATCTTCTCAAACCATCTGATTCCTAGGATGTTTCTGAAGCTCTTCATTTCAAAAATGTGTGGAGTGTATGGCTATTTTTCTTGTTTGACTCTGGTGAAAATTATTATTAATTACTAATTAATTATCAATAGTTCATTTCAGTTCGTGAAGCTGGTTGTGGCTGTTGCGATGATTACCCTCCACCGTTCTTGATCTTGTGCAGCTTCATATGCCTCTGTAGTCACGAGATATTTGATTGAGCCGGGTTATTGGTTTTCTCCCTCACACGTGTTTCCAACGGCCTTGCTTCGTGACCAAAAAGTCAGAGTCATAGCACGTGTACAGTTGGGCCGAACTTTGTTTGACCAGTGGCTTCTGTGGATTTCTTCTTTCTGAAATGAAGTTGTACCATTTTATTGTAGCGAAAATTCCAAAACCCAAGGGAGTTATTTAGAATTTAGGCTGTCGCAAACTAGGTCCCCACCCGGTTCTGGCGTGGCCTTGCTTGTGAGAAGACAACACATATGATTTTACCATTCTTTATTATAACATAAACCTCAACAACAACATCGAACAATTATGCAATCACAAGTAACTAGTATGAAACATTTCAGCAACATATAATCACATTTATCTTCCATTAACAATGAGCATTCTTCACTGTCATTAAAGGTCGCTAGTTAATTGTCACACATGGCAGAATAAACATTCTTCATCCTTATTGATATGAGCAGTAACTACAATCAAAGCTAGAGTTCACTTATTCATACAATCAACAATACAGGTTAAATCTTATCTAACCAATATCTCGCAATGCAAAAATGTCATAGTCCTTAAATAATGCTACACATTATATCAACAGTGTATTATACAATCGCAACACATATACAAGACAACCGAACGCAGAATAATTTCTACGGCAAAAGTAATTTCGCAAAGGCTGAGAATCATTGAAGAGCCCCAGTATCAGATCTCTCCAACTTATCCCAGCAGCCACTTAGTCAAGTTGTAGCGACCGTAATGTCAAGCCACCACCAAACCAGTTAGCTCACGACAGACTACTACGATGCACAAGGCTCCTAATAACCGTAATGTTCTAGGAGTATGTGCTATCGCAGCAGGAGCCCAGTATCGGACCGGTTAACATGACGCGCTCTCGCGTTTATATAGTTTTCTGAAAGGAGAGCCGGAGGAAGGGGAGGTTCAACCAATAAGAATACGCGTAGCGAAAAGCTTAGGCTTTCCTAACCAATAATAACCTACGTTACTTCTCCTATTCCTTCCATGCTAACTTCAAAGGTGCTTAACTATTAATTTATACTTTAATAGATTATACCAATTATATCTATCGATGCACCAAAAAATAAGCTTCAAGCGAAACTAAACCGGATTTCTGTATTGCCTATAATTATGGAGATATGCGCCGTCGAATAGGCCTGAAATTTTAACATGGAGCCTATGGACGCGGACGCAAGAATCAGCGTCGTACAAAACTGCTTCAAACTTAATTAATAATCGTCCTAAAATTCTCCTTTTACGATACGCTCACAGTTTTAATATTTGTGACTCAATAATTACGAACAGAATTGGACAAAAGTATGGTTTAGTATCAAAACGGAACATTTCAAAACCGTAATGGTAAAGATATTCCTTGCCTACGTGTCACATTATATTCAGTAGATATGCGGCGTTATTAATCGTAAAATCTCGTAGCCATACTAAAGCCGATAATGTAAAGCACCATTTAACTGTTCATTACAGTAATCATACAAACTGCACAAATTCTCCACATTATTACCAAGATCTGATGCAGAATACAGGCGTGGCAAAATTTCATTGTCATCAAGACAGCCTTTGTTAGTTTCACAGTCATAAAGCAGGACAGGTAGGACGGGTAGTATGCAGCAGTAACAGTGGCTGTGGATCTCCTTAGTCTGGCTGCTTGGAGCAGATTGATTCCAGACATGGTTCGTCTGATGCATGTTAAATGATGCGAAGCCACCTGTGGAGTTCACCATGAGAGTTGGAGTTGGAAGAGAGCATTGAGCCCTGCGTCGTGCAAAGGGGGGCTGGTGGGATGGTGGCTCTGGGCGCTGACCAGATGGGGAACGCCAGAATTGACTTGGCAAACTTTTTTTCCTCGTCAAGCATTTTTTTTGTCGACTTGGCCCCAGGCGTCCACCAGTGATTGAGCCAAGATGGTTGCTGTTCGCTTATGATGACGTCATTGATATATCTGTAGCAAAATTCTGAATCTTTGTTTTTGGTATGGAGAAAATGGAGCCCAAAGTCCAAAAATCTGTAATTCTCTTTGTCTTTCTTTTACATCTTTCAGTAAACTGAGTATTTTCAAATCTAGACTTAAAATACATCTATCGTGGTTGACTTTTTCTCTACGGTCTGTCTCGCTGTTTCACATATTCAAACACAGCAGCATTGAGCATGGCTTCATGACGTCCTGGGATCAAGTGAGTGTGCTTGCTGGTTGGCTTCCCCGGTCCTTTGTCATTCACGTTGTTTAAATGAGCAGCAAGGTAAGGGCTCATCCATATTGTACGTATGCAAAAAAGCCACATTTTCAACCCCCCCCCCCCCGTTGCACACACTGTACATATGCAAAATCTCCTAAATTCAACCCCCTCCCATCAGTGCATATGTACTATATGGATAGAACCTAAAGCTTGAACGTAGAACATGGACCTAGAGACAGAAGAAGTTTCATATCACTTTAATATGCTAATGATGTAGCTGTTTGCCACTTCAACTGGCAAAACAACATAGGCCCAGATGCATGGATTTGAGTATGGGAACATCTCTCTCTCTTCTTTGCATTCTCTTATTTGCTGCAGAAGAAGCGTCTCTTCCGATTGGCTTCTCTCCGTGTCTCTGTCCTGCTGTTGAGCGTTGTGATTGATCTCTGAAATGACCTTGTCTTTTGCAGGTGACTTTGGAGTACCTTTAGTATTGAAACTGGTTTCATAGAAGTGCTTAATTATTATTCTGTGTTTTCTGTTTAAACCATACAGTTTCCGCAATTCATAGCCAATCACCCACTGAAGTCTGCCGTAATATTAACCGTGGTCTGGGTTTGACTTTAATATGATTTTTCTTATATATTCTACAGTAAGATCACTCATGAACAGAATCTTTCAATGAACACTGTTTCAAAATGACGAATAGAAATAGTGCGCGAATCTTCTTTATTGCAGCACGTCATTGATGAGCAGCTGGCTAACAAGACAGGGTTATACTTTGCTAGCTTTGGCTCTGATATTCAACCACTTTGGCCTGAACTTCGACTTGTCAACAAAGGCTTGTAAGTTTGTGGAATAAGCTCATGGCTGAGCTCTTTTGTTGTTTTCACGTAGTGAGGGTTAAGGCCAACGTTAGGGTGGGGCTAGGGCGGGGCCAGGGTTATGGCTGGGGCTAAGGTGTGGGCAGGGAATAGTGTTACGGCAGAGGCTAGGATTAGGGTAAGGAAGGGTGAGGGTTAAGTGGAGATAATGTGGCCTCTGAATGTTTCTGGGATGAAAGTGGTCAAATATTCTGCGCAGACGCAATGTTGGTCATTGCATTGGACGCTGCTTCAGAAAATACAACACTCTCGCTGTCTATAAGGAAGGCCGTCAAATTAACGTGTAAACAAATGTGTTAACTAAGGCGTTAACATGTTAAAGAATTCATCGCGATTTTGAAAAGTTAACTGCAGTTAAAATTTTGACACAAATTTTGTTTGATTGAATTTTCAATTAATTAAAATTGAACCTTTGGGTTTGCTGTTGAAAATTGCAAAATTGTCATTGATAAAACGGTTAATAATGTTAGAAAATTTGGTTTACTTCCTATCACATGACTCCAAATCTCGCCTTTAGAATAAAGTATGCTCTTGCTGACGTCATTTTTCCGACTGCGTAGAACTAGTAAAATCGACAGTAACACTTTCTTTTTATGAAGTTTGCTACCTTTGTTAATTTGTAATCTCAACTTAGCAGCCAGTTACTAAGAGTATTGTGATTGTGACTGCGAAATGTCTGAGTCAGTTTTGTGAGCGATTGTTTTCTGTGATTGGTGACTTTGGTTTGGGCGGAAGATGGCCGAGTGGGTTAGGCGCTGGAGCGGTAGGCTGGCGGAGTGGGTTCAAGCCCTAGTGACTTTCACACAGGCTTTATAAATGCCTCCTAAGTCACTTTAAATCACGCTGCAGAGAATTGCTAACAAGAAGTGGGCTTCTCTGTTGTCCTCTGCAGATTATTACAAGTTCTTGAATTTCGACAATTTCACACTCTGTGCTAAGCATACAAAACATTTGATTATAGTGGTAATAATTGTGCTTGTGTAGTTTTTACACTCATCATCATCATCATCATCAGCTTCAGCTGCTTCACTTTCTGCCTGCATGGCGGCAATAGTTAGATACGAAACATTTCCGCTTTGCTCTATCTTGTGTCAGTCTGAAAATCCTTCTACAATTGTCATGTTCTTTGTTTCCAGATCCTCCTTGATGTTATCCATCTATCATTTTCTTGGTCTTCCTCACCCTCTGCCTCCTTTTTTAACACTATTTGACATAAAATACTTGAATCCATGTGCCCTGTTTTAGCTGCTGTCTCTCTACTTTCAGATTGGAGGAAGCAAAGAATTGGGTGATGAATTTGTCAAGCCAAGGAGGAACCAACCTCATAGGTGCACTTAAACACATCTACAAGTGTGAAGGCATACAGACAATCCTAGTGATATTGGGCAGCGTGTGAGTTATTTTCCTATATTCCTGTTGCAACCCGAAATCTTTAATGAGAATAGAATTGAAACATTTCTTAAATTATCAAAATTCTGTGACTTTAAAAAGTTGACTTGCATTTAGGATGAGCTGAATATGCCTGTATTCTGTGCAATCAACACAGTACCATATTTTCACACACATTGCTGATAATTTTCGCTAATACTGTTTTGTTAACACTGTGTATGATGAATTGCTGGCAAAAGGTCTGACGCATGACTTCTGGTAGCATACTCGCCAAACCTTTAAAATTAACGTATAGTTGTCAAAATTGTGATTTAAAATATTAGAATGTTTCCTATGATTACATCCTACATCAGAATCTTGTAAAATGGTGATACAGATATTGACAATCTTATTGTCCTGTTTATTGCTTTTATCTGTTTTAGACCGGATCAGAACTTGAAGCTTATCGATGAATATTTAGAGCAGTTGTGTATTGGACGTGAGCTTCAGATTCATTCTGTTTCTTATGATTGCAGCGATCATCAGACAAATGTTTGTATTTTTGTGTCATTATTACAGCTATTAATATTTTGTGGCTTTATTAGTTTTTGTTTTTTTCTTCAGTTGCAATATTTCTGTTGATATAGAATTATACAGTAGATGATGTGAGTCCCATTGATATATCTTCTCTGTAATTACTTATCAATGAACCTGGATTGTGATTTAGTTAGTTTAAGCTTCTCTTGAAGAAAGTTGAAATCTGATTAGGAGTAAATATGAGATACGCTTTGATTGATTTTTAATTTGTGCCAATTGATTTTATGAAGGCTCGTGCTGCAGGACCAAGTGCGTGCTCTGACTTATATTTCTTAGGCAGTGATGGTGTGCTATCACTGTTTCTGTCTAATATCATAGTGGAAAGGTAATGAGAGAAGCTTTGGATGGATTCACGGGTGGTATCAGAATAGGAGGAATAATGCTTTCAAATTTAAGATATGAAGATGACTTCATACTCATCTGAAGTCTGGAAGAGGATAGAAGAAAAATCTAACGAACACTATTTGTACCAGACAAAAGAAGTGGATAGGCCATGTTCTGAGAGAAGAATCATGCCTACTAAGAGAAGTACTAGAAGGAAAGATGAATGAGAAAGCACAGAAAGGGCAACCAAGAACATCGATGCTGGAGTGGATGTTCGACACTACGGAAAAAACAATTCAGCCCTGAAGATAAAAGCTCAAGATAGAGAGGAGTGGCAATAATGGAGTATGGAATCTGTCTTTGGACAGGAAGAAGAAGAAGAAGAATCATGCTTATCAGAGGTTCAACTGCATATTCACAAGATCCAGCGTGGACTCAGTAGGCAGAAGATATGATGTGATGATCAATATTGCTAGGACAAAGTCTGTGGCACTAAAAAGAACTGCACCATAAAAATTCAGAATATAATATTGGAACAAGTCACCACCTTCCCGTACCTAGGGTCCATCATATCAGACGACACTTCGAGTAAAGCTGAAATAAGAAGCAGATTGAATAGAGGACGAACGGCAGGAGCATCACTAAACAAGACGTGGAAAAGTCACAGCATTCCAGTGAGCACCGCACTGTGACTGCTGAGATTACTGGTGTGGCCATTCGCTACATACGGCTGCAAAATCTGGATAATAATGAAAGAAGATGAACAGCGCATACAGGCATTAGGCAAAGTAAATGCCAAGGTTCTTGCTACCATTTGAGAAAGTTAGATTATGAAAGAGATAACTCAGCAAGTCTTAAATCAATTTGGGTGTGCAAATGTTTTGTACTAAGTCAGATAATTTGAATGTTGTATTGGTAATATTGGTAGGGGCGGGAAGTTAGCAGAGTGGTTACAACGCTGGATTATGGAGCAGAAGGTCGCGGGTTCAATTCCCGCAGGAGCCCTAAGGTCGACTCAGCCTTACACGCTAGGGGGCGGTGGCAAAATGAGGAGCAGCGTTAAAGCTGCGAGGTAAAATGTGGGTCTGGGGAAAGTAATGACAACCTACCCCAGACTTATGGATTATACCACCTACGTCGCTGATTGCCCAGGCCGGAGATAAGCGCTGGAACCCAACGCTCAGACTCGAGTATGGGACCTACCTTTATGTTTACCTTTATTGGTAATATTACATTATTGTAGTGTATTACATTACATTATTGTCCATAGTTTATTAGGTTATTTTCTATGTCTCTGTATGTTATAAAAATATTTGACTGAAGTTGAATTGGTTGAGAGTTCATTTTCCCAGCATTTATCTCCCGCTGTGTTGCACTTTTTGTGATTTAGTGAAGTTTTAATGCCGTCTATTTATAGGTTCTTCTTATGAAAATGTCCAGTATGTCCAATGGAAACTATCACTGTAGTAATTCCACGGTTGAGGTGAGCTGTAGAGGCATTGATATTCTTGGTTGTTTGTTTGTAGCTCTTGTGTCTACATGAAGACATCCAACAGGATAAGAAACAGTTCTACAGGCATTGGGGTCCACTCTGACTTATATTACTTCTTTAAGTTTTTCTGTCTCAGGGCACGCGCCCAAGTTTCCAATGATGAATGCTGTACTTCTCCCAAACTGAAAACCAGCTTTATAATGTAGTCTTATGGCTGTATTTCGCCAAGTCAAACAGCATTGCCTTTGGTTTTCCCATGGTTCCTTTCAATTATTATCTTTTGCTTATTTCTGAAGTGGCGGGAAGATAGAAGAGTGGTAACATCATTGAACTTTAGAGCCGATGGAAGCAATTTCGAGACTCGCAGGAGTCCTGGGGTTGACTCAGTCTTCACTTAATTGCAGTGGTACAATGAGTAGCATTGACAACATTCTGAAGGTAACCATAGGTTCCGTGGAATGACTGGCCGCCATCCGCCAATGAATGGCTTAGCCACTTATGGGCTGATGGCCACAAAATCGGGGATCAGCACCGGCTCCTACGGGCAATGAGTCTACGGGTGAACCTTTACCTTTTTCATTTTTAAAGACGTTCCTCTTCAAGGGTATTCTTCAAAAAAGTCGCGCAATAAATATCGCCATCAAAAAGTTGAGCACAAAATGTTGCCAATTAAAAGAGCATTGCATAAATAAAATCGCCACCTATTTGATTGCTAAAAAATTAATAATTTCCAAAATGTGCAACGTAAAAAAATTTTCACGTTATATTTGCAAACTAAAGTTGTGAGCTTTCCCTCAAAAATAATCGTGTAGGCCCTATCAGCCGAATCCCATATTCAGACATTCAGTTTTAATCCTTTCTGCAAATTGAAGCCTTGTATTCGGAACATTTCCTTATCAATTTACCATTTGCGTCCATTTTTTTCCGTAAAAAACATTACCCTTCGTACACAAGTAAATCTCGTCCCTTCTGAGTTTTAATAATTTCTATGTCACCGGTTATTTATTATATAAAACAAAATATCTTTCTTATAACTTTTAAAAACGTACTATAATCCACCGCCTGTCACTGTGCTGTTACTGAACACTGATACAGCTTGTACATTTCACATGGACCTTGGTCATCTCTCTTGAATTAGCTGAGCTGACCGCTTGTCTGTTGACGCATAACGAAACGATCTTAAACAGGGCAATCTTATTGGCCTATCGACGTTCTAATGGGCGACCTTATGTGTACGACATTTTAGATCTCGATCTTTTGTGTGCGACATTATTGAAGTGAACCCTCTTCAAGCAATCTTTCCCTCTTGTTGCTATTATTATTATGCTTCCTGGATCACTTCTAAAGCCAAATTAGTCATCCGCTGTGGACATCGTGTAGTGTTTTTCTCTTTGAGACGGACTTTGCTCATTAGTTATTGAACGCTCGACATCTGTCGGAAGAGCAACTTCTGGACAACTCCCTTGAAGCCCCTCCCAATGAAGACACCACCGATATTTTAAAAAGATTTATTATAGAACTCAATTGACACAAAACATGTGACCTCAATGACTTCCAGGCGGCACCTTCACCTTGACCTACAACATGCTCAATTTATGTTTTAATTTTAAGCTCAATTTCTGTATTAACCCATTCAACGAGGATTACATTTTTAGAAGCCGTCACCGTACCGGGGAATAATTTTTTGGAAAGGCGTTTTTCAAAAATGAAAACTCATTTTTTGAATTTGCTATATCTAGAGCTCAGGCTATATAAGAGCTAAGAAGATGAGGTATATGCCATTGTTTAGCCTTTTTTCTCCTCTTTCCAACCATCCATGCAAAAAAAGAAATTTGGAGGTAGGGTCCACTCAACGGCCTAAAATAGCACCCCCTCCCAAACAAAATTTTCAAAGCTCCATAGCGAAACTTTTCCGTGGTAACCTCAATCAGTTGAGCGGCAAAGTTTTAGAGGAATGTCAGTAGAACAAAATAAACCAATAAGTTTGAAAATCAGTCCACATTTTGTGGAGATACATCAAGTCTAACCCAGCAAGTCGTTTTATTCCAGTGACTTCCTACAAGCGCAGGCCAAGGTTTGACCTTTTGGCCCAAAGAATATCAATTTCCTAGCACAATAGAGCTGAATTACATAAAAACAGGTGTCATCTAGCGAATGGATAGATATTAAAGCGATTTATAGCATAAGACGTATCGGATGCGACGCGCCCGACCGTGGAACCGCTAGGAAAGTGACTTGACGTATGGGGTACTTCGCACCCGTTTAACGAAAGTTCGCCTTTGACGTATGGGGTACGTCGCGCCCGGTGAAGAGGTTAATAGCCCAATCTTGATATTAGTTTCAAAATAATAAAAAGACGCCCTGACTGCATTGAATAATTAATTATATCACTCTTTTTGCAGCTCTTTTAATATACTCTGTATACTCTTACCGTTGATGTCATACATGTGACAACCCTTTGTTTGCACTGTCTTTATATAAAGAAATCTATTCAAGAACACTTCTAAATGGTTCATAACTTTGTTTCCTCATTACAGGTCCTGTTGTTATAATAGAGCGTAATAGAAAAGTAACCAAGCAGTTTTAGAATAATTATATTGCAAAATTATAGTTTTTCTTCTCTAATCTAATCTAATCTTGAACTTCTATAGCACCACTTAATAATGCACAGTAGCATCAGCCGATGGCACACCAAATGAAATTCATTTAAAGATCCAAGTCAAGTCAATTTTCTGCCTCTATGCTGAAGTTTTCACTAAGCAATTCTTAGAGATGTCCTTTATAATAGTTCTAGTTGTGAGCAGAGACAAGACTTGTTCTTAGAGTGATAGACTGTTGGTCAAAATTTTGGATTTTCTTCGTTTTTGCCTAAAAATATCTGGGTCTTGAAATGTCAGACCTTTTTTTGATCTCTGTGATCGGGGTCTTAGGACTCGTGAACTTGAGCGAAGATGATACGGAAGATATTGGCTGTCAGTCTTGATTGTGAAAGACAACCAATGCTCGAGGTTCTCAGACTCACTAAAGAACTATTTTGACTTGTTATTTTGTATTCCAGGAGGCTATCTATGCTAGCTTTGATGTCAGGAAATTGCTGGAGGAGATAAAACAATGTCAAGATGTATTGAATAGGATAAATGAAATAAAGCAAGGGAAGTTCGGTACAGCTCTCGTAACAGTAATAGACCAAGTATGGTTTGTTTACTTATTGTATTGTATACTGGACTATTTGTATAACGCCATAGACATAGCTTAACCAAAGACAAGGGCGCTTTACAAGGGGTATAACTTCCGTATGTGGTGTGAATATATCAAACTCTGCCTTTCCGTTTTCATACGTATATTTGCCCTGTTTATATGATGAAGGTTGTCAATATGCGTTTATGACTGTGGCTTTTGATCAGTCTACACCAGTGCTGCTTTTATCCTGAACATTGCTAGAACGACATTCTGAAACTTTTTTCTCCGGAATTTTATGGTTTTTGAAATTTAAATTAATTTTATAATTTTTATGGATTTTCAATTTTTAACCAACTATGTCAGTGTACATAAATGCCTATTTTAATTAAGGTCTAAAACACAGTGAGCTATAATGCAAGGGTTGAAAAGGTAAAAAATAATGAGTCTGTGTAAGACAATGGTACATCCACATTTAGAGTTTTGTATTCAATGAAAACAGAGCAAGTTTAAAGTACTTAGTGTTAACGTATAATGTATAAAGGTATTCCATGTTCCGCAGGGGTCGGTTCTCGGCCCTCTGCTGTTCATTCTCTTCATAGCGGGTTTGATGAAAATCGCTATCGCGTTCGGACTGACCATGCACGGCTACACGGATGACGTGCAACTGTATTCTTCCTGTCTGCCTGCCGACATGGAAAGACTTAAACTTCGCTTCCTCGATTGCATCACGGCGATCATCTTTGTGGAGAACCGCTTGGCCCTTAACCCGGCCAAGACCGAGTTCCTGTGGATGTGCACCCCCAGGAGGAAGCATCTCCTGAGCCATTTACCGTTCATGCTGGGTGATGTGACCGTCGTCCCCTCAAAGTGCCTACGACTCCTGGGAGTACTACTCGATGAGACGTCGTTCGAGGAACATATCGGTAATGTTGTCTGCGGATGCTACTACCACCTACGGAGGATTAGGTCAGTGCGCCGGCATCTTCCGATCAGCGGGCCAGTGCACCTTGTGCGCGCCCTTGTTCTGCCCAGGCTGGACTATTGCAACAGCATGTTGCTGGGCCTCCCCGATGGAAAGTTGAATCGTCTGCAATCCGTGCTCAATACAGCTGCTCGGGTCGTCTTTAGCAGCCCCTGGGGAGCCCACCTGACCCCCCTACTGCGCGATCAGCTGCACTGGCTTCGAGCCCGGGAGCACATTATCCATAAGCGCTGCTGGCTCACCTTCCGAGCGTTAAATGACCCGCACTGTCCACAGTACCTGGCTGAGCTGGTCCTAAGATCAACGTCGAACGCACGGAGGTCGGCACTTCGCTCCGGCCATCGTGTCCTACTGCTCGTTCCGCCTCCGTCACAGACTTCGAAGTTCAGAGACAGGTCCTTCTCTCGCGGGAACCCATTGCTTTGGAATGCCTTGCCGACCGCAGTGACTGAGGCCAACTCTGCTGGACTGTTCCTGAGAGAACTAAAGATGCACCTTTTTAGTTTAGGTTATGGTTGACTATGTGTGTGCAGCGCCCTTGTCGTAGGCCTTAACCTAGTGCACGGCGCTATAGAAATTGTCTTGAAATAAATAAATAAATAAAATAAAGTATTTAAGGGATTGCACACATCAGTGCTTCAATCACTTAGTGAACTATGGTCTGGGGTCAATTAATCGGAGGCAAATTGATTGGAACAAATTGGTCGGTCAAAATTGAACGGAAAGTCAATTGGTTGGGAGACAATTGATCGTGAGTCAATCAGCAACTTGTAGTTGATAAATTTATTTGCAAAAGATCAAAGTATTCCTTTTATAGTTAATCAATACTTGGCATGAGACTGATGAGGTAACTCTCTCACGTAAATCGATACATAAGCAACGCAGCACATAATGTCAAAAAGTCGCCAATATAAATGTTATATGTAATCAAGAAATCTAAAAAAATTAGGTAACGCACAAAATGTCTCAAATTAATGCGAATGTAAATGTTTGTAATCAAAGATATATCTAAACAATGAGTTGAGGCCTCTACACTAAAGGTTAAAAATGTAAAACAGATTTATATAATAAATGTTTTTGAACATAAATGCCTGAAATGCAATCAGACATGTTGACATGTTCTCCATACAATTGACATTTATCGTTAATATTGCCGACCAATTGACTTCCCGTTCAATTTTGACCGGCCAATTTGTTCCGATCAATATGCTTCCGACCAGTTGACCTGACACCGTGAAATATAATGTAATCACTAAATTCAACCTAATTTCTACGGTGTTTGTCTTTTTTCTCGTTCTCAATCACTTTCTGTTCTGCCCTGTGCTCCTGTGACCAACCAGTTGTTATACATGTATTGGTGATTGTGTGCAATTGCTTTGTCAGATATTTACTATAACAGCCCTTCCTGGCAGACGGTTACTAGAGCAGCTGCCACTAGCATGTCAGAGTACATTTATCCTTGATACATTACATGATACATTACACAGATAATATTAACTTTCACTCTGTGCCGGAGGACACGTGACTGCCTGAGACCACCCGGATTTTGAACCACAGGTCGATAGAACCTCTCCCAGATCATCTTGGAGCCAATGCTCTCCCAAGGGAGCCATCCCAATCAGACAACAGAAGGTCAGGAAAGCAACCCAACGACTCTTCCAAGAGCTGCCTAGCAGCAAAGGAAATCAGAAAATGAGGCATAGATGGAAATAGCTGCCATTAGGAGAAAGTAGAGCCAGAATAACAACGGTACATGACAGGACACTGATGGCAGATGATGTTGATGAAGTCTGTGAGAAACCAGGTGTGACAGAAGAGTGGTGATGTTAACAAAGACCAACATGCATAAAGATCACATGTTGTCTTCAAGTCAGCAAAATTGATGTAGACCAGTGTTATGAATTATATGTTTTAAACAGTTTTAACGGAAATCATGACTTAAACGAAATTGCTTTTTGTAATTGTATATAATTGAATTAAAGTTCTGGACTTTTAAAAATACCACAAATGCTATTAGTGTATGTAATGAAGCATATCTTGGATTTCTAATAAACGCGTGGGATTGGCGATTCTCAGAGAGCATCTGAGACCGCCTGAGTTCGCTAAGAAACTTGTGATGAAGGTTTACAACTAGGATGTAGCGATGCGGGGTTCTCTCAA